>VZRE01005235.1:424183-474882 GCA_013396775.1 Cephalopterus ornatus | reverse complement strand
GGCTGTGCCCAAGCGCCTCCCGCTCGCTTCCAGCCGGAGCTCGCCCGGTGCTCCCGGGACCGGCGGCGGCGGCCGATGGAACCCCCCGAGCTCCGCTCCCCCCCGGCGCGGGGACGGTGGTGCGGCCCTGGCCGCGTCTGCGCGAGCGCGGGAGCTGCCGGGAGCCGGCGGGGCCGTGAGGGACGGGACGGGAGCCGCACCGGGATGGGGCGGCTTCGGCACAGAGCGGCCGTAGAGAACGAGAGCTCCTAACTGAGAAAAAACTCAAAACAAACACAACCCCAGCTCGGTCACTTGGTCCGTTCAGCCTGGAGGAGACTGAGGGGAGACCTCATTGGGGTCTTCAGCATCCGCGTGAGGGGCAGCACCGCTCTGTGTGACCAGTGACAGGACCCAGGGAATGGCTGGAGCTGTGCCAGGGGAGGTCCAGGTTGGATCTCAGGAAAAGGTCCTTCCCCCAGAGGGTGGTTGGCACTGACCAGGCTCCCCAGGGCAGTGGGCACGGCCCCAAGGCTGCCAGAGCTCCAGGAGGGTTTGGACAACGCTCTGAGGGACAGGGTGGGATTGTTGGGGTGTCTGTGCAGGGCCAGGAGTTAGACTCGAGGATCTTCTGGGTCCCTCCCAACTCGGGATGTTCTGTGATTTGCAGCAAAAAAAAAAAAAAGAACAGAAGGGTAAAAACAAACCAACGACAACTCCCCAGACTCTTCTAAGGCCTAAGCAGCACTTCTGGGGAAGATGAGGGGCTTCCATCCCTAGGGAGAATTCATCTGAGGTGTACCCAGGGCTCTTCCAGTCGGGCAGGAGGAGACTCCATGTGCACCTCAAGATCCCTTTTTCACAGAATGGGACAGGAGTGTTGGGGATGCTGAGCACAGCAGTCATTTGGGATCAGCCTCACCCTGGCAGTGCCTGTGTTTAAGCCCCTAAGTTGGAGCAGGACACAGACCCTCACACTGACAGACTCGTGTGAGAGATCCCGGCTGAGGCGTGTTGGCACTTGAACAGAACCATTCTGATCCAACCTACCTCCATCTGCACATCTCCTGCAGACATTCCCTGAGGATCGAGGCAAGAACTCGATTAACTAGGCTGACTAATGTAGAGTTTCATGGTAGCTCAGGTCTGTATCTCATATTTGGTGTCTGATGCCATCCCCAACCGCTGGTTCATCTCTCAGAACCAATGTCTTCATTAATTCCTCCAGATATTTGGGGGGTTTTTTGTGCCTTTCCCCGTCTTACTGCCCTGCTCACTCAGCTTGCATAAAGCAACTCTGTAGGATTGCTAGAAGTTAAAAAAAGCTAGTAATTCTAGCCCTGTCCTTTAATATCTAGTAAAATGTTTGCTATAACACAGTTTAATCCTCTCTAAACCAAATCTCCACTTACTTGATTGGAAGACTTAATGATTATAGCCCTTGAACACTAAACTGAACTCCAGAGGCATTATGGCTTAGGGACTCCTGTTCCTGCTGACACTTAAGAAGTGCAGAAGAGCCCATCTACACAGGTTTTCCTGAGCCGCAGTCACAAGAAGGACAAGCCTGTGTGAAAAAGAACCACATGGAGGAGAACAACACTGGTCACAGAAACGTGGTATTTTCCACCTGGTTTAGTCCCTTTTACAAGCTTAATCATCAGCTTTCAGCAGCATCACGCTCTAGATAAACACCCCACTTTTTTTTTTTTTTACTTTGCAGTGATAATACTATAAACCAATACATTATTAAATGTTCTACAGTTTTAATCTGACGTTTTCCATCTGGATAATTGCCATTCCACATCTCCAAGTTATTTTATTCTGATACTTTACTAATGAGCTTATCTGGTCCATCAGTCACAGTCACATTAGTCTCCAGTCACACCAGAGACATCTGTAACACAATCAGTGTTTATTACAAGATCCATATGAACAGGAAGCCACACAGGGTTGGCATTAGCAGAGCTGTGAAGCCCCTGCCATCATCATCGTGGACAAAAAGTGCACTGCAGAGCTTTATCCAGCTCAGCAACTTCATCTGTGGTCTGCACCACACTATTATAAGGAAAATAATTCTACCACCTTTTTCCCCCCCTCATCTGCCCCTTTGTGGCACTCATCCAGTCTGTGTTCCCAGTGCCCATCTAGCTTGACGTTCTTTGCACTGGTCTTCTAAAAGGAAGTAAAAATAAGCCTTATTTGTAAGGAAAGACAACCCTACTGCTAGGGAAGGCTAATCCAGTCCCTTGCATTCATGTCTTCTGCTGAGTATTCAAGACTCCCACTTCAGATTTCTTCAGGTGTGAAAACTGGCTCCCAGCAGCACTGAACCCCAGCCCATCTATCCCCGTGTGACTTTAGACTCAGCCTTATCACTTAATTACCATTTTTCAACAGAGTTCTGAGAGGACCTGACTAGACACAGGCTAAGGAGATAAGCTAATGCTCCAGGTAGGCGTTCTCCTGAAATTCCTACATTTTCTAGTGATCCACAATACACATCCCAAAGGCAGCTCAGGTGTTGCCGAGTCAGCACGGAGGCTGTGAGTGCTGTTTGAACACGCTGTATGAGGACGGAGTGGTAATTGCAGTATGTCAACATCACCTGCTGCACCATTTCCACTCAGAGTTAGTTTAGCAATCACCCTATTGAAGAGGCAGTCGTGGCACTGAGCCAGAGTGACCTTCATCTCACACAGCATCTGGTGGTAATTGCACTAATGAGCAGAGTAATCACCAGCCCTGAACGAGTTTTCGTGCAGGTAAGAGCTTGGTGAGAGCAGGGAGCGCTGTGCTGGCTGTGAAACAGGCAGGGGGAGAAGGGCAATTATCCACAACAGAGACTCCTGCCCCTAGAGCTTCTTCCTCACTTTTGGCAACAAACAAGCTTAGAATTAAACAAATGTTACTCTGCATTTTCTGCAAGAACTGGGATTCTCGCAGCGCTTTCCTTCTGTTATTTTGCATTATGATTAGGTTTAAGTTAGGCAATTAACAGTGGTATTGCTCTTGAAGTAACTACACCAGCGGGCACAGTGCTAGTTAATTCACCAGCTCCCTCTCCCTGGCAATTCCAGGGCCCATGGGTGCAGACAGATGCAATACGTGGTACTAGCCATCATGTATATTGACTTAAGTGTGCCCACAGGCACAAACCAAAGTGCAATACAATAACTGTTTGCTGCTCTAGGTTAACTGTGCTCGGGGGTGCAAGCAAACTCGGTGTAATGATCAGCTGTTCACCCCCCCAAAAGCACTTGGGATGAAAAACAGCATCAGCGGGGCAACTAAATATAAGCTCCTGATAAAAAAAGCACCACACAACTGTGGGTACTGAAAAACGTGAAGTGCATGAGTCTGTTCCTAATCATGTAAAAAGCAGGAGAATTTAATGAATAATAGACTATCAGTGTAGTCAGAATCCAGCCTGATTTTGTCAATAGTTAATAAATCCAACCTTACTCAGTGGAAGTATTTCCCCCCCCCCACAATATAAAGTTTCTCAGAATAAAGCAGCAAAATAAGGAGGATGAACAATTTCTCCAGAAATACCTGCCATAAATAGAGCTTTGCATTCACTAGCAAGTTATCAACATAAAAATTTATTAATACCAAGCAGTCTATAAACAACCACCAGAGAAAAGCTTTCCCTTAAACAAAATAAGGAGCTTCCACCCACGCAAAAGTACCTGGAAAGATCACTTAGTTCTCACACTCCTCCTAATCTCCTTAGTTAAAAGAGCACCTAAGACTTCGTTATAGCACCTAAAATATTTTAGGCAATTTTCCCATGATCATATAAAGCCATGATTCCAGTTAGCTCATTTTCAACCCACCTGAGGTAGTTTAGCCCTGTTTGCTAAAGGAGCAGAGTTTCCACATTCCTTCTGCTTCATATCCTTATTTACTCAACTCTTCTAAAACTGATGAGAACAGGTGTGTTTTAATCTCTCAGCAGACACAATGAAAATCAGATTTTTACAAGTTTGGCTCTTGAAAAGACCTGGAAGGACTCGGTGGCCGCTAATCTGGGTCCTGTCAGCCCTGGTAGTGTTAGGTGAGGCTGATTGAAGTGCACGTCACTGAAACACCTGGGATCAGCCATCCAGGGCTGGAGGTGTCCTGGCTCCTTCTTACTAAACCCAACTCCAGCACACAAAGGATCAGCCTGGGAGAGAGCTCTAGGAGGAACTATAAATGTTGAGTAGTGACTGGAGACCCAAACGGTGACAAATGGCCCCTCTGAGGTGATAAGCCCCTGCTGGCACTGAGGGGCTTGTTCCTCCCCTTGTTTCTGAGCTGTGAGAGGGTTCAAAGCCCAGCAGTGGGGATTTATCTGCCGGCTCCACCCTCTGCTTTGAGTGGTACCTGTGGGAACTGTCAAACGTTTGCATCTTGTGCGCAGGGAATGCAAAATTCCCTTCGCTCTGTTTTGTTTGGCAGAGTCAGATCAACCCATCTGCAGGTCGCCTCCCTTGCCTTTCTGGAGCATCCAAAGGCAGAGCCTGGGAAGGATTTCTGCCTGTGATTCTCAGGGGTATCTAGTCCATTCCCAGAGCTCAGTTCCTGGTGAGGATGTGCCAGGCATCTTCCAATGGAATTTGATGCCTCTTCCAGCGTACTGAGATTCAGAGATTTTCTTTTCTTTTTTTGGTAGGTTGTGCTGTAACTCCCAGTGTGGAAGAGGATGAACTTCCATCAGCACAGATTGGCATAAACCAAAGGATAAAACTCACAGACTGGGAACTGCTCTATGAAATTGCAAGTGTTGGTATGTGACAGACCCTAAATATTGAATACAAACTTTGGAATTTATAGGAGAGGTTGGAAATAGACTCCTTCAGAGGCAAAGCCACAGGTGGCTTGGGTAAGGTGTAGGCACTGTTCCTGTAACACCTGGAATAGCGTGAAGGATTACTTTATCAGGATCTGTTCAAAAGCTGTTTTTTTGTTTTCTCTCAAGGACAGGGCAGACAGTCTGAGTGGTTTTTTGCTGGTTTTGAGTGATGCCCACTGAAGCAGGAGCTCAAGTATAGGACAAAGACTGTTTTTAAAACAGTTAGGCTTTACTGCCTGGTGATATTTTTTTGAAGTACATTTACTGAAGATTTATGTAAAATCTATCTTTTGTCTACTTAAAATATGTCAAATGGATGTACAGGGCAAAATTTAATGCATATGGGTTTTCATTATTTTAAATCATTTGCAATATAAATGACTTACTGTGACATCAGACCTTTGTTCTTTGGCTGTCCACCATAAATTGAGGCCCACCCAAATTTCCAGTCTTAGCTATATTTCTGCATTCCCTCCCCCAGTATCTATAATCTTGGTTCTGTGATTCTTCATGTAAATGACTTTCAACAGCGAAAGGAAGGGAACACATAATTTGCCTTAATACAGGTAATTTTGAAAGAGGAGCAAGACCTTTACATGAGGAATAGTTGACAGCTGTGGAAAGGGGAGAACTAATGCTCGTAGAACTGAAAGTCATCCTTGATGAGAGTGGTGAGAGCTACTGATCATCCAAATGTGACCAAATGGACTTTTTGTGCAGTTGAAACTGCCAGAGGTGATCGACTTCTATCTTTCTCTTTCTGAGTTTTTTCATGTCTTTTTAGTGCCCTTACATTTATAATGCAATTAATTAATCCAACTCTGGCCAGTTAATGTTGCAGGCAACCACTTGGAAAACTGAGGTATTGGGGTAAGCCAGGCTCCCCAAGGTCATTCTGAAAGTCCACCGTGAAGAACTGGTGACACCTGACACCCAGAATTGTGTTTTCATGACAGACTTGCTCCCTAACAGCCATAAAAATCTTGAAACACCCGGACTTTTTGGAAGACCTTGTGGAAACTGCCTTCATTATTGTGTTTGCCAGTTGTCCTGTGACAGTTAATGGATACAGACCTTTGGACCCATCACAGCCTATATTTGAAGCCTTCCCAGCTCAGTAGTTACTGAAAATTGTTGCCACTGAACAGCTCTTCTGTGGCTACGCTACAAGAATTAAACCCCTGACCTCAGCCCAGCTTCTCATTCACTGATGTCATCTCAAAACTGCAAGATCAAGGCTCTGCCAAGCCTCTGATTTCTGCTCATGGAACTGAGAGACAGTTCAGCCTGAACCAAACATGGCATTTTTGCAAAGCTACCACACCAAATATCTGAGCCTTGACACAACCCCCTTCCTGCTCTGCCAGAGGATTTCTGCATTCCCAGTTTCATGCACTATTGCTCATGCATGTAGTTTTTAAGAATACATCCTAAATTTGACCTGCCTGAAGAATTGTAGCAATTCTGAGCGATATCATAAATTACAGCAACATCCTAAGGGGAATCTTCCTGCGGACAGCCGGGCAATCTGTGCGATCCTATAGCTACAAGTGTGTCTGACAAGGCCCATTTCTCTTTGCTGCCTTTCCCACAGTGCTCGTGCTAAACCAAACACCAGCACTGCCAGCAATTTAACCCTGGAGTCAGAGCAGGGGCAGATGATGTGGTGGGCCTGCATGTCCTTGCCTCCATTCAAGCTTCCAGGGGCTCTGCCACGATGAGATCCAGTGAGAAAATCTCGGCGTGGTTCTGATTTATGTGCAAGAGTGCAGAGGAGAGCAAAAGCTTTTAGTATCTTGGGAAGTAGTTCGGGATTAAGGCCAAGGAAAGGACAGTCATGTCAATTAGATCCCAAAAAAAGAAGACTCAAGTGAAAGTCCTGGCTCCTGGACTGTTTCTGGGCTGGCAAATGTTCCCAGTCCTCTTGGCAGATCCTGCAGGGAGTTAATGGGCCCACTTAGATCCCCTCCCACACACCACGGCGTCAGCTTGACCGTTTTGAGGGAGGCCTGGCTGTGATAATTCAGCATTTTTCCCTGAAATTAAATTAGGGAGTGCATTTTAATATTTTAAGACCTCTGATGCTTTCTTGTCAGGAATCTCCGGTGAACCCAGCACTTCGCTCCAGATGTGGCTGAGGGAAGAAAACCTCATGCAAAGTGCAAGGCTGACACCTGGAGGGACTGCGAGAGGCAGCCGGGGAGCCTGGAGCAGCTCCTGCAGACATCCTGCAACACTCACAGCTGGGTGAGGAGAGCTCACGGGGGTGGCAAGATCCCGGGATTTGGAACTGCTCTTTTCTACTGAAGGGGTGCTTTCAATATCCTCCCTCTCCCCTTTTGCAATAAAAAAAAATCCAGACCTCTATTTCAGATTTTCCACATCTATTTTTAGGAGTGGAGAAGAAACATAGAAGCTGTGACGGTGTCACCTAATTATTCACTTCCATGCTCAGGAATGTCTGGATCAAAACTTAACTTGCTCAATAAGCTGCTACAAGTAACACACAGTTTTATTTTCGACTGGTTGCTCTAATATATTTGAATTGCTGGGTATCAGACTTCCTGCTGCTTTACCATTTGTGTAACTCTGTGTTGAGCTTCTGGAGCACAGACTTGCAGGGCAATTCCTGCTGTCAAAGCTGCAGCTGGAAGATTTGGCATTAGGTAGAGCTTGTTCTTTTCATGTCTGGTTTTGCCAGCACCCACGGTGAGGCTTTTCTTGAAGCTGATCCTAATCAGGGAATGCAAGGCAGCTTCTGGGACAAAGTCTTCATGCTTTTGGAAGTTTGCTTTCCAGCCTGGCAATCACCCATTCACAGCACTTACTCAAACCTTTTCAGTAATCTCTCTTCTCTGCCAGGAATTGTCTCAGTATTAGTGAATGCTTGTTTTGCTTGATCTAATTTTAGCATATGTTAATAACTGAGTTATTTACTGTGCTGACATTACCATACATTTAGTATCTGACGGACACAAAGATTATATGTCCATTACATCTCTATAATTCTCTTTGTCATTGCCAGCGTGGTTCCAATCATCATGAAATTTGCTTAGCAATGAGTTGTTTGTGGAAAGGGGAAAAATAAACCAAGAAGGAAACAACAACCAGCAGTTACTTTCAGAAGTGTTTTCTGCAGTTTTACTAACTCACCCACCTGCAGTGCAGCTCCCCGAGCCCCCACGTGCCTTCTCCGGTGTCCCTCAGCACTGACAGCATCGCTTTCCCTTCTCACCCTCAGACTCCCAAAGGATCGTGGCTATTCAGTTCCTCCTGATGAGTACATAACCACTCCATCCATTCCCCACCCGGACCAGTTAAAAGGTGAGCCATGAAAACGCTGCAGGGGCAGAAAAGAGGCACCTTGAAAGCTTCAGCAGCAGCACAAGACTTGAGGTGTGCTGGGGGTGCTGCTTTTCAGCCCAGACAGCTGGAAGTCAAATTCCACCTCTGTGGCTACTGTTTTTTCAGTGCTTCTCATTAACCGTGCCATGACTAACGAGGCAGTAACACCTTTCTCCCCCCATACCCCAAGAATATTGCCCATGCTGGGTTGTCAGTTGTGCTGGGTTACACTGGATCCCTGCTTACTCACTGATGTAGACAAATAACAATTCAAGATCAAGGGTGAACCCTGGCCACTAAACTTGTTTCACTTGTGACTCATTCCAGACTTAAAAACCGGGCTCTTGCTGACATTTTATTAACCCAATTTGTCATCCTCCTAACCCCCATTATCCAACCCAGGCAGATTATTTACTTTGAAAAGATGTGCAGATAGCTTCCATGCGAATCCTAAGTAGATCCAGGTGCCACAACTAGATTCCAGAGGGAGTTACAGTCATGAGAGACATGTGCTGGTAAAATAACTTCTAGATGCTTCCAAACTCAGAGACATTCTCCCTGTTTAGAGTTTTGTCTGGACTCTCCTTCCTGCAAAGCAGCCTGGCACCAGTATGGTGAAGTGCCCAAGTCCATACCTTCAGGGCTGTGTGTGTTCCCAAAGAGATCAGCAAAGGTAAAATTAAGCATACTCTAACGTTAAGCACATACTAAAATATACTCCTGCTTTGGAGTTGGAATCTCTGGCTACCCTCTCTTAAGCAAGTCCCTTTGAATCTTTGCATTTATCCCAAAATAAAGCATTCAAGTCAAAAATTAGCTTGCTGCCTTCCAGAGAATTCATCATTTCCAGTTTGCAAGCTTGAAGAGAGAAATCCAGGAAGCATCAATAAATCTACTTTGACAGTGGAGTAAAGAGCTGCAAAAGGAGTAACCTGTCAAGGTAATGTGACTTAATTTCTCAGAGAAAGATCCATTTTTATAAATGAAATAAAAATGCCAGCAAAGTCAAATAGCAGGAAGTGTCACACTTGATTGTCTCTCAGTAGGACAGAAATTAAATAAAAAGAAGGCAAGGTAAATGACAGGGTTTTACATTTAGCAAGGGAAGTAATAACATAGAATAATAACATCCACTGACAATCTATGCACAGCAACCCGGGTATGACAAAGGTGTGTGTTCCCACAGAAACATTTATTTAAAGTGCACATTTTTCCTTGGACAAAAGGCAGGTTGAGCGCCGGGAGCTGAGGACTGGTGGAGATGCTGGGATCGGACGTGCGGGGGCAGCCTTACCTGCGGATTATCACGGCTCTAAAACACCGCGGCAGGGCACCGCAGGCAGCTCGCTTTGGCCTCCCGACTTACCATGCCAAGCTCTGGAGCTTTGCCCCCTTCCAAACAAGGGGCCCATCCAGGCTTCCCAGGTTTCCTCATCCGAAGGGCGAGCGCTGTCCCTTTAAATAAGCGCAGAGATCTCAGCCCGAGCGGGGACTGGAGCCCAGGCTACCCACGGTTATGAAACCTCCCATTCAGAGCTCGGGGGCTGCTGCTACACTCCGAGGTTAATAATCAGTTTTAATATTCACTTAGGGGGCTGTAAAAAAAGAATGAAAATTTCCTAATTTGAAAATGGACTTGATTGGCAGCTTTATTATCTCTGTAAGGTGCGTGGCATTCCACACAATCAAGTCGTTTTTTTAAATAATCTCACTGCTTAAGTCGTACACGCTGCTAATTGCATTTTAATAAGTCTCTTTAAAATCTTTCCATATTTTTTAATATCCTAATATTAGATAAGTGATTGCCGGGGACACTGGAGGGCACTGAAGTTTATAGAAAGAGGAACACCATAATGAAGCTTTATTGGGATGGCATCACCAAACAATTGCTGTGATAGCAACACTCCCAAGCTTGGAAAAGTGCCAGGCATTCCCCCCCTGGAACTGACTCAGGCACTAGCCTCTCTGGCTCAGGACTGACGCAGAAAATGGATGCTTTCTGGCTCATAAAATGGCCTCTTTCCGGCTTGGAAGTGAACTGAGGAACTGTCCACTTTGGATTTGGAAAGGACTTGGGAACTGGTTTTTCTCCATTGAACAATGACTTTGAAACACACCTTTGTTTTGCTTGGTTCTGGCTTGAAACTATAAAAGTTGTTGGGTTTTTTGGTTGTGTGTTTTTTTTTTTTCAATTGGGTCAGGGTTAGAGAGGAAGAAGGAAGATTGTTTGACCAGCTCTATATGGTAGCAGATGATGTGAAAGGCTTCAATGGAATTAGAAAACCAAGGCTGCGAGTAGAATAGATGAACTTTCCATCTCAAAGATCAAGCCCAGTTAAGATGAGAGAATATTTGGGAGAAAATGTACTTTGGTGTAGGGCTATGGAGTGTCTGTGTCTCACACAGAGTAATATCCAAGACCACCAGTCCAGACTCAATCAGTGAAGTTAAAATAACCTGAACAAATAAAATAAACCACCAAAGAAATCAGACAATAGCGGGGCTGAACTCTCAAGCTCCAGTTTCAAGCACCCAGAACTACTGAATATTTCCAACTCAGATCCGAGCAGGATCCTGTGTGTGCATCCACAGGGTGAGCTGTTCCAGCAGTTACAACCCAGTGGTGCAGGAAGGTGCCCCATGACGTTCCATGTGCAGAGTCCAGCATTTCCTATTGGAAGTCTGTCTTTAGATAAAGTGCTGTCTTCTCTATATATTTGTTTTCTCTATGTATCTAAGTCATGTTTCTCCAAATTATCTGTTGGGCAACTAATGCCACTTTCAGTGTAATTTAACAGCATCATCCATGGGGGGGAATATAATCCCAAATTAGTGTGTAACTGGCTGCTAGGGAACTTGACTGGGATAAAAGGACTTTTTTTTGCCCAAACCAAATGGCAGTGCCAAATTTTACATTATATTGCATTTTGTCCTCTGCAATTCATGCACTGGGACCTGAGATCAGAAAGTTATTTTGAGAACAGTAATGACTTTAATGTACTGCCTGCTTTTATATATTTTTTTCCCCCAAGCCTTGTCTTCTGAAATCATACTATAATAAATCACAGTGTCAGTTTTGGTTTAAAAAAAAAAAAATCAAGCTTCTGCCAGTTTAGTATTAGTAAAGAAAAACAGAAAAAATGTGGTATCTTCTTAAAGACTCAAAACTTAGGAAAGAAATAAAGAGAATCTATAATTGATTTTTTTTATTTTTCCTTTCAAGAATGATAATATTTAAGTAAAGTTGTTTTTGGAACCCAGCTATGACTTTTAATACTTGAAATGGACAATACTGATATAAACATCTTGCATTAGTTTGTTTGAAAGTGAGCCATTTTCTGACTAACTGAAGATCTGTTTGTCTATCCATGTGTTTCTTCTGTACATCATCAGAGAATCCTTGGACTCGATCCATCGTATCTGTAGGTCTGATCTTATTCCCACTGAAACCCAAAGGAGTTCTGTCACTGACTCCCAGTTAAAAATGGATCAAGACCAATTTTGCCATATAGTAGGAATAAGAATAGTTTGTTAATACTAAATTTCTAATTACTAGTTGTGCATCTTTCTGTTTTAAGGTGTATGAGATGCCACTGTAAAGAAACCAGTGTCTCTGACATGAGCCATGAAGTAGAAAAGAGTTGTCAGTTTACAAAATTTCCTGTCTTCCTCTTTTCTTCTCCTTTTTTTTTTTTTCTCCCCTTCTGGAAATCAGAGCAGAAGGTCTTGTTTCGCACTGACAGGCTGGGAGGCACATGTTCAGCGAACTTCTGCACAGGAAGTAAATGTCCAGGTCATATTTATCCCTTTTCATGTGGTTCTTTTAATCCCCCAGATTGGGTTTCAGAAGAGTTTTACAGTTTCAGTTTTACAAAGCAAACCTTCCTTTAATGTTGGCATTTTAAAGAAAAAGCTTCAGTCAAAACATGTGTGTTTTACATCAGCCAGATGTGACGTTTGGGGGAACAGGCCACAATGTGGCAGCCAGCTCCTCTGCGAGAGCTGGCGGGGTCGGTGTTGGACATCAAATGGGAGCTACTGGTCCCCGGCTGGGGAATCAGCCTCCTGGCTCTGTCACCCAGTGCAAAAAGTTAGAAAAATATTTGTAACTTCACAAAAAGTCCCCAAGAAAGCTGAAGATCAGAGCATGGACTTGCGCCCCAGTAACCCACATGGCCACGTTACAGAGCACAGCCCTCCTGTGCACAGACCTGTACACCCAAAAGTTTATTCTTGCCTAAAAATGCTTGAATTAAAGCAAAACAAGTGGTGTTAAGGGCAGCAGATGCACATTAATGTGTCCAGCACTGCACCAGCAGCCAGTGGCTACTCCAAAAATAAAACCTGATTCCACACAACATCCATGGAACATCCCTGTTCCTGTAACCTGCTCTTTCAAGGGTCTAACTGTTGCCATTTTAATTTAAAAACAAACAATGAAACAGAATCAGAAGTCTCTTAGCTTTCTCCGGGATTCGCCTCACAGCCATGACAGGTGAGGCAGGTCCTGTTTTCAGCTGTGACAGCGTGGGGACTTTTCTTCTGCCTCTACAAGCCCTTCCAGGCAGTGTTTTGGAGGTATAGATGGAGTTTACACTGGAGAGAAGGTTTTTAGCAGTCAGTGCTGTGGTGGTTGGGCTGGGGCTGTCTCAGGGCCTGTGTCTGGGGCAGGCTGAGGCCGGTTGAGGGGTGCCTGAGGCAGCCGCCATTTCCTGCCATTTCCCGCCATTTTTGCCAGTCCAAGCAGCTGCTGGTGCCTCCGCGGGAGCAGGTGTCTGTCTCCTGCCATGGCTGCCTTTCTTCCTGCTCTGTGCAGCAGCATCTGGCTGTGTCATCTACATGGAGCTGTGCTGCTACCTCAGTACTGGGTACTGGGCACCCTCGCCACCATTTTGTGACTGTTGGAGCCCCATGAGCGGCCCCTCAGGGGTCGTTGCTGCTCTGGGCTGGGGCAGCTGAGGATGAGCTGAGGCAGTTGAGGAAGATCTGATGATGACCTGGGGCAGTTGAAGATGACCTGAGGCAGTTGAAGATGACCTGAGGCAGTTGAAGGTGACCTGAGGCGGCTGAGGAAGAACTGAGGAAGAGCTGGGGTGGCTGAGGAGGAGCTGAGGCACCTGAGGAAAGGCTTAGGCAGCAAAGGAACAGCTGAGGCAGAACTGAGGGCTCTGAGGCCTGAAAATTCATCTTCTCAGCGTGTGAGGCCTCCAGCCCCCTCAGCAGGAGCCTCACCCCCTGCCACCGCCTCACAGGTATCCACCATTCCCTGGGCGGGAGACCCCCGAGGGAGCACCTTCAGGAGGCAGCCCATGGGAAGCTCACCACAGCATCACTTTGGGACAACCTGAGTGCACACTGCACCTGGTGACATCTGGGAGAGATTTGGCTGCCAGCAAGGACTGAGTCGCACCGGCAGCCGTTCTGGGAGTCCTGGGAAAGCAGCTCCGTGTCTCTGCCCCTGCACCAGCCATGGGTGAGTGTTTGCTCTGTTTTCAAAAAACACATCCCTATTTAAACAACTTTTCTTGGTCAGTAAGCTGCAAGACTGTCTTTTGAATCCTCTGAAATAACAGCTGTGGTCTCTTGAGTTGACACCATTAATTTTTTCCCTTTAAGTTTGTGTCAATCCAAGGTCACTGGCCTCCAGGCCTGGGCTCTCCATTGATCTCCTTGAGGGATATAAATAGGTTTTCCACAGAGTTGCCTGCTTTCCTGACTGTAGCTACATATAGATTTTGTCTTTACTGTGGCTAAATGGTATGGTCAGATGGCTTGCAGTAAATTTGGGAGGGGGTTAATTTAGTGTTCTGGAGTCTGTGTGACTGGATGGAGTGGGGCTGGAGCGAATCTGAAGTAAGTGTACTTTATAAGCTATCCTGTACAATATATCACTTCATAATATGCCTGAGAAGAGCCTATAAGACAGGTTTATTTGTTCATGAGGAGCTGGGTTGAGCAGGACGATGTTTGGGCATTGGGATTATCTGGATGGTGTACTTGGCTGGAGCAACTATCTGCCTCTTCTCCTGGGAGCAGCAGAAATGCCATAGAAATAAGGAAAGCTAGGTAAATTACGTGCTTTAACTGGATTAATCCAAGCTTTTTGGACTGACTGTGCCAAGGCTGAGGTGTCTTTTAGAGGATTTAGCAGGTATTTTATTTAGTGGAACCAGATCTTGCTCTCAGAGTTGGCTGGATTTGTGTAAGCATGCTACAAGTTTTTACTCAACTCATGTGCTCCCATTTCTCTTTGGTTGGTAAATGTCTTGATAGATAGCCCGAAGAAATCAACATAAACATACGTAGTTGTGTTTTTTCTTTTGAAGTGCGTGAGTATCGAGAGCTTGATTGTTATTTGTCCTTGGGTGTTCCTCTTATCTCCACTCCAGATTTTTACATCTGGTTAATTGACATCGTTGCTATCAGGCTCTGCCTAGCGTTTCTTAAGGCACTCTGATGGAAGTTAAACTTGAGCTGATACAAGCAGCAGAGCTTTATGAAGCTCTTTTTTGGAAAGAGCAATTACCATCAGTTTCCTGTGATATCAGTTGTATATCTGGCTCTTTACCACCTCTATAAATTGGTCCTTTTTTCTGATGTCGTCCTGTTAAAGCTAGGTTGTTCACTATGGGTAACTGGATTAACATCTGGCCAAATTGTCTGAAAACTGCTCTAACAGGGGACAGAAACAAACTCCAAAATGTTATGATAGGAAATGGACTGATGACAACAAACAAAGATCCCCTTTCCAGACCACTTGTCCCTCATCCAGCAGGAAGACACCAACAGCGTGACTGCCCAGTGTAGAAGGAAGGGAAGGCAGCTTTCCTTCGTGCCTTCAGATCACAAAATTCGTACAGCCAGGAGGAAAGTCTAGTGGATGTGGCAGAAATTTAGGAAATAAAGGATTAGTCCTGACTTTACCACATACTCTCTATGTGACTGGGTCCATTCCATTCAATTTGCCTTTTGCCTTGCTTTCCTCTGCAGCAATCCTACAGTGCAGAGAGGTAATAGAAAAAAAATCCATCAGCAGCTGTGAGGCACTCGGCTGCTGTGGTCAGATAAGTACCACAGTGAAGGAAACTCCTCTAAGTATCTATTAAGGACAGCACTTCACAGGGCTCTTGCCCCTTCTATCCAAGGTGCACGAAGCATTCCATCAATGCTACTCATACTCCTTCAATACCCCTGAGAAGCAACGCATTATAAATCCCATTTTACAGATGGGCGAACTGACTTTTCCCCAAGTCCCAGAGTGGTTCAGTGACAGAGCTGGGAATTGAACCATTAGACATTTCCCTCTTCATGACAGCTCTGTACAATCCCAGGGCTCATTTATTTTCCCTATTAAAAAAGAAGTAAACAAGTATTTTCTTTCTGAGACCCACTGAGGATGGGGGATTGGGGAAAAAAATGGAAGTAAAATTAAAAATAAAATGACATAATTCCCTACTGGCCCCCAGTTGTCCAGTCTCCTTTACATTCACACTTCTCTTTGTTATGTTTCCTTGAAGTTGAACCTCCCTAGAGAAGGGAACCTCAGAGTTTCTGGTGCTGGGGAAGAAATGCTTCAAGAAAAAGAAAAATAATCGCAGCTGCAATGTTAAAAATAAGAAGCTAATCAAAGGCAGCCCATGTGGGCGCCACTTTCATCTCTCATCTTCAAAGAGGTGCAAACAAACATTGTCGGCGTGCCAAGCAGCAGCCTCAGCGCCTGATGATCCCATTACTCCTCCAGCGTCCACCCTCCCCTTCCATGCTGCTGAGCCTGTAGGCATGGGACTCCAGGATCTCTGCCAAGGTGGGAACCTCTAGTCACCAGAGGGGAAGCCACATATGGAATTCCTCCGTGGATCCAAATTATTTCATAACATACTTGTGCCCTATAGATCATTCCTTGTACTGTTGCCTTTAGAGCCTTTCTAGTAACAATAATAGCATCTCTCATTCCCTAAGATGCTGAAAAGACTCTAGATCAGAGGTTTTGTTCTGGTGTTTTGAGGGGTTTTGTTTTCCAAAGGTTTGGTTATTTTTAAAAATAATATCCCAGCTGTGATGAAATCCAGATGTACTTAGTGCAGTAGAAGAGTGTGGGTTAGTAGTTAAAGTGATGGCACTGGGGGAATTCGGGGGAATTTGCAGCGCCGGGTCTCCTCCCAGCGCTCTTGAGAACTTGCCTGGAAGTCAGTGCACCAAATGGGTTTGTGCCTTAGTTTCCCTGAGTTTACTTGCCTCGACACAAGCCTGGCTGTTCCTGCACACCCTAATGCCATCTGTATAATAAATTACCCAGCTCTGAACAAACCAGTACCAAACCCAGTGTATACTGTGATGCTGTGCCTGAGCTAATACAACTTAGCATGTGACAGAGTCACCCTCGGTGTGGTAACACTGGGGCATTGCTCCTGCTCCCACAATGAGGGCATGCAAAGAAACTCCGTGTCTCTATTTCACGTGGTGCAGCATAAGATAGTCTAGCTTGGATTAAGGGGAAGAAGGATAAATAAGGTGACAGGACTGAACTTTTTTCCCCGGTATGAGACTTTGAGTGGATGAGTGAGAGTGAAAGAAGACAATTTGTTCTGTTTATATTGCTCTGCGATGTTCAGAGCGTGAGTGAAACATTACTCATGGATACTGCCCTCCTACAGCGAGGATCCTATGGAATGAGGGTGCAAGAGACCCAATCAACTCCTTGGCTTTGTCACTGCTCTTGTGAGAACTCTTAGGCTGCTTCACCAGCTGCAAAACATTGACGTTTTAGATAAATGTCTCTGAAAGCCATAGATTAAAAGAACTAGATATTATTTCTCGGAACTAAACTGCATCTTGATGCTGCCAGAATCTTGGCAGAGAAGATGCCTTTACCACCTTGTACCTGTCTGGGGTTTTCCTGCTCTGTTAACATCATTCCAGTAGCTGCAGGAACAGTTCACTGGGGCGGTCATCCACCCACAGAAGCTCTCAAGGAGAGACTGGGAGATGGAGGGGCGGGAGGAGATGGAGGGGTGGGAGTAGAATTGGATCCAGTTCATCATAATGAGGAAAGCCTGTCCTGGCCAGGAAAGGATTCAATTAGGAGGCCAGAGGAACATGGCTGATAATACAGGGAGGGCACCAGGACATCTGGGGCTGCCACTGCTGGCAAGAATAAAGGTGCTTTGCATAAGAGCAGGATGCAATCATAGGGGAAGAGGAATCTGCTCCCAAGTAGCACTGATTCCCCCTCCCCTCTACAGTGCACAACAAGGTACAGATTAGACCATTACACCCAGGGGAAGCCACAGAGTCACACTCTCTTTTTCATGGACAGTAGCAGGAAATCAGTGGATTGGAACCAAATGAGGAGCCTTACTCGAACCAGATGTGACCCCAGGGAGATCAGAAATGCTGAGATGTTTTTGCTTTGACATATCCGCCAGTGCTGAGGGTGGGGGAAGGCCGAGGGTGGCAGCAGCTGATGAGTTGCTGCTGGATCATATCACGCTGGTAAGAGGCCGGCTGGGCTTCAACATAGAAAATTAGAGGAGACTATTCTGCTGCTACATAGTCAAAACCGTGAATGTATCCTGAATTTTAGCTGGCTCATCACCTGCTTCAGCAGCAAGGCTTTGGTCTGGGACCTTCACAGCCACACTCTTGAATTAACCACATCTGTAGGCTACAGCGTCTTGTGATCAAGATTAGCAAAGGTACCCTTCATTTCTATTCAGCAGGCTTCATAAAATAATTGGAGTCAGTTTGAATGCAGAAACAGGGGGAAATTAAAGCATAGATCTGTGGTGACATGTGCTGTGAAGCCCATTGTAAGTCCCAGCACCAAAACTACCAGTGCCTGCATCTGGATCTTACCTTGGCTCTTCTGTGTCTAATTCCAACCTCCGACTTAATGGTAATTCATTTTCTAACCTCAGGAGACAGTGATGAGAGTAGCATTGAACTGGGTGGACATTTTGCTTAAAGACCCAGATGTAGAGTCCTATGATTAGGTGAGGTTATTTTTCTTACTTGCATGAGTCAAAGGCAAGTTCTGACATCAGTAGTCTCCAAAAAGTCTGAAATTCTATGACTGTAAATGCTTTGAAGTCAGGTCAGTACAAAGTAATCCAATGTATTCATTCATTGTCAGCTCTCATGATTATAAAAGCCTGATGCGTGAGTTTTTTGCTTATTTGATTCTGGTAATAATGAAATGAAATGACGGGAAATCAGTTGCTCCCCTGGTGCTCTCACTCTGTCTCTTCCTTCATTCTCTGTGTCTAAACAAGGAGTCCAGAATTAACTTCAGTAAGCATTAAATTCTTTCAGAGGCCTTGAAGACAGTGATCAGGGTGTCCTTTATTTTGTGCCAGGCCACAGGACATTTGTAACAAAAAGGCAAAAATCCCTTGTCCAGCTGTTTGCTTCCCTGCTGCCTGTGATGGAACAGTTGGTGAATTACCCTTGTGAGGAAGAGGCTGCAGGAGATCAGTGTGATTCACAAGGTCCCCCTAAGTCATGGAGACCCTCTTGGTCCCATACCAGCACAGACTGTTACTCCTTAGCGTGCTGCCTACCCTTATGCAAATACTACTGTCATATTTGGTCTGCTAATTCTGAATATTTCTGTGGGTGAAGCTGTTGCTCTGCTATTTTTAGGAAGCCTGTGACTAGTCGTGTCCACTGAAACCATCACTGTTTTTCTGCTGACTTCTGTAGACTTTGGGACAGGAGGTTTCTGCTTAGCCTAGGAAGTTATTCTGTCATGTTATAGCTGCCCCACTGGCTGCAGGAGCTGGCAAACCAAGAGGGGCTTGTAAACCAAATCCTGTCTTGCTTTGTGCCCTCTAACATCAGGCAATTGAAGGGCAAATGCTCCACTGTTCTGACTGGGGGGAGTTTTGCACTCTCTTAGCACAGGTGTAAATGTGAAGTTTAGGAGGAGTTGGGCAGACTGGAAGTGGGTGAACTGGAAGGAAGCCGGTGTCTGCCTGCAGAATGTCTCTGGCATCAGAATGAACCAAGGCATCATCCAGGAGTAGTGAGATGCAGGGAATATGGACCTAATGATACAACAGGAGCATGTTGCTGGAGACCCTGTCAGCACTCTCATGCTTTACAACTCTATCTGACCCTTCCCGGGGAGGGGGAGTTTCTGGTTTGCATTAGCCCAGATGAGATGCAGTGCTGACAGGACCCAGCAAGGTTTGCAGGGAGTCGTGCTCGCTGGCCACCCCGGGCAGTAACAGAGCCACGCAGGGGTGAGTGTTGCCAAGTGGGTCCCTTATACAGCACTCTGAGGGTGCAGCTTCTCAAATGATGAAGCAGAACCTCCTCCTTCCCCTTTCCCCAGCAATTCAGTGACCGTAGCCAAAACCAAAATAGTTGTCAAAGGACAAGCTGGATTTCATTTTGCTGCTGGTGCCTTGATATTCCTAAGACCCTGGCAGAGTTCAAGCTGCTCTGGAAGTAGGGGATGTTTCTGAAATTAGAGTCTTTCGGGCCGGAGGATGGTTGAGAGAAGACTAAATAATCTGCAAAACAGTGCACTAAAGAGAGAAAACACTTTACTTTCCTGAAGAAAATGAAAATTGGCTCCTCTGTGAAGCTCTTTCCAACCAGTTTATGTAATCCTTGTTTGGAAACGAAACAGAATTGACCAGGTTGTGATTTATGACAACTTCCTTTGGCACGTGCTCTGCTCTGTTTGCATCATTGCCATGGCAGCAAAGGAATATTTATTCAGCTACCTCGCCACATCCTGGCCTTCCATTGGAGACCTGATTCAAAATGGCAAGGAAAGCTAGTTACCACTTGGGAAATCAGAGGTCAAATGTCACCTTTTCCTATTCTGCTCTTGCACATTATCCTTTCAGACTGAGAAGGAAAAGCCTTGCAGAACCACTCTTTACATTTAGAAAGCTGCTTTTATCTAAGGGTCTTAAGGGCTTCATAAAGCTGTGGTGAAAGTTTCTGGGTTTCTCTGGCCCATGTGGTCTGAGCATGATGGATTTTCTGTTTATGCACAGCCAGCCACAGTTAAATGAGCAGCACAAACTCAAGACAGTGAAAAAGGGTAAGAGAAGTGGGAACTGATTTTGAGTACATGGAGTGAGCTGAAAAGCCAGGGAGTGTTCAATCTGCAAAACAAGGGATTTCTTCCTTTAATGTGGGATTGAAGAAAGATGGAGAGGGGTGTGACACACTAAACACAAAGAGTGAAATTCAAGACTAGGTCTGGAATCCTGTATACAAGCACACAATGGCTAAAATAGGGTAAAAGTGGGGTTTACTTATGTCCAGGAGCTTCCAGGTTATTTGAGACTTCATCAGTTCTTAAAAACCTCATTCCTCTGAATTAATAGCTTTTATTCAATGGCTCTTATTTCACCCTTTGGGGTCAAATCCTTGCTTTGGGTGCACTGACTTTGCTTATATGACCAGGCCTTTTATTAAGGTTTTTGACTGTTGGCATAAAGCCTTCAGGATCAAAATGAAGCAAGTCTTCCTCACCAGCTGTGGTCCAAGTACTCATATGAGCCAGAAACTGCTGTTCAAATAGTGATTGTGAGGTGCCTTGGGTTTTCCTTTCCATAATGTATTAACACCATAAATAGATCACCTGGAGCAACAATGTCAGAGCAAAAGGCTCTGTGGTTCTTAGCCGTTATCGCAGGCAGGGATTTCGGAGTGGAATGGGTTAACTCAGGAATTCCCAACTGTTTTTTAACAGGCAGCCAGTGTTCTGGGATAATGGTGTCAAAAAGCAGGCTGGGTTGGGATGCTCTTTGAAACAGGCAGACCAGGCGTCCTTGGGGAAGGGTTGATGATGGGGTCAGATAATTCACTCTTCATGTTAATTCTTTGGAGCCAAGGAACAAGTCTGTTAAAATGTTTGCCCAATACTTTGGGGCCAGCAGTTATAATTACACTTATTCTAATACATATCCATGCACTTGGTGACTCACTGATGCAAATCTGTTTGACTGCTTCCAGAGGGGTTTGCAGCAGGGGTGGCAGAGGAGGAGACAATCTGGTCTCTGGGTTTGAGCCCCGTGGTGAGATTCCTGCTTCATTCCATACCCTTGCAGCTGTGATGGACTGAGTGGGGAGTCTGGATTTTTCTTTTGGTTTAGCTGCGGCTCTGCAGCGAGACCTGACCGAAGTTCTTTGCTGAGACAATGTAATTGGGACATAAGTGAATTCCAGTCAGTTCAGGAAACACATCCTTTCAGTTCCTGAAAACATGCTATTATTAATTAACGAGCGCAAATACTAAGGGGGCCGCACGCCTTTCGTTCCTTGGTCTCAGACTTGTGTCTCTCCATTCGTCTCTTCTTGCTAAATTTTTCAGTGTTTTTAACATCAGACTGATGTTACGTATAATTACCAACTTTGCACCAAAATTATATTTGACATGGCTTGTGTGGGAAATTAGAGCATTTCAGAGACTACAAATTCACCTGGGAAGATGAGCCAGGCAAGACAAGGCAGCGCAGAGTGGAAGTAATTTGAATATTACATGTGCCCTCCTGAAAATGCCAAAATCATTTAAATTGCTAGAAAGGATATTTTCCCTAATTAGCTGTGTGTGCTGGAGGGTTCATAATAATGCACTGGATGTGGAAGAATGGACTGGTAGAATAGAGGCTGCCTGTGCTCCGCAGGGGGCAGAGAAGAACTGGCAGTAGGAAGAGTCCCCCCTTTCCTCTCTAAAATCATAAAGATATTTATTATCCCTGCAGCTATTTACAGGGATAACTCTCTTCTTAAGTGCGTAGAGAATGTGCCCAGTTTCCTGGTCACCCACGGTGTTTGCTGCTGAGGGAACCCAGGGTGTGCTGGCTGTGGGGATGTGCTCCAAGCTCAGATCCTTCACTATTTGCCGTTGCAGGAGGCTCCGACTGCCTTAGCTCTGCTCCACCCTCAGGCATCACTATGCTGCTCTCTGACACTTCTTCAGCTTCACAGGGTCCCACAAAGACAGTCTCCGTTCCCCTCACTTTGCTCTTTTCTCCCTGGGGCCCTGCTGGTATGTTCTCACTTCCTTCCACAATTACAGTGATAGCCCCAGTTAGGCCAAGCCAAGTCTGTTTTTTTTTCCTTTCTAAATTATCCTGATGACTGTAGACATTCTGGGGAGATGTATGCAGGGAGAGCAAGAGGCAGACACACTCTCACGGATCTTCTCTCTTCCTGACATCGATTGTTTAAGCACTAAACCATTCGCTGACTCTTGTGACTCTAAATGATGTGGGGCTTTTTCGAGGTTTTCCTCCCCACAGCTACAGAAACCGCACTGGAGCGCGAGTCTCTCTAATGTGAGGGCTTCCACCTGTGACTGTGGAGTGAGGCTGCTGCTGGTTCCATCTCCCTTTCTGCCATCACCACTCCTGTGGTTTCTGCTTAGTTACATATTCATTTTTATAATGCAATTATCATCTTGTGGGATAAAGGAGGGGAAGACACCCTAATTAGCTGCTTAAAGCACTTTAAAACTGCATGTGCCCGTGTCTTTAAAGGAGACAGGACTGCAGAGTGGATGCTGTTGCACTGTGCTGCATGTTTCCAGTGCTGAGCATTTCTGGTAACAGGATTGTACCCACATTGTCTGATCCATGCCGTGGCAGTGATTTCCCCATTTAACTGTCACAAGGTCTGGATCCCATTGCTTCCTTGCACCACAAGGTATCATTTGCACCCTGGCAAAGGGAATGTAAATCATTACCCTGTTGTGCAAGCAGGGAGTTTTGGCTTGGGAGCTTTCAGAACTGCTTTATATGGAATGAACAATAACACGAATTTCAAGACAGGGTAGAAATGGGCTTTAAACTCTTCCACACCCATTTGCCTGCCAGTGCTGTAGTCCAGGTTCAGAGGTACAGAGACATCTTACTCCCAATAAAATGGGAACTAGGCGCCTACTTTCCCCTGGGGATCTGGCTGTTAACTGCATGGAAAGGCTGCTTTGTAACAGCAAAGAGGAACGTAAATATTGGCCCGGGATGCCAAAGCCTACACCTGCTTTTTGGGAAACTGCCCTGGCATCTTTAGTGTCCACAGAGTGGCTGGGCCCTGTGGTTAAGGTTTCAGCATGGTCCTTGGCTTGCTTCCCTTAGAAAGATGAAGAGCTGAGTTGATTTGAGAACATTACTCCTGGATAGTTCATTGATTCCTTCCCTTGCTTTCTGAGGACTGCAGGCAGGAGTGGTGCTTGTAGTCTTCCAAAGCACACGTGCCCTGGTTTGTCAGCATCACAAGCCAGTAGCCTTTTCCAGGTGACAACTTTCCTGGAGGTTCAGTACTGAGGCTTGGTATCATTGCGGTTCCATGTCCCTGGTGGTGATGGCTGTGTTCGGGAACAATGAAAGATGATGAGTCTGGACAGGAAGGGAAGTGGCTCCAGGAAAACTTGAAAAACAAGAAGCATTGTTTTGTTTTAAATGCTGATTGTTTTATTGTAACTTGGGCAACTGTTTACTATTCTTGCTGTACAGGAGAGGAGGGAAGTGGATGAGTAATAAACTCGGTGAAGGACTTTCCTTTGCTCATAAAGTGATAGTTACACCCCCTGTCAGACCCATTTTCATACAATCCATGGCCTTGCTCTTACTTTATGTCATCTTCCATATTCCTTTAGTGCAACTTCATTTGCAGCTCAGGGTTTCAGGATCCCTCGGAGGGTTCCCGATTTCAGGCTGCTCTCTGGAAGCCATCATTGTCCATCCCACTGCCATCTGCAGGGAGGATGTACACCCTTGGCATGAGCAGCCCCACCTGTAGTAGCAAAGCTTCCATGAAGGACAGCAGGTGGTGTCCTCTAGAGAGATTCTATAATGCTTTCCCTGCATGATGTAGCATCGCCTCTGGCTTATTTGCTACAAGGAAGAATCCCCTGTACAAAGAGCATGTGGAGATGGCAAGCATTTACCTCTGCCTCCTTGTGCTAGCAGAGCTGCCACCACAACCCTAGCAGATTCTCCAAGTTTTCTCCAAGCTCCTCTCCTCCCCATCTCCAGCATGATTTCCGTAGTCTCTTTTCTTGGCACTAGATGGTGCCAAGAACCCTCGTGCAGTTGCAGTGAGTCTGAGGCCTTCACTTGCTTTGTACCTCAATGAGAAGATGCCTCTGGCTTGGTACGCAGGCTTTTCAGGAACTGTTTCCCCCAGGGGCTGTTTCCCAGATCTGCCTCTCAATCAAGGAAGAGATTTATGAAGTGGAAAGATGTCACAGAGACGAGCTGGCATGAGAGGAGGGAGGGGAAGATTATCTTCTGGGCTGTGGGCAGAATTTTCACAAGATATACAGTTCATAATTTCTTCTTTGGAATTTCCCTTTTTCCCCCTATTTTTCTCTAAAGAGTATAAATGTTAGTGAGAGGAAGGAAACTGCAAGCGCTACCCAAACAGATGCACAGTGAGCTCTTCTCTGAACAGCTCTTCTCTGTGCCCTTCAGGCCTGACCTGAAGCAGCTTCTCATAAAGCAGTCCCATCCAGCAGCCAGTTCCATCAGTGTATCCTTGCTCTGATTTATCACCCACAGTTCTCTCCCAAACAGAGGATTCTAGCATGCACACAATTATTTTCATTTTAGGAGCTAGCAGCCTCTAAGACTACCTGAAATCAGCGAATTCCCTGCCCTTGTATGAAAGACAAACACACCACTGAGTCCCGCTAATGCTGATCATCTCCAGAGCCCTCATTTTAAGAGCAATATCCCTATTTATTTTGGTGAAGCTGTTAAGCATTGTAGCTAATCTCAGATGCTGAGAAGTGAAACAAGTGACATAGCTGGGTATGAAACCCAGCCTCCGATGTTAACTCCTCTCCAATTCTCAAGAGCAAGTCCTCCAGAACTGTAGAACTCCTTAATTCATCAGTTTCTGATGCATATCACCTCCTTAAGGGATTTCTAAATTTTGGTTGTCAATAATTCCTGGCTCCTGGAGCAGACCCTTGTTTTCCAGATTACTTGAAATGAGTAAATAGAGCAAATTTGATTTACTTAATTTTTTAAACACCCCTGGTTTTGCTCTGTGGTAGATGTGATTTGCCCCACTTACTCTTGCAGAGTAAATGGGATAGGCTCTGGCAGATGGATACATCATGGTTTAACTGTGACAGACAGTTAAAAAGCCAGATAATTGCATTTTTACTTCCTGTTTTGCCTAATCTTGTTCCATTCCTGAACTTGCTTGTCCTTTATTTTTTGCCTATCCCATTCCTCACCCACCTCCTCCCAGCCCTTTGGCCAATCTGCCTCCCCTTTCCTCTTTCCCTAGCCTCCAAGTGACTGCACAGGCCACCAGCAGTCACATCCTCTTGCCATCAGCCCATCAGCAGACTGTGGCTGTGCCATGTTCATGTGCATATGTTGTGACAAAAGCAGTACAACCAGATAGGGAAACAGGGGGATCAAGTACCCCCTGAGGCCTTCAGAGAATCACAGGGGTTTTTTTACAGAGGCGGATCCAGCTGTTCTGGGGGGTGTTAGATCCAGCTGTTAGCTGAAATATTTAAAGGAGGTATTTTCTGTATTTAAAATCTCTTTCATTCTCTTTGTAGTGCTGCTCTATTGCAGCTCACCTGCACTTTCCACTCACATGGTTTTCTCTGCATTCCTGACTTTGAGACTGCTCTCAGAAGCAGGTGGCTCTAGAAACTTCCTAAGGAAAAAGGAGTCCACTCTTCCTGCTGAGCAGCCAGTGCTGGAAGCAGAGTCTGAAGCAGGCAGATGGGGCCAGCTGTGCAGTTGGCACAGGGAAGGAGCCCAAGCAGTGGCAGGACTGAGCCCTGCCCGTGCAGGGGATGGAAAGCGGGGCAGCAGTGGGCTGTTGGAATGTGGGGCTGGGAAGCAACCCCTGGAGTATGGACAGTCTGTACTGGAAGCTGGCTCGGAGATATAAGTCCTGTGAGCAGTGACCCTCCTTCCCCCCAGTAGTCTCATCAAGCAAGGAATGGCACGTGCATTGCTTACTTCTGTGCCAGGCAGGTATCATAAAGCGTGTTTATTTATATTATGGCAGGAACAAAAGATGCTGGATTTACACTCTGAGATTCAGGTGTGCTGTGCAGAGACCAAGAGAACTAACTTTAAAAAAGCAGAAGTCAACATAGATAAGGCAAGCACCCCAAAAAATTAATGGTTGAAAAGAGCTGGATGGAAAACATAAGTGACTCCTTACTTCTGCATCTTCCCTCTCTCTCTCCTAAAATGTGCACAAATGTACAAAACCCATTTTCTTTACTACTCATTCGAAAGGATGAACTTTATTTCCCTAAATATCATCTCACCTTTGGAGTTGGAGTAAATTCCCACCCAACCTAAAAATTGACCCCATGAGTTCTTTGAACAAGCTTCCACAGCCACCATGTAATGAGAACAGTGGTAAACTGCTGAGGAGCCCTTTGTGGTACCCTGTTCCATCAGCTGCTCTAATACCTTTTTGATTATCTCAGTGGACACAGATATAAATGCTGCGCCTTGGATCCCTCACTTGCAAGCTATCTCCATTTTTTTTGCATTTTCTTTTTAAAATAAAAATGACTGCTGATGTTTATGCCCCTGTAATACATTATGTATTATTTTGTTTTAAGCGCTGCCTTTTGCATCCTGACAGTAACAATAAAATGTGAGTATGGGATTCCTAATACAGACAGACTAATGTTTCCACTGCTAGCCTTCCCTATCTCTTCTTTTTTTCTTTCTGCTCTCTAAGCACTTTTCTAAAGGCTCCTTTTATATTCCTAATAAAATTAGAGCAAAATACATCGATTTACTGGAAAAGAGGGTTTGGATTTTTTTCCTTGGTGATAGCACTTTCTCTGCTACCCACCTCTTAAAAATACTGGTGAATATTCCATGTAAAAGACCTCCCGTTTCTTCTTATTTGGTTTTTTTGTTTGTTTTTAATCAGTTCCCCTGTAATTTACCCCCTTGGCTCTGACAATACTCCCTTGTTGCCCCCACTACAGACCATTTTGTCTATGCTGATCTTCTGAAGTAATTACCTTTCATTAATGCATTTTAGTCATATCTCCAAATACCAGTAAATGGCTGGTCTCCTCATACTGGGAACTGATCTGAATGGGACCTTTTTGCTCCTTTTCCATCTACAGATTGTGCAATCCATATCCTGATGTCTGACTTCCATTTTAGTGTAATGGATCCCCCTTACCCCACTCCTTGTTGCCTCTTAAACCAGCCTGAAGCAGCTGTAGATTATCTGATCAAACTCTATTGGTGTCACACTGCTGTAGGAAACCTTACCAAAAAAATTAGTCCTGTTGTGGTCCCACTGCTGAATCTCATGGCTGTAAGTTGTGCTTTGGGTTCTTTATCTCCTATAGAGATTTGGGTTGATCCCATTGTTTTGAGCCTGCTTGCAGTTACAATAAAGGGAGGGAACAATCGAAGCCCATTGAGTTTGTTCATACTCTGCACCACTGGAAACCTTTCAGAGCTCGTCACTGTGCTTTGGGGATTTTAAATTTCCGAGATATTCACTTAGTTATGGAATAGGCTAAAATCTGTCATGCTGATTTAATGAGAGAGGAGGGGAGGGAAGAGACGCAGACACACAAAAAAAAAGCAATTTTCCTTGTAACAGTTGTGTTAAAATATTGATACAGATGCATAGTGGAAAAACTTAACGAGTTGTTAGTGTTAGAAATAATGCCAGCATTAGACATCTCTTGTGTGCAGAGTTTCCAAGATGGTGTTTAGCATTTCTGGGAAAGGGATCTCATGAGAAATGTGGGATTGCTGTACCTGGATCAGACCAGTGGCACTTCGGTCTGGTGTCCTCTCCCAAGGCATCTCAACTGCCCTGTCCTTTATCACAGCAGGTAGCACTGATAGCAGCCACGGTGCAGTGAAGACATGGAAGTTGTTACCCAAAGCTTAGAGTGAGGTTGGGTGCTGAATGTTCTTGAGTGCCCTTTATACTGCATCTCTGACCAAGGGTACTCCTCGAGTTCAGAACCCAGATCTTGTGGTTAAGGCAGTCCATCGGCACACACACTGTCCAGCCTTGATTCCAAACTGCTGTGAGCTTTAGGTACCTTGGGCACATCACTTGTTCTGTGCATTACCTTTATAAAATAAATGTTTTCCCTATTTCTCCATGGAGCGTCCATTGGCTCTGCAGGGTTGCAAACACAATAGGAAATATGTCTTTTCCATACATTTTTACTGTCTTCAGTGCTGTGATTCTCTGATTCTGATTAAGGCTTCAGCTTCTGATACCCAGATGCTGTTGCTGCTTGGATTCCTTGTCAAATTGAGATGTCTCAAGCCTTTCAGATGGTGAGCTTTCCTTGGGGCTGTGCGCTCTGGAATGCTACAGCTTCAGTTTGGGTTTAACAAAGGGATGTGGATACCATGTGGATATCTGCAATAATAGGGACTTCAGAGTGACCCACAAAGTCTTTTCCAATTCTGTCCCCTGTCCTGGGCTCTTCCACTGGTTCTTACTCCTGGAAAAGGAAATAATCCATTCTGCAGAGCATAAACCAAGTCAAACTGGGTATGCTGGGCTCTGTTAATGCAGACCTCTATCCATCAGAGACTCAGCTGAGACCACTAAATCTGAGCATTCCTTTTAAGATGAAAATGAGAAAGGAATTAATTTTAATGAGTGATGTTTTTGCTGCTGCTTGCCCTGTCGTGTGCGGCCTCTGTGTAGGCAGTGTGATCTGCCATCATGTCAGTGCTCCATGATCAAACCCCTTCCAAGGGGGGATACTTTACATGTGTTTCTGTGTCAATTCCAGTCCCTGAAGAACGTTGCCAATCCATTAAGAGCCTGGCAGGCTGTACTGGGAAATGCTAGCATGAGCAGAGAAGAGAGAGGCAAGCCTGAGAATAAGGAGGAAAGAAAGATTAATCTGAGCAGAAATTCTGCATCCAAAAGGATTTCCAGGGGTGTATTGTCTTCAGCTTGTACTCTGCAGAATGGTGCTCACTTTGCTGAAGGGCTTACCAAGATGACTTTCCAGCAGAAGAGATTTCCCTTAGGACTGCAGACCATTCCTGTGCTGTGCAGTTTGCTTGGCATCCCTGGCTCTTGCTTGCCAATACCTGGTATTTTAGAGACCTGAGACAACTGGGAGTATGCTGGGCTGTGCTCTTCAGCAATCTGCTTCAAATGTAATGCTGGAGCCCTCTTAAATACTGACTCTTTGGATATCTGGCCCTTGGTGTTGCTGAAGGCAGTATGGCTGTGGGTTGGGTTCAGTAAGTCAGAAATCGAAGACAAAACTGCATGATGTTTCCCTTCAATCAGACTGTTTTTCTTTCAGTATCTGTCTCTACAGGGAGCAAGGACTAGGAAATCCTGCTGCCACGGTATTTGTTGCTGCCCCTTGTGGGTTTCTGACAGTGGACTGGACCCAGAGATACCAAAATTGTTTTGTCTTACTTTAGGTGGTCTGACACTTGCAGGTATATGACTCCCCAGCAGAAGAGATGAAAGGATAGCTCTTTCCATTGGGAGTGATGTCAGGATAGGGGTGTTTTATACTAAA
The DNA here is from genome assembly GCA_013396775.1 of Cephalopterus ornatus. Taxonomy (NCBI): domain Eukaryota; kingdom Metazoa; phylum Chordata; class Aves; order Passeriformes; family Cotingidae; genus Cephalopterus; species Cephalopterus ornatus. Next base: position 445,207 of record VZRE01005235.1, on the reverse strand, counting down.
GAATGGAAGTGAGGTGAGGGTCTCCTGTGGGCTCTGTCGTGTTTCTAAACCAATGCTAGGCTCAAAGGAAGATGCACAATACAGCATGTGGAGGCTCAGTCCAGGTTCCTGTCAATAGCAAATAAATCTTCAAAAGTCTTCTCACATTTGAAATTAATTGGTGGGGGAGGAAGGGCAGTAGCTTTTAATATACATCACTTATCTGTAGATAGATTTGCACAAGCCCCTCCTCTGTGTCCCCTTATGTCAAGGCTTTAGTCTGAATTATTCCTCTCCCCATTACCAAAAAGGCTTTTGTCTCCCACTGCTGAAATCTCTGCTTATTTAAGCAGGAGGGAGTGATGGCTCCATCAAAAACCTACCAGGTGTCCAGAGGTGGCCGTGGTGTTGGAATTGAAAGGACAAGGAGTCTGTGAAGCAGGGGGATGGCTGCAGCACTGCCATTAACTGATCCTGGGTAAACGAGCAGTACCAGTGCCAAGCTTTCAAAAGCCGTCTTTCTCTTTCCTGGGGAAGTTCCAACCTGATTACCAAGTGCCCTGCTTGAGATACACCTTAGAAAGGAAGCATGAAAAATATAGAAGCATATTTTTTTGAGAGGACGAAGAGAGGTAATTTCTAGCCAGTTTTCTCATGTTTGCACCATTTTGAGTGAAAACTGCTCAAGGCACCTGCCATATTGCACCCTGGTTATGGAAAGAGGCCCCAACCTGTTTCCATTCTCTTTACTGGCATTACATTTATGACGGAAAGTGGGATATCCTTCTCTACCTGACCTACCAGCCAGTGTGAGCATAGCTGACCACTGGACTCTCTTCATGGGAATACTGACTGGTGTTGCCTTCTGGGATCCCAGTGGGACTGACCCAGTAGGGCAGGAGTTGTGTGTTCTTGGTGCAGACTGATGCATTTGGTTCCTTTCTGGCTGGGACCCCAGCTACACCCTGTGCTTGTGGGCTGCTCTCTTTTAGCCAGCTTCCCCTCGGAGCACCAAAGTGCCCCCACAAACCACATGCCCGGAGCACTCCATTCAGGTTTGTCTGCCTTCAAATCCCAGTTTGCCTGGTCCCTGAAGCAGGCTCACAGAGCAATCAAAGCCACTGCAGTGCAATTTCCGACTGAGAATTTCCTTCCTATTTCTGAGCGAGTGTGTGTGCGTGTGTGTATTTACGTGTTTAAAAAAAAAAAAAAAAACAAACCCCAAACATTTTGGTTTTGTGCACTAAGCACTTTTGAGGGCGATATGGGGCCCTATAATACGGAGGTTTATAACCTCCTCAGCTAATGCTCTCTGACACTCTGTTTTGATATCATTACTACATTATACTCACAATTTTTGAGTGAAAAAATACAGTACTTAGAAAGTCGAAATTCATAAATAAATTCATGTCAAACCGCACTTAATATTGATTTTGTTAGTGTTCAGATTCAATAATAAGGTACTGCGTGCATGAATATTTAAATATAATCATCATTTCTGCATCTCCTAATGGCCTCTGCTCTTCTACACTCAATTTAAACACAATTTAAAAACTATAATGTATTGAAAAATACTAGGATTTAGCAATAAATCACCATTGGGATACTCCAAGCCTTTTATAGGATGGCTCAATATCTGCTTCTCAAGGGACAGCACAATTAGATTCATGTTTTTAAACTTCTCAATTATCCATATACCATAATTTTATGTGAAAGTTTGTTTCTCTTCCTCCCCCCTCCACCCCTGCTCCCCCTCCTCACCCCCCACCAGATACTCTCCCAGTAGGAAGCGGAGAAATCGCTAAGTGTTCTCTTAGCTGGGTTAGTATAGTAAAAAGGAGTCAAAGGTCACAGTCCTCAAACTGAATTAAATCCAGAGGCTGTCAGGGAAAGCAGAACGCTGACTCACTTAATCACATTATTTGGGGAAAAATCTAGGGGGAGGAAAGAGATAAAATGACTCAAAATGAACTCGCCAAGGAGGAAGCGGAGTTTTTATATTTATTTAAAAAGCAATATTCGTCTTTATCAAATAGACGCGGGGCGGTTCGATGAGGACAGAGCTGGCTGGACACTCGCGCAGTCGCAGGCGGGAGAGCCCTGGCAGGCAGTGTTCTCCCGAGCAGGACCAGGGAGGGCAGGATGCGGTGCCCTCGGCTCCTCCAGTGCCGGGCTGGGTTGGTTGGTGGTGGGGGGTGTTTCTGTAGTGCTGGTCGCTAACCCGTCTGCACACCACACCCTCAGAGGTAGGTCACTATCCTTATCCTCACTTTGCACAGGGGGAAACTGAGGCACTGCTGGGTCAGGTCGTTATGGCAGAGCCCCAGTGGCAGAGCTGGGAGCTGCTCCTCGGGCTTCTAATGCTGGACCCTGTGCCCAAGCTATGTGGCCATTCTGTGCCTCCAGTGTCCTTGGAGCCTGTGATGGAGAGGGAGATAAAAAAGCTCTAGCATCAGAATCTAAAATAATGGTGCCAACATCTCAGGAGAGCAGCAGATCCCAATGGCTTTGGTGTGGGATTGACTCTGCTGGTGCTGCGAGTGGCTCACCAGTTCTGCTGAGCACGTTGCTATCAGATGTGAGGAAATGGTCAACAAACAAGAGAGGAGTGGAGGTGTGGTGTCTGATGGACGTGGCCATGTCACTGGGTGACTCTGGCAGTGTCACAGAGTGCCCTTGCAGCGCTCTATAAATGGCCATGTGGGGCTGGCAGCCGCAACTGGCAAGGGATCAAAGCATGACCTGACACACCCTTGATGGCGGAGGGAGGGCAGAGGGCTGCCAAGATGCACAGGGGCTGTTCACCTTTAGGATTCCTAATCAAGCATCCAGAACTCCTCCAGGCCACACTATATCTGGCTTAGTTTTTTCTTATATTCTATATTTCACCTAAATTCATTAGAACTGTTTCCTAAAGAAGTTTACTGTCTTGCATTGGAACTAGTTTTTATTTCATAAATCTGGCAAAGTGTCAGCTTCTGCTGCCTCAGGGTCACAAGCAAAGCTGTAAAGTCCAATGAGTGGGTAAAACAGACATGATCAATGGTAGAAAACTCTAACCAAGATGAGATGTAGCCATTCTGTGTGCCAGGCCAGTGGGGTTTGAAGGTCTATTCATTCATTTCTGTGAGGGGAAGACAGGCATTCCTTCCCATGCTGGGCAGGAACCACTGTCACCTCTAACAGTTCTAGAGTTCTCTAGTCTAGCTCTGGTGTTGGTCTGCAAAATATGTTTGTAATCCTGTTACTAAATATTGTCCACCTTCCATTTACTCATGTGGGGATGAAGGGATAGCAGATTTCTCTTTAAGAACCAGGGAGGGAAGACTATTGTAACAGTTATGTGGATGTTCTGGAGTTTTAAGGATTTTTTTTTTTTTAGATTGTTTCTGAGCTTCTCCAAAGTGTCAAAGAGTAAAAACATCTTATCTGAAGGGAATGATGTGTATGACAAATGCAGTTCTTCACGTGGATGTCACAGGTTTTTAAGTGGATTCCTTCTTCAAGTGTATAGAGTGACTGTTTAGGGAGTGGAGTATTGGCACTGTTGGAGAACCACTGGTACACGGCACTTCAGTTTGGTAGGAGCTGTTGGGAACACACTCCTCCATGAGTGGCAGATATGGACTTGCAGACGGAGGAGCAAATTCCAGAAGAGCCCCAGCAGCTCCCTGAGAGGCATGAGAGGAGGTGCTCAGGTACCCAGGGAAAAAGCTGGCAGCCAAAAGTATTGAAGCTCTTTCACAGTTGCTCACTCACGTAGCCACATGTGACACGGCAGCAGGAATTTCCTGCCCTGCCTAACGTGGCTGTCCCTTTCCATTAATTTTTCGGTGTCCACGAGATCCCCGATGCCGCTGACGTTGTAACCACCCGGCTCTGTTTCCAGGACCACGGTCTGTGGCAGTAGGTGGAGGGGGCGGTGTAACCCTCGGGTTTCTGTTGTTGGGGAGGACCGGCCCGCCGCGGAGCGCCCGCGGGCTGCAGGTGGCGCTCTGGGGGCGCGGGGAGCCCGCTGCAGCCCCCGAGGGGCGGGGGTCCCGGCGGGGCCGGGGGCACGGCTGTCTGCCTGGCATCCCCTCCGCCTGGGCTGGGGTGGGGAGCCGCCTGGCATAGCCCCTCCGTGAGGGGTGCAGGGTGCGGGGTCAGCCCAGTGCTCGCGGGTACCAGCTGAGCATTGTTTAAAACAAGTGTGCTCGGTGAAAAGCCACTGGTATCCGCGGCCCGTCCCAACAGATGTCACCAACAGATCCGTATTGATTCCGAGGTTGGGCCCTTGGCAGTGGTAGAGGCAGATGGCACGTTGCTAATAAGCAGTGAGTGCTGCTGGCAGAGCAGTGAGGAGAGGTTGGATCAGTGGGATAGCATAGTGGCACAGTGCCATGGGCAAGTGAGGGGCATCTTTGACCATCTTTGTCCTCTCTGTGTTCAGTCCTTTTTCTGGCTCTGTGAAGTCTAAATTTCTTCACTCTCTCTGAACCTTTGTTTTTCTTCTGGTTTTCTGTGCTAGTCCCACTCTCTTTTCTCCCATTTCTACCCATTTTTTTCTTATCTGATGCTCATGCCTTTGCCTGTAATGTTTTTTTGGTACCAGTAGCATCCCTTTCATGTTTATACCTCACTGCATCCTGTTGGGTAGGAGAGAGACTGAAGGCTGAGGACATTCCTGCTTGCTGTTCTAGAAGAGTGTGGGTGTTACACTAGGCCTGAGAAAAGGTCTATGGATCGCTTTGGATAAGCATCTTTGATTCCAAATGTGGTGACAGAGACTCATCACTGCTCAGCAGATTGGGGGTTTGACTGTTACCAGACTGCTTGCTATCAGAACAGGAGACAGAACAGGCAGCACCCCACACACGGGCTGACGCATGGACAGCAAGAGCAGGGAGCACATGCACCCAAGCACATAAATGCTTGAGCTCTGAGGAGTGCTGGTACCTCTCTAAGTGCCCATGTGCACTAGGAATTCTATTTATACATCAGGAATACTCAGGAAGGGCTCCTCATCTCCTAACTTCCCACAGTCAGGTACACCTGGATGAATCAAGTGGTCACTATTGTATGTATATAAGATTTCTCTACTATCTGTTGTGTGGCAACTTGGATGGCACACTAGGCTGTGAAAAACCCATTTTTTCGATGGCAAGCAACTGGAGGGTATGGCTAAACCAAGGAGACATTCCAACATGGCTGCTTTGCTTCTGATATTTTTTATTATTTGTATGGACTGGCTGCCAGATTACATTGTGCCTAAATTTCTCTCATGAAGGGAGATCCCTTTCCCATTCCTGCAGAAAGTGTCCGAAGCTCAGCATCTCCAGCTTCATTTAGTGGTGTCACATGTCACAAGACACCATCCTCAGTACCTGGGGTTGAGTTCTTTAACCATGTGTCCAGCAGCTGGAGGCTGCTGTTAGAGCCCCCAGTGCTACCTGATGCCATTCTTCTTATTGATCTCTCTGAATTTAATTTGATGATTAGAAGAAACATGGCCAAAGAAATACACTGAAGTGTGAAGGGTGGGTCCCTCAGTCTTTCAGTGGTGATCCAATAATTTTTATTTCAGTACTTAAAAGTCAAGAACAGTTGTGAGTTCTCTTTCCTGTGATAAGGGCTTTTGACTTCTACCTAAGCTGCAGCTCTCTTTGTTATTGTAATTTCTGGATTAGGAAAATAGCTTGATTCTCTTTCAGAGCCTGACTATGGTAGCTAAAAATCTGGACTGGGGTGCAGCTCCAGGGAATCTGCTTGCAAAGGAGAGAAACCTTGAGTGCCTGTAAAAGCTGGCTCTGCATTTGCCCTCAAAGCTTCTATTTTCCAAAAAAGGAAAGGGCAAAAAAGCCTTGAACACTGATTCTTTGAAAGCTGTGAAACTTAGAACAGGTGTGAGCACAGGCAGCTGCCGGGGTGCTGTGTGCAGATATTCCTGCTAATGCCTCCTTAGAACTTAATCTCTGAAACCATCTGCTTATGGTGAGCACATGTCCCGGGGGAGGGGGGCAGGAGCAAATCCAGCAGCCCTGCAACTTCTTCCTCTGTAGCCTGAGTGAGAATTTTGAATAGCAAAGCAAGATTGAGTTGTGTGTCAAGAGGCCTCATACCTGAGCTTTTATGAAGCAGGAAAATTCCCGTGTCAGTTCCCCGAGTTCAGGGTGGTTACTGATGAGTCTCAGAGGTCGAAATCTGGCTCATGACCATCTGAACGAAAACAATGCAAGCCTAGGTTTGGAACTGCCATCAGCAGAACCCTGTGTTCCCACAAATACATGGGGTCAGTCTTCTTACTTGAGGTCTCAGTCTGCACAAGATCAGCTAAAAGCTCCAGCCTGGGCATTCCCTCTGGTTTTCCAGTCTGAAATCACCGTGAAGCTGAGTCAGTCCTTTGGGTTGTCACCTCTAGTGCAGCTCTCCTGGTACTCTCCAATGGAGCTTCCAACACTTATCTCTGAGTAAATCACTTCCCTTCCTCATGCCTTTCTTCTCCCCCTGTTTCTTTGGTCTTCTGACCTCGGGAGAGACAGCCCCTGCTCCAGGGTCGCCTTTCCTTGTTCAGCACAGTGTACCAGAGGCTCAGAGAAGTTACTGTGCTAAGAAGTGAATCAAACCCACCTGCTGCCTACTGTGGTGCTTGCTTTTTACCTGTGTACATCTGTTCGCAGAGGCCAAATTGCTCTCAGCCACTGACCTGTTAATGAAAAGCTAGTTTATCAACTTTGGCAAAAGAAGAAAGCAATATTGGCCACTGCTGCCCTGTGACTGCCAGAAGCAGCACGGTGACAGGAATGGGTCATACTTTAGCCCATGACTGAAGGGTCCCCAGCTTCAGAGAGACATTCAGGGCCTTCCCCTGCATTTGGTGCTGGCCATAAAAAATTGATCACCCTTTGTTACAGCTTCACTTCTGTCACTTTCCATCCCAGAGTCTGTTTTTTACAGAAAACAAGCTACATTCATCAAAAATGACAGAACACAGACTTAATGTAATCATGTATGGGAACATGAATTGCAAATGCAGAACACAAGCACTAAAATGTATTTTCCATTACTGCCACAAAATGAAATAATCATGAACATTTTCCCCAAGAATGAGAACACATGTGGAGTACACTGACACCTCAAAATCTGCTGCTGTGCCCCGGCCTCAGGTGCAGGTGGGCTTCGTGTGTATCAGCAGGGCAGAGATCTGCCGGTATCAGAGGAGGTGGCTCTGTTATAATCCTCACCATGGAAACTTATGCTGGTTATTAGTTACAGCAGCTTCTGCAGGCTCATTTGAGTGACCTTCTGGTCATCTCTGGTTGTTAAAGATCTTGGGGTACTCTTAAGTATAACTGAGCAGAGGTGCTGGAAATATAGACAATGCCACGTTGATCCTTAATTCTAGATTCTACTTCTAATTGCTGTTGGATCACTTGCTGAAAACCTCAAACAAGTCCTCTCACCCTACCTTCCTTTCATTCATAAGCTGTAAAAATACAGATATGCCTATTTAAAAATAAAATTTATTAATTGATTTAGAGTTGGTACAGGACAGCATGTTAATCCAATTCTTCCTGTCCCTTGCAGATGCACTGGGCTGCAGCTTGGCCATGCTCTGAACATTTGCTGTACTGCACTCCCGATGGGGCTGCCTTTCACGGACAGGTAAGGTTATACCTGCCTTTATATCTGATTGTTTTATTTGCTGGTAACTTGATTTAGTATCAGAAATGTAAATGACTGGATCACCTCTGCTGATCAGGCTGTCAGGAGAGGCAATGGAGAAGGGTAATGGAATTGGGCATAGCCAGTCTGTAAACTAAACGAAATCCAGGACTTGCTTGGTTATTTAGATTATATTAAACATATGCAAGTTTTCATCCAGCCCGTACTTGCCACAATTCTGCAAATACAAAGCCACTAATGAGGGGTGTTGGAGCCTGCCCTGCTGAAGGATAGTTGGATATGGATCATGGTGATGTCTTGAAGGGAAACTACTGGTTTGATCAAAGCCTTGTACTCAGACAGAACTGAGTGCTGATGGAATGATAGAGAGAGAATAAGGCAGAAAGACAGGGGCTGGTTTACATCTCATCCAGCAGAAGCTGTTATAAGGGACTTATTGATCTCTGATTCAGCTAGGGCCGTGGGTTAAATGATGGGATATATTTGAAGAGACCAGTCTAACTGCACCCAACAGGAGGTGCTGGAGAGAACAGCGTGCTCTGCTGGGGTGGACTTTTTTCTTCCCAAAGAAGATATGACCCTGTCAGAAAGGGAAGAGGGAGAGATTTTGTTCTAAATGAATTAAAACGATGTCTTTGCATGCGAGCAATTCAGATTATAAAAAATACATAAAACAAATAGACTCGGCAGCTGTAGAATCCAGGAGAAAATCTGGATTTGGAAGAGATTCTTCAGTTTTTTGTAACATGACAGTAAGAAAAAACATTTGGTCTTCTGCATCTTTCCAGCTGTTTACACATAATCTATGTCTTCTCTGACAAGTTTGCTTAAGGAACTTCACAGACATGTTCATATGGTCATATAAATGCAGTTTCTGTACATATATATGCACATATCTCCACATTCTTGTACATTTGACACACTTTATGTGCAAGTACATCATCTTATCAAAATTAACTTCCTCTTTGAATTAATGTGCTTACATGCATATACATCAGCATGTCCCAAGGTGCATATATGTATCTTTGTTCATGTTCCCCTGTATGCATGAGCTGATCAACATAGTCAAATTGAAAAATTAAGTTATTCCAAACCTGTGTTATTTCTCATTTTGTTCCCAGGGGGTAAATGGACCCATTCCAAATGAAAGGTAATCTTGGGACCTGAAGTTTTACGTTTCAACATATAATGTGGTTTTAACACTCTGTACCATCAAGTGTAAACTCTTCAGGGCAGTTTGTTGATTCCCTTCCGTGTTTATGCAACAAAGGCAACGTCAGATTGTTTAAGATTTAGGTGTTAGGACAGTGCAAATAGTTAACAACAGTGGTCAGATTCTATGGAAAGATGAGATGAGCTGTGTGCAGGTAGAATCCTTACAGAACATACAAAGCCATCCATACGAACTCTTGAAGGAGATTTGTCACTGTTTTTTCCACATGGTTGAAATACATTCCCTACAACTTTGAACACATATCCATTTCAGTGTTGTCTTTGTGTGGCTCATAAAATCTAGCAGATGTAGGTTTCACAGACTCGTCTGTAGAGCTGATAAACACATGAAGTAAAAAGCACAAACTTTCATAAACATCCATGCCATGCACCAAACGTGTCACGATCCGTGTGCAGCGTACGTGGGTCACTGGGAAGCCGTGTGTCAGGCACACATTTCCACAGCCTGTGTGCCTTCAGCCAGGAGCGTGTGTAGGTACTCCCAGGGAATGCCACAGCCCGCGCAGGCACTGTGTCCACACCTTCCAGAAGAGGGCACCTGTCTCCCGACGCAGGCAGCATTCCCGATCCAATGGCCCCCAGCCTCTCGCACCTGGGCACTCGCAGCTCGCCTGCCAATTTGAGGTTAAGGGTGCCAGCACAGAGTGAAATATTAAGGCAGCCGCTTGAAATTCAAAGTGTTTCTTTTAATTAATGGGTGGATGCCACAAGTTGATCCAATCCAGCTCTTAAATTAATCTTAATTACATGGATTTTGTAACTTTGGCATTAGCCAGCCACACAAAATATGTATTTCATAATCCTAGAAACGGGTGAAAAAGGCTGCTGCTGAGCTGAGAAGTCAGCTGATGATGTTATCAGGCTCTGTGGCTGTGGGTGTAAGTGTCATTGGGGTGTGTCTGAGATCTTATCGGGAATACCAAATTAATTCACTCCTGCAAATATCAAAACAAGCTTTTTTGCCGGCAAGTAGGGAATAGGCTAGAGATTCCTGAGCTGCTATATTTGGAGTTTCTGTGCCATCCAGTGCTGATACAATAAAGAACAGAAGGATCAGGGAAGGGGAGCTGGCGATCTGTCCTGTTTGGTAATGAGTTTTGAGTGTATACCCAAAGAGTGCTACTTAAGCTTTTAACTTGTTGATTTGGATTGGGGATCAGGAATTCTGCCTTCCTAGCGTTGCCATTGGCATGCTGTGTGTGCCTGGTCAAGGCGAGGGAAGCTTTCCATCCCTGGGCTTCTGTTTCCTTCTCTGCATGTTTGTTTGTTCAGACTTTCCTTTTTCTGGATGGAAGCTGCCATTCGGCATCGTATGGCATCTAGGTGCTACTCTGCTGCAGATGATGATAATGGATAAGTTGAATTATCTCAGGAGAATTGATACTTGTACTCTCTGTTAGGGATGAGCATCCAGGATCTCTCTGAGCATCCATCATGCCAACTTTAAATAGAAAACAGAGCTGGGAATAGATGGTCAGGGATATTCATAGGAAATGCAGGCGCACAATTTGCCTAACCAGCCACTGCATATTCGTTAAACAGGAAGCAGGGCCTTGGCTATCACCAGGGATTGGCATTCCCTTGGGATTAACATTGCTGATCTGTGGATTACGCTCCTGCTTCTGCAGATGAGACTTGAAAAATAATGGATGAATCTGAGAGTAAACAGAATTGGAAAATAGTATTTAGTCATCTTGTGCTAAACCTGAGTCAGGATGAGAGCAGAGCCTGTACACAGCCCGGCATGACTGGTTGTGGGGTGGCAGAGTGCCTCTGAGAGCCTTTTCCGTCACTGCTGCACTCCCAGGGGGGAGGAAGAGCAGTGGGAAAGGCAGAGGCTCTGTTTGTGTGTGAGCACATTCTGCTGCACACAGGTGTGCACACCTGTACCTTTTATTTGTGCCTCCACAGGCATCCTTTTCTTCTTCATTTACTTTACAACATAGACACCTGAAATCTTGGTGGAAGTAATTTTTCTCTAGAATGAACTTGCGAATGTTAATCTGACGACTGAGCTGTGAGTTCTGTCAGTGCATGTCTGTGTGAATTGCTTTGTTTGAAGACAGTCCGTCCTTATTCTTATAAACTTTTTTGTATTTGGCTGACTTTCTGCTGCTGGTAGTATTTCTGGTTAGCAATTTTACCCTCTAAAGCTTTTCCTGAGGTTGCTTTACAGGGCAAGGTTAGTTTGGATATCAGTTTGAAGGATTGGTTTTATAGTACTTTTGGAAACATAAATGGGAAAACGTTAAACCTCATGTCAGTTTGCCTAATTGATGGGAAACTTGATTGTGGCCAGGGAGGAGAGGATTTCCCTACTTCAGTCCTATGAATAATTTGCTCATCTGAAAAGAGAGAAAATCCTGTAAATCCTGGCAGCCAACATGGTTTTCCTTACAGGTTGAGATTCTCCCAAAATACAGAGGAAAACCAAGGAAATGACGTGCCTGACTCCCTTGGAACACTTTGTAATGCTGAACCCGTGTATTTGATTTGTTCTGGTTGGAGCCGATGGAGCCTTGCGTGGACTCTAATCATTTTTACTCCAATTTTGTCAGATTTCTTGTGCTTTTTCTCCAAAGCACTTGTTTCTCAAGAAAGGGCAACAGAATCTGGATTAGATAGACTGCTCCTGGAACTCTGTATAATACTGTGCTCTTGAGATACTAGAACATGCTCACTTTTGCAATTTCTAATCTCCAAGGCTTGTTAGAGTTGGTGTGACTTGAATAGCAATGATACTGAACTTCTTCGGGTTTCAAATTTGAAAACCTTTAGATGTCTGAACTCATCCAGCAACAGGGAGGAAGCCAGCAGGCAAATGGAGAAACCTTTCCAGCTTTCAGTGTAGGTAGGAAACAGAATGAGTTAATGTTGGCCCAAAGGGCCACAATAAATAATGAGAGCTCTTCCAAGTATATCGGGGGAAAGAAATACGAGAGAGAAGGTAAGCCCATTAATAAATTAGGAGAGAGCTGGAATCAATGGTGATTCTAAAATGGCTGAGCTACTTAACTTTTTTTTTAATTGGTCTTTAAGAAGAAAAATATAGAAATGGAATATGGACCATTAGGAAGTAATGAGCATCTTGGCACCCTGGCTGTTGATGTAAAGCAGATAAGGGAACACTTGAAAGAATGGATAGCAACAAATCAGCAAGTCCAGCTGATGAGCATCCTGGGATGTTTGGCTGCTGAATTCACTGAACTGCTGGCAGGTGTTTTGAAAAGTTGTGGATTAAACAGGCAGGTCCTTCATGGCGAGTCTGTATCAATAGTTCTGGAACAAAGACCAGCCTTAGAAAGCTATTCCTGCACTTGATTCCTGCAATTACCACTTTACACAGCCATGGTATTCTCAGTTTGAGAGGTGCTAAGATGGGGTGCATGAGTTTCAAGAAGCTTCAGTTCACAAATTGGCCAGACTGACAACATAGTCGCTTTGCTTCACATAAGTAAAATTACCACTTTTGTCTTCTCAGTAAACTTGCAGAATTTGACTGGAGCTGATCCAGCTGTGCCAGGGAAAACCCACCTAAGAACTTTACCTTCAAAACAGCCTACCAGATGGATCTTTAGTTGCTGTCAGCTTTTTGCTGACTTCAATCTGTTTTGATTTTTTCCTACAAATGATTTTTTTTTGATACTTGAACCAGCCTTGTGCTGCTGCTGAGGTTGACCTTGGTCTTTTGTACCTGCTGCTAAAGTTGCTCCTTGGAGCTGAAGTGCAACAGCACAGGCTGAGCAGATCAGGGCACATTCTAGACTGTCAAAAGGACAGGCAGTGCTCGAGCACTTTTCAGGATGGACGGTCTTACTGGTGTTCTCCTCAGCCTAGAACTACCTCGGTGCTTTCTTTATCAACAAAAAGAACTATGAAGCAGATTATGAAATGCTTACACAGATGGATAATTTACTTAAGGTCTTATTAATGCCTTTCTCTGAAGTTTACTGAATAGACCATTCAGGAACACAGAGCTTCCCCAGATGATATTGTTTCAGGTGAATAAATATGTTTCCCACATTTTCTTAACAATTGAGGTAGTTTACAGGCTTTTGCCTTGAGTTATCTTTGCAGGTTAAAAGCCCAGAGCTGGATTTTATCCTGTGGTAAGACCTGTTCCCTTTCTAATTCTCCTCCAAAGGAAGTCTTCCCAGTTGGGTATACGGTTTCACAGAATTCCCAGATAGCCCTGAAAGCCCGTGCTGAGGCAGGATGTATCTAAGAGTGCAGCTGCAGCCTGGAGCTTGTTAGGAGCTGCTGGTCACTGACCCCGGGGATCAATGAATGACTTGCTAACTGCATCCTCCCCTCTCCCAGCTCTGACACAGCCAGGGACAGCCCACAGCGTGCACGGTCCTTCAGAGCCTATAGCTGAGAGATGGATGCAGTGCAGGATAACTCTCCCCAGGTATTTGATACCTGATTGTGTAGAGACTTTTCCATTTGCAAATAATGTATGGAATACATTAGCATGGAAGCTGAGATTCTCCAGCAGTTACATTTCAATTGTCTGTCTGTCTTTCTAATTTCTCTTCCTACGCACCTTCTTTATAACCCCCAGTGATATAGAAAGCTTAGACTTAAATGATTTCAGTGGGTGAGAGGCAGGAGGTGGGGAAGGAACTAATATGAAAATTACTTTAATTTAACAGTCTGTCACTCACACTGGCCCAAAGGAGCTCTAAGACCATTATCAGTGACCCTTCTAGCCACCCTGCTCTCCCTTCCTCAAACATAAACTCGAACTGCTGTACAGACTTATAGGTGACAGCATACTTTCTTCCCTACCTGCATGATAAGAGTTAAAATATGGAAATGTTTGGTGTTGGAAATTGGGAATGCTATGCATATGAAGTTTGAACTTATACTTGCACAGTAAGTGCTCAGAGGACTTGATAGCGCTGGTGAAGTCCAGGCATAGTTTCCATTTAAAACAGGAGTCCCAGAGGAAAAAATCATCCGTGTTTGTGGCCACCGAGGAAGCAGTTCTGGCCTTTCATTATTTATTAATATATCTCTTGTGATAACGCCCAGGGACCCAAGCACTGGTGTGTGAGAGAAGGCTCTGAGCAGAGGTTGAACAGGGACACAAAGCTGTCTCATCTCTGCAGTAATGGAGCCCTGGTTCGAGACTAAGGCTCCAAGAGCCCAGTAATGAATGTAATTAGTTCTAATAATGGGTGAGGTGATACTGGCAAATGAGAGACGGGAGGGCTCTGTCGGGTTCTTAGGGCCCTGTTCTTGTTTATTCAAAGGTCCTTTTACACCAGCCTGGCATTGCAAGGAGGTCTGAAAGATGAAGTGAAGAGTTAGGAGGTTACCCTGTGGGTCTCTGGCTGGAACATCCATCTCTGCTCATCTGACAGAGCTGGAAGGGATCAAATACCGAGCAAATGCAGTGGACTAAAATCTCCACCTGGGTAAATCAGTATCACACCTTTGATTGCAGTGGAGCTATGCTGATCAAGGCCAGCTGAGGACTTGATCTAGGAAATAAATGATTTTTGCCCTTAGTCTGTAAGTCCAAAGTCAAGTCCTTCACATGACATGTCCCATTCAGTGTTAGAGAAGGTCATATTTTGCCTCCTCCTCTCCACCTGGGCTGTCCGCTCTCCTCCGGATAAACAGTATTTCCCCATTGCATTCCCAGTCCCTCACGCTTCACCAGAATTAAATTCATCATTCATTTTTTATGGTTTATACATAGCAGTAATTTATGTTTTCAAATATATTGAGGTCACACTTTAGCAGAAAAAGAGTGTTTCACATTTAAATTGAAGGCATGTTCATTCCATTAAACAGAGATGTTTTGGATAATTTTAAAAGGCTAAAAGTAGTAGAAAGTAACATTAAAATAAAATTTGAGAGATGTAATTACACCTAATCGTACCATAAAATAATCAATACTGCATTACATTATTTCTGACTTCCCCAGTTATAGCCTTTTTTTGTTAAGCTTTTGAATATTGATGAGGTCAGTGGGGTCGCAGTCGACTCTCTGAGGTCTAATGGAGGTGGAATTAAGGTGATGTCCTCTCCTATTATATCTGCACGAGGAGGTGAGCTCTATACTTTCTCAAACTGGGGAGATAACATGGCATCAGAAGCCAATACCTCGGCAACATTTCTTGAGCTGAGATTAGGCTGTCAGTAAGTGCTGACTGGGAAGCTGCGGTGCTGCCTCCCCATCGCAGACCCACTCAATTACACACGCCAGGATGCAGAGGAAATGATGTTCACATCAACAGAGATCATTAACAGCTGGAGACCAGTGTGTGTGAGGTGACAAGAACCAGTTCCTTCCAGTTCAGCCAGGGCTTTCTGTGTTGTCTCTGTTCACTGTGGGAGACTGAAAAAGGGGCTTTGTTGTGGCTGTTTGCTCCCTCCTTCTCTGCCCCTTTAGTCATACCCCTGCACCTGACACATCCCTCTGTTCAAACAGCCCCCTCTGACCAGGCTGCAAAGCATTCCCCCTTCCCCAGCCCTGGGGTGTGGACATGCAACACGGCAGCACAAGCTGGGCAGCTGCTGGGGTGCACTGGAGGTGTCCTGAGGGGGTCCGTGTTTCCCTGAGTGTCCCAGAAGGTACAGGTCTGACTGCATCTGAGGGAACGGGGCTCTGTCACCTTCCAGCTCTGGGCTGGAACGGATCTGCTTTTGACCTGGTCAGCAGTGTTCTTCATTTAGGGATCTTGGAGCCATCAGTGGATTAACATTTGGGAATTCTTTACTGTGTAAAGAAAGAAATTACCTGCCTGGAGACAGTGAGCTGTATTTTCCCTTGGTTCGTTGTGTGCCCCCTACTCCCGTACTTTGGGCTAGGACAGTCTTTAGCATTTAAAGCAAGACATGAAATACCCGGTGGCCCACGTTCTGCACCCAAATTTGTCATAATGTGCCTTCCTGCATAAGTTTAAGATTTAACCTTGGGAAAGGGCTGGAACCTGGAGAGACATTCACCAATAACCTTTGGATTTGTATTTTGTCTTCTATGCCTCTGTTTCTCCATCCATACAATGAATGCAAGGGTTTTTTTATTGGGGTCTGTTTTGCATAATGGGGGCAAAAAAACCGTTTCTATGTTTTTGATAAACCCTTCAAAAAAGGCAAGTAAATGTAATTTTTCTAGGTTCTGATAATAATTATCAAGAAGGATGGAATTTTAAAACAGAACCAAATGGAGCAGTACCAGTGCATTATCCCTTTCACATTGCCACAGCATCCTCAGATTACAGCACTCATAACAAAAGGAAAGATAACGAGCAGGGCCCTATCATTACCATTAATAATAAAAATGATATAATGTATTTTTAAAACTTTCCTTAATGCAACACCAGCCCAGTCATCCCAACACACAGATTATCACATCTTCTCAAATATATATATAAATACATAGCTAGAAGTGTCAGCAGGGGGAACATGCAAAATACAACTCAGATACTGGATCTCCCCATCAGCTACATTTCTCCAGAGGGGCCAGTCCCCTCCCAGTACCCTTTGCACACAGGGCCAGCCACTCCCCAGGCTCGCTGGCTGCCTGTGGAGTTATTCCTTCCCTTACACCCAGTGCTGTCCCTGGGCTCTTTCCATGTGTGTGCCCCCCACCCTCATCAGTCCTGCTGCGCCAGCTGCTGGGGTATTTTCCTGGTACCTATTCACACATACACCAAACTCTTTGCTTTCCCCTTCTCCCACCCCCTTCCATTTGTTCCACTCACCCCGTTTTGTTCCTGCTCTGAAATCTAATTGTTAAAGGTGGTGGTAGAAGGTGGATATTTGCCCCAAAGCAAACTGACAGTGGCCCTCCCTCTGCCGACATGAGACAGCCCCGCTCTCCTGATTAGCCTGAATTGCTTTCAATTGACTAACATAACAAGCTGCTGCTGCTTTTTCTTTTTTTTTAAATTTGAAAATGGAAGGGACACTATTAGGAAATTTACATTTGCGAATATGATATTTAATTAGCAATATTAATAAATTAATAGAAGTAAAGAACCTTGTTGAGACTCCAGATTAATAAAACATGCTCTAGCTGAGTAAATGAGGTGAGCCAGGCATGTGATGCCCATAGAGGATACAGGGGAACTCTCATTCCCCAAATACCCCTTTAAAGAAAGAATGGGGGGCAATAGTGAATGGGGGCCAGGCTTTTTCTATCTTACACTCTCACACTCACACATTAGCCCTTTCCCTGTCCTGCCACAATACTTTCACAGGAAATTAAGTACAGCTTTTCTGCCCGCCTTCTCTTTGCCCTGCCAAGAGGCTGAATGAGTCAGTGGAGGGGAGTGAAGGAGAACCAGTGCTTGGAGCTGTAAGGTAACAGCAAGGCCAGTGCAGGGCAAATGCCTGGAAATGTGTAGTCAGATCCATAGAAAGCGATAAAGGAGACTCAGCATTTCCTGATATGACCCTCTGCTGAACGTGGAACACAGAGTGTCCAGCTTGGTGTCTCCAGGGCACTTGGAGGGTTTTGCCTCAGAGGGACCCTCAGTCTGTGGCACACAGAGCAGGACAGGCTCAGGAAGGGAAGCAGAGCAGCAGTGTCAGTGTGGGCTCAGCTGAGAAGAATGACCACATTAAGCAAAGGTCTGGCACAGCATGAGATAAACCGCTGTGAGGTTCACAGGGGTCAGACCCAGCCAGGTGTCCCAGGCTTCATGTGCATCTGTCACTGCTTTGAGAGCTGGGGGCTAACCCATACTGGGGCCAGTCCTCTGCTACTCACTGACCCACCAGTCTGCAGGGCCCTCCAGCATATGCTGTAATTTAGGCATTCCCAATTTGGGGACAATGTTTCTGTGCCTCATCTGTCCTTGACAAAGCTTCTCAGAAGAATGTGGTACAGTCCTTTTTCCATAGTGCTTCATTAGTGTGGGCAGTAGTTCAGAGGAGACTGGGTCATCAGGACTCCAAGAATCTAGTCAAACAAGAGGCTGCAGTGCCAGATGACTTCATCTGTCACTAGGTTTGGGACAGAAAGGGAAGAATATGGTTCTCTGTAGTCGATAGGTGTACATGGAGAATCTTTTGCAGCGTGATGGCAGAGAATCATCAACTGCGTGGACGTTTCTTAGCTGGTGAAGTACTACTGTCTGTGTGCAACAACTGGTACAGCCTCCTACCCTGATCCCTGGCTCAGGAGGGAGGGCAAAGGATAAGCAGGGCCCTTGGGAACCAAGCTGGCAGTCTGAGCAGAAGCTCTCCTAGGGCCTGTGTGACATTCACACACATCACTGTGAAGTCACGCTCTCCTGCGGAGCATGGGAGAGGTGATTATTTATTAATGCACCGAGCACTGTCCCCATGCATCACTCTGCCTTGCTCTGCTGCAGCCTCAGCACTGAAGCACTGGGACACCACAGACCTGTGGCTCTCCCTGTGCAAACCAAGGGAAGATGTCTCAGTGCCTGGGAGGGACCCCAGAGAGGGGCAGTGATGCTGGAGGAGGAGAAGGCACACACAATTAATTGTCTGAAGTGATGTTGAGGGGGTTTGTACTGCTTTCTGCATGCTTGGCTCTCTCAGATCAGCTCTAGACTTAAAACCAACCAGCCTGATACTCCCTGTGCCTGCCCCAAGAGCATAGGGTACTTTTTCAGCTCTGACACGAGTGCTTAGTGGGCAAATCTCTCTGTCTCCATGTTCTCCTCTACATATTTGGGATAGCATAATGTGGGACATTCACGGTTCATCCTGCACTGCCATTCCCTCAGCGTAAAGTATGCGGAAAACTCTACCAGTGTAGGCCCTCACTCCAGAAGGAGCACTTTTCTTTGGTGTGAGGCAGAGGAAGGATAGGCAGGGCACAATCAGTTTATTTCTAGAACTGAAAAAAGGAGGGTAAGGAGAGAGATGTGAATACCTTGCCTGATCCCACAGTGGCTCAGCTGCGCTACTCCCATCTCCAGGGATGGCTTGTCCACACTTTGTGGTTTGTGCTGTACTCCTGATGCCGACACCTCCACTAATTGTGGGAAAGTTTGCTATTAGAATGGCATGTACACAGGCCTCCTGGGAGAGGTGGAGTTCCAGGAACAATTAGGAAATGGCATAGATGCTTGGGTACTCTGGCTTGAGTGCCACCCTTGGTAGAACGACAAGTATATGGTAGGTGTGGCAGAAGAAGAAAAAAGAGAAAAATTGGCTTGGGTGGGGTGCAGGGAGTAGAGACAGGTGAGAAAGGCATGAGCTCATAGATGTAGGCAGGAATGGAGCTCAGCAGCATGTGGATGTGAAATATGCATTGGGATCATCTTGGGATAAAGGAGAAGTCCTAGTGTAGGCAGTTATTACTCTTGGAGATGTGGGCCCTGATGAGGCCCTCTGAAGCTTAGCCCCAAGGTGGGGCTGCCTTTGATGGCAGTGAGCACCTCCACAGGCTGTGGGGCTGTGCCTGCAGCGAGCGAGGGCAGCTGCCTGGGAACCACCTGCTGCCTCACCCTGCACCATGGGGGCCCTGGCTGTGGATGGGAGGGTGCCTTGCTGAGGGTCTGGAAGGTCAGCTGTGTCATCTGCAGGGGCAAAGATAGAGCTGCAGGAAAGCTTCCAGACCAATGGCTTTTTTTGTTACTATAGGCCATTTTTTTGCCAACATCTTGGGGGTTTGTAGCCCTTGGATCTCAAGATATGGAGACACAGGCCTTTGTAAAACGTTCTCTGCAATGTTCAGTCTTGCCTTTCTTCTCTCCTTCTCGTCCATGGCTTATGAAACACTAGGATAATTCAAAAGCAAATTTGAAATACCTGGACTGGGTGTTCAGGGCCCATACCTGTGCCTGGCAAGAATCCTGAGAAAGAAATCCTGATCCCTGCATGCTGCCCCAGGCATTGCTGCTTATCGCCCTCTGTGTGGGCCTGACGCATCCCAGAACAGCGGGCATGCACCACCTAAGCTCCCACAGACATGCTGCTCTGCCACTGCATCTCCTTCCTGACCTGCTCTTCCTGTCCTGGCTCTTTCCTGAGCTCAGGTTGCCAGACAGGGTGCTGCTTTTCTGGAGTATAGGCCATTCCAATGCCATCTTCCTCTGTGACCCAGACCCAGTTTCACTCATGTGAAAGACTAGGATCATAACCTTTCCTTTTCACCACTATCCTTTCTAATCCCCTGCTTCTGGTGACAGACACTCAGGGAAAGCTTGAAGGAGTGTCTGGGTTTGTTCATCAGCTGCAGCTCTGTCCTGGTACATGGAACTGACGCCCATGTAAGTGGCAAGAGAGGAAGTTGTAGGCAGAGGAGAGACGGTGAGGAGGGTGTTTCCTTGTGCAATACTTGAAGGACTGGGGAAACAATCATCACATCCCTGAGTGTGACTCTTGAGGCCCTGGCACCCAAAGAGTCACGTCAGTTTGTCCTGTGAGTGGACTGAGGCACAGCCACCTGGGCAGAGTCACCCCCAAACGCCTGTGCTCACAGTGCTGCTGTGCAGCTGCGGGGGCTTATGGCACCATGGACTGCAACCCCCTGTCCTCCCAAGGGTGTGGTCCCCACAGAGCCTCCCAGCAGTCTTATGTATTGCACTGGTGTATTGGGAGAACAGCAGGAAAAGCACTAATTCCTGGCTTTTTCTGCCTGGAGGAAGCACCATGGTTGCCTGCCCTGAGCACTGGGGATTTGCGAGGTGCAGCAAGGCAGACCAGCTGCAGGGAATTAATTTCTCTTGTTCCAGGCACTCTCCAAACTCTGAATCTGTGAATAAAAGTCAGTTTGGGGCTGGTGCATTTTTGGAGAAAGCTCTGAGGCTGATGTAGTTGGAGATTCATAGACCTGTAGGATTATCTGTACAGTGCATATTCTGGTAGTAAATTCTGTACAAAACTTTTGTTTGGCCACTGTAACTTTTCACATACGCGTGTGGGACTGACTCGTCCGAGTACTTTCCTCTATACAAGGACTTCAGATCCTGGTGGGCTTAATTTAAACATCTCTGAATAGCTACTCTTTAGAGAGCCCTCCCTCCAACTCTCTTGCTCAGCTCTTGCTCAGGGAAGCGCGGCCGGTCCGGGCCCGGAGGGAAACCCGCCCACCCCAGCGCTGGCTCTGGGGGTCTCTGCTGTGCTCGCGGCGAACCCGCGCAGCTCCCCCGAGGCTGCGGGGCCCGGCCGAGCCGGCGGGCAGCAGGGGGCGCGCGGGGCACGCCG
>VZRE01005235.1:381093-423937 GCA_013396775.1 Cephalopterus ornatus | reverse complement strand
AGGCAGCGCCGGCACCAGCCGTCACAATATTTTGGCAGGTTGAGCGAGCGCGGAGGCTGCTCAGCCGCGCAAAGGGCTGAGCGAGGCTCGGCGCCGCACAAAGCCAGGGTTTGTCGCTCCCGGCTCCTCCGGCACACGCCGCCCGGCCGCCTCCCGCCGTGCCCGGCCGCAGCCCCGGCCCCCGGCTCGCCCCATTGCACGGTGCTGCGGGGACCGGAGGTGCTGCTCCTGCCCCCGAGGTTTCTACAAAGCCCGGTTATATAAAGTTTAATTATAATACTTGGCTCTCGTGTAACGCTTTCTATCTGCAGATCTCAAAGTGCTTTCTAAGCATTAAACAAGCCTCACAATGCCCTCTCCCGTCTTCATGTGGGAGGGTTTGCTACACCCTTTCTTTATTTATTTTAAATGCTGTCAGGAGAAACTGAGGTGCAGAGATGGGAAAAGGCTTGCCAAAATCATCCATCAGGTCAGTGGCAGAGCTGGATGCAGAACTGAGGTGCCTCCTTGACTCATTCCCATCTTTAATTCCCTGGGAATGCTGCCTTCCTCTGGGAACAGCTGTGCCTGGAATCAACTGGGTTTTGGGATCTGACTGGCCTCTCCGCTGATCTGCAGTGAAATGCCTCAGTGACCTATACACAGTTCACAGCAGCGTTGTTCTCCTTTTGGGAGCTATTCCCCCGTCCCTGCTCAGAAAGTTTGGGCCCAAGCCTGCCCACTGCATGTGGTGGCTTTTTTTGCCTTAATTTTATGAACTGCCAGGGAGGAAGGAGTGGGACCTTAGCTCAAGGTCTCACTATCAGCAGCTCTGGAGCCAATTTGGCTGTAGTGCATTTGTTCCTCAGAAGGGACCATTCCCTGGCATCTCCTTCCCCATCCCCCTCCATGGAAAGGTCAAGGAAATGAATGGGACAGCGAGATGTGCAAGCCTGTAAATATTTAGCAAGCCACTCGCTTTTACATTGCAGATTTTGCTCTGTGGGCATGGCTGTTAATATCAGTGAGACATTAGCTCCGAAAAGCACCCGTCACACTGTTAACACTGAAAGTGCTCCGTCAAAGCAGCTTTGCTGTGAATTACGGGGCTCCGGCTCGAGCTTTATTAGCCTGGAGTTTGTACAGCAGGAACGTCAACCCCAGACCCACGGCGAGGAGAAAAACCTTGCTAGCAAATTAGAAGGAAAGAGTGTTACCTGCAAAAGTAACTGCCAGGGACTGGGGCAGAGAGCACCTTTATCTTACCTGGGCAGACCTTGCCTCAACAGACTGCTGAAAGTAGTCCTGATCTGTTCCATCTTTACCAGAAACCACCTTACATGAAAGTGTTTTAGGGGGTGGAGGGGCAGGAGCATTTCCTTAGGCTCTTTGACTGTGTTTGCAGAGATTTTTTTGGTCTCAGAGTAGGGATGGTGGATTTTTGGTGCTGGGGGAACCTCTCGTCCCCAGCCCCCTCCGGTTGCAGCCGATCTGCGGTTCCGCGTTGGGCTCAGGGTCACAATTTGACTCAGATTTCGTTTCATTTGCACAAAGACTCATTGACGCCCGGGCCTAATGAACATCAATATTCTTAATGACAAGGAAAAGATCTGTTTTATGGGACTCCAGACAGGCAGCGTCTCCGTGCTCCTTCTGCAGAATCACAGGAAAATAGCCCCGATCTCGCACGCGTTTGGGTTGCCAGCACTGCAAAGTTCAAACCCCAACCTCAGAGGAAGCTCTCCAGATAAGAGCATCTTTCTTGGGAACCTCTGTCAAAGTTTCACAGAATTAAGTGCTGTGCTGCCTTCTCAGCCTGGCTTCTGTGTTTCCAATAAGCAATCCAATTACACACATTCTTTCTTTAGAGTAGTGACGATACTGTTGATTTTCGTGCCAAAAGATTCATAGTAACACAATGGGAATTTTTGTCCGTTTGTGATATTTCCCCCCCCCCAAAACTAAACATTCAATGAGAATTATTCTGAAAAAAACAAAAGATTGCTGCAACTGAAACTTGAGATTGAATGGGTTGCATTTGTCAGCTTCACTTGCACTTCTGTTTTGTTTTTGGGGGGTTAGGTTATGGGATTTTTTCCATATAATTTTGCATTTCTACCCTCAGCCTTTTGCATCTTTGGCTACCAGATGTGTCCCACATTGAAGAATTATTTCTCCTCCCTAGAGTGAAATAAATGCAATCAATATGAGTATTGCTCTCAGGGCCTTGAAATATTACATTAATGTTCCATGTGGTGACATTTTAGCTGGAATTTTCAAATACATTATGATGGTTCAAATTAATATTTATCAGATCAGCTTTTATATTTTGCAAAAGAGAGAGAGGGAGAGAGAGAGAGTAAGCATTATTAAAATACAAAATGCAGATGAATTCCAAAATCGATGGTCCATTTTACCAGCACTTTCAAGGGGCTGTGTTTTGCTTTCTGGTTTTGTTTTTAAATTTATTAGTTTTACAGGCAAATCTATTTATCTTCCTTCATTTTTTTTTACCCATTCAGGGTTTTTCAGTTGTTTCTTTCTTTCACTCTTCTTTATTATCCCAAAATGTAAATTATGACGTTAGCTGGGTTTTTTCTTTTTTTCTTTTCAGTGATTAAATCTGCTACATGACATCTTTGTCCTTTCTATAAATTAAATCATCTTTGCTTTCCACCTTTAGCCACTGCCAGCAGCAATACTCTGATTGCCAGCAATAAAAGTCCTCACTTTACGGTCTTTATTTCCTACACAAAGCAAACCCCCCCTCCTTCTTTCCTTGTGCTTATGGTGCCTTTTTTTTTAATTTTTTTTTTTTTTTATTTTGCTAAGGGGGTGGTGGGACTAACTCCTCTTTTCAATGTTTCTCCATAAACAAGGAATTTGCAGTGAGAGATTGCAGAGGAAAAAAATCTAAACCACATTCCACTTTATTTCAGTCATTCCTAAACAGATTGTTCTATGAGGTGGAAAATCCAGGCAGATTAATGGTGTCATTTGTTTTGCTTTTTTTATATTTCTGTCTTTCCCCCCTGCCCCCCTCCCGCCACTTGGGTTTGGTGAAAGTGTTTGAAAAGTACCTTTTTTAGACTAAATGCAGCTTTAAAGATTTGTGGATTATCAGCTGAATTTATTTTGGTGAAACAATGCTGCTTGCAGAATAACCCTCCTTTCCCCCCACGTGGAAAATTGTAGGAACTGTCTGGGATCTTACAGCATTTCCTTAAAAGCTTTTGCAATTCCTAGAGGAGAATTTTTGGAAGGGTTAATATTCCGGTTTAGAACTGAGCAGTACTTCCAAACTTTTCCCACTTCCCAGCTTTTTTCCTGTCTCTGCGATAGTTTTACTGTAAGAACGCGTCACGGGTTTGTGACATACAGACAGGAAAAAACATGTGTGTATGTGTGTGCACATGTGTGTGCGTGTACATCTAGATATATATATATGTAAACATCTTCGCTCACACACGAGCACTCGCGTGCTCTCCCTCTCTGTCTCTGGGTGTATAGATGTACATACTCCAGGCTGCCCTTCCTATTTTCCTTCACTGCTGATCTGGGCAAAAGAACGACAGGAAACTTAAAAAAGAAAAGGAGGAGGAATCGATTGTTCGACCCGCACTTGAACTCTCCTGAAAGAGATAAAGCAGAATTTTCAATAGGTCCCCTGCCCTTTTCACCAGGAGGGAAAGAGGAGAAGAAAAACAAGAGATATTTATATGACAGCAGCTGCTGAAAATAGCATTTCAGAGCAATAAAAAAAAAAAGGCAAAAGAGATTCAATGGTAAAAAAAACCACCAAAACCCACAACAACAGAGAAACTCTTTTTTCTTGTGCTCCCCAACAGGCGCATGAGCGGCTCATCCTGGAAATGCATGCATGCCTCCTATAGATCTGTTTGAAATTATAGTTGTCATTGAGAGTGAATTTATGCTTCTATTGATCTGCAAAAGGAAAATATTAAATGGTTTGGTTTTGATCTTTAGCTGACCTTGGGGTCAAGGGTAGCCTAAGATTAGTATTCATAGAATTCATCACCAAATTGTACTCTGCATCTACTTTATGCAAACATAGGGAAAACATGGAAAGATAAATACAAAGCAAAATGACAAACAATTTCCCCAGCACCCACCCCATCAAAGAAACAACCCTCAGACAATAAAACCCAGGGAGATACATACATGCACAAATCCAGGTAACTGCACACGGCATAGACAGGGAAACGGGAAGGGAACACAGGGAAGCACAGAGCCAGAGCCAGGGAATTACACACACGGGAAAAGACACACGACTCGGAACAAATATCAATGCACAACTGTACTGAAACATGCCTGCATGAGCACCTCAACACAAGTGCAAGGGAACACACAGACAGCAAAACAAATACAGACAGGACACTTCTTATAGACATATATTCACACACACATACCAGGAAAAAAAGGTGCACTTCTGTGGTGAAAAGGGAAGGAGAAGAATTTGTTCATACATTCTCACACAAAGCCAAAACCAAGGAGCAAGCACAAATGCAGTTAAACAGGTGCACATACTGATATGTGCTGACAAACACAGGGATACACAGTTGTAAACATGTCATGGCACACACGCAAATGCAGACACTTGCACCAGGCATTGTGGATCTCCACCGTTGGTGAGCGTGACACAAAGTTAGTGAAATGACAGAGAAAGAAATGTAGCCAGGTGTGAGTAAAACATGCTTGCCAAAGTCCTCCACTTAGGCAGCCCAGTTCAGAAATCCAGGGCAGAGTGCTGATAAGAGCAGCACAGCAATTTCACTCCCTGACGGACATTCAAAGGCACCCAGAGATCTGCTACTCACAAGGAGAGTGAAGTCTACTCACAGGCATTAAGAGTGCAAGCTATAGCAGGAGCGCTCCTGCCTGAACATAAGTGTCATTTGTGCTCAAAGAATGTATCTACCGAGAAATGAAAGCAAACGCAAAGAGCAGAAGGCCCCATTGCTGATCATGGAGTCATCCCAGAGACAGAGGAAAACATCTGTAACCATGAGACTAAACCACAACCCCACAGCAGCTCTATTGGGCACCACAGGCTGCTCACCAGCACCCTGGGGAACTTAAGCAAAAGTACTTC
Organism: Cephalopterus ornatus; assembly: GCA_013396775.1. NCBI lineage: Eukaryota > Metazoa > Chordata > Aves > Passeriformes > Cotingidae > Cephalopterus > Cephalopterus ornatus. Next base: position 418,845 of record VZRE01005235.1, on the reverse strand, counting down.
CCAGGCAGATTCAGCAAATACTCAGATGGGCAAGCAAGGTCAAAGATGGTTTCTAAGCTATTTCCAAGACTATATCCCATGTAGTCTGGCAGCTGATGGCCAACATGGCCCCTTTGCACTTAGGCTCTGCTTCTGTGACTGAACATGTGCCAGAAAGTAAGGAGCACTTATAAGTGGGCAAAATTTGGTGGTGCAAAACAGGAGAGCTGATATTTTTATTTTTATGATCAGTTTTCCCCCATATACAGCTTTTTTTGAATAAAGCAAATGTTAAAAGTCTTATTTAAAAAAATAAATTCCTTTTGGTGTACAAAACGGCAACCTGAGCACTCAAAAAAATATAACCATATTTAATTTTTGTTATTTTGTTTATTTTCCCTGGTATGTTAAGATTCATATTTCACTATAAAAGACTCAACCAACTGTGAGGCCCACCGTGCTTTGTACCATATCATTGCCTTTCTGGAAACAGTCCTTGTCCTGAAGAGCTTGCATTGCAGGTGGAGGAGCAGGAAAAGGAAGCAGGAGTATCTCTTATTTACCAGTGAAGCCCTGAGGAAGTGACTTGCCCGGACTAGCCAGAGAGTCTTGGCACAGTTTGAAGCTGGAGCTGCATCTCCTGATTCACAGGTCATTGCTTCAGAAATGAGATCATCCTCCTTTCCTCATTTAAATATCCCTTAGCGTGGGCTACTAGTCAGTTAGCATTTGTATGATCCAGTCATGAGACCCAATGAAAACAGTACAGAGGATGAACTTGTGTATAGGAAGGGCTGGTTGGAGCGGATCAGTGTCCCTGTGCTGCGAGAGCCTCTCAGCCCTGACCTCGCTCACCTGGCCCAGGAACATTGGCCCTCACAGCTGAGCCACTGCCTCAGAGGAAACAACCTGTACCACCAGGAGCGTCATTTTGTCAGCGTAACCCCCTGTGCTCGGGCTCTGGGAGCACAGTTACCTGGGCAGGGTCCCAGCCAGCACTAGCCGTGGCTGTACAGGCAGTACTTCCAAATATAGCCCGGCTGGTAAGAGCCTGTTGGTGTGGGCAGGGATGGCAGTGAGCACGGCTCTGCAGGCACCGCTGGTGACAGCTGAGGGTGGGGAGGGGAGAGCCTGCCAGAGCAGGGCTCTGTGGGGAGGATCTGGGAAACGGCACAGCAGGGAAGATGCAGGAGTGGTAAAGGGAATGGAACAGCACAGAGGTGTCAGTGGACTTCGTCTGATACTGAGCAACATGTGTTACTGGAGACTGGTTCTGTAAGTCACTCATCATCCATCCCCTGAATGCCCCAAAGTCAGGAGTGCTGTATGTGAGTTGTTCAGCCCCACCCGCTCAAGGGCAGATCTCCCTACAGCAAAGGTCCAGCACGCACTCACCCTGACAGTAGGGTGTTCCTTATCACAGCTGCAGGACACAGCTGGCCCCTTGCAGGCTCTGCTCAGTGGATCACTGTCTCCTCAAGGTGATGAGGAAACTATGAGTGGCAATGGCAGCATTTTGCAAAATCCTCCTCATGGTGGGAAAAGACTTCCGTACAGGTTAGGTGTACATCCTTTGCTGACACTGCCACATAGCCCTAAACTTGCCAGAGATACCAGCTGTTGTGATGCTGTGGGTAGAGGAAGTGCAGGTGGGAGAGTAGAAAAGCACATGAACACATTTTCCCCTGTTTGTTCAGTGCCTCGCAGTTTTTAGGTTGTATTATAATGGTGGTCTTGATTCATCTACTATACTGAAATAAATATATATACTGGGCAGCTGCTTTTCCCCAGGCTGTGTCACAGAGTACGAATTCAATCATGTTTTCATCCTTTTGGCAGACAGAGGAGGAGAAGGAGTGTGAAAGGGGGAAGCAGCAAGGCACAGAGGTGGAGGCAGGAGCAGAAACTGCTGTTGTCGTTTCTGTTTCATTGTTTACTGTCTATGACTTTGTACAGCTTTTAACTCCACCGTTTGGCAAGAGAGCAGCTGGCACCACTTGCCTTCTTTGGAGTGCATGTGCTGCCTGGAGAGAGACAGCCCAGGTTAGCTAATGTGGGAAGAGATGGGATCTCTTCCCAGGGAGAACATGGGTTTGGAGCTTCAGACAGGCAGAACTAAAAACCTCTCAGGTCTGAGCAGCCCCTTTCCCCCTTGGATCTCTCATCCATTCACCCTTCTGCTTCTTTTCTCTTTATGCAGGTTTATTTGAAACAAACTCCTGTAACTTTGTTCTCCATTAAAATATCATTTACTCATCTTCCTCCCCATCTTCCCTTTTGCCACTCTTGGAAAGCCAGTAGTTCGCTCTCTGCATTAATGCTGAACCAGTTTCTCCAGCTCATGTGCTGTTGGCAGTGCTCATTTTTGAATGGTGTTGAAAACTAAGTCCTTCCCATTTGTCATTGTTACGTCTCCATAGCACTTTCTCCCTGCATAGCAGCTTTAACCTGGGTGTATTGACTGAATCCTAAATGGCTGATGGCCAAAAATTTCTAGGTAATTTCAGTGGGACTTGATACTCTTCATTTCTGGTCATAACTTGATCATATAATTTGGCTGTGTACTCTTAAAGAGCTGCTGTGGCTGGTGGAGTCATTCTTATATCCATAACAGTTTGTAAAGCACTTAAGGGTACCTTTGGATGAAAAGCACTAAATAAATGTTCAGCAAGATGATGTTATTTATCCATGTAATCGCCTGTCACTTCCACCCAATTTTTGTTCCTCCCTGTCCCATCCAATCGGCCATATTATATGCTCATGCATATGGTCATGCACTCATCAATCCACCTTTATCCATATGCAGAGACACTCAAGTGTTATGAGAGCTACACGGAAAGACAGATGCATGCATCTAATCCTTCCCCGCTCATCTGTCCTCATCCAGCTCCTTCAGACACATAGCAACATTTTTTAAGCACTTAAGTGACTTAGGATCCTAAGTTTCATTTCTGAGAGAGGCTTAGGACTTTAAATGTCCCTGAAAGTCAGTGAGATGTGTTCTCCAGATTACAATTCCTCAAGTCTGTGAGTGTCATGTTTTCAAAGTGCTCTCTTTATCTAAAGATTCAGATAGGCACCTTGTAGATTATCAAAACTGTTTAAGATAGGCACATAAATTCAAATGATTTTAATGTAGCCTGCCTTGAAAATTTTAAGACCCCTCTGGGCACTTATCTTTCAAAGGCATCTAAATCCTTTTGAAAAATTGGTACCAAGAGCCTCTAAGATCCTGTAAAAAACAGCTCTTAAGTTACTCGCCCATAGCCAAACATCAGAAGAGTGACTGCTACCTTAGGTAAATCTGTATTTTACCAGTGCAGTTTACGAAAAAGGTTACTCTGGTATCTGCTTTCATTACTGACGTACAGCATTTGATGCTGCCACGACCCTGTGAAGGTACAGCTCGGGCAGCAGCACCAGCCCTGTGCAGGTGCTCCCACCAGCCCAGGGATGCGGTGCCTGTGCCGGGTACAAGCCTCAGCAGCGAGGAATACACAGCCTTATTTGTAACAGTCATTGGAAGTCTTCATCACTAACAGGCAGAATGGCATTCACCTGCCAGAATCTCCTGGTCGACAGTGTTTCCAGACAGGTCTTGACTAGCTGTGGTCAAGGAGAAGTTTTGTGGAGAGGGGTTGGTGGCTCTGGCATTGGGGCAAACTCATCATGTTCAGCAGACAGTCACTGGTGTTGGTTCTGGCATCACACCCCTTAATATAGGATTCTGCAGAAAAATCCCATAAAACAAACAAGCTTTCTAGGAAAGAAAATGAAGCAGAAAATCCTACCCCTCTTATAAATTATGTCCAAGTAGGCTGAGCTGGCAAGAATGCCTTCAAGTGTGAAGTTCTTTCCATTTTATGGCTAGGAGCTCCCCAGAGACCATCTTCTTTCATCTTAGGGGTTTTTTTCTCCTGAAGGTTTTTTTTCACCAGGGGTGGAGGGCAGATACTGTGTGCATGATTTGGCTGGTAGGAGCAAGAATCTGTCAGCAGAAAAAGGGCCGTCAGCAAGAGAAAGTGAGCTGCAAATTGTCCATTTCTAAACTGCTTGTTCATCTGACACTTGCGAACTCAGAAGCCACCTGTTCAGCCATCAGTCACCAAGTGAAAATGAAGCTTTCCTTAAACCAAGATTCTGACATATACAGAAAACCAAAAAGAGGAAAAAAAATAAAGAGGAGAAAAGGAAATTCTTTTGAATTTACTGTGAAATGAGAATAGAAGCTCAAGCTAAAACCCAAGGGAAGATTTTTATTTCCCCTTCTCCCCCAACTGAAATATTAAAAGTGCTTTTTCAAACAGCAGCACAAACAAACAATCCAAAAATCCAACACCTTTTACACAATATTTTTGCAGAAATCCAGAAGTGTTTCTGAAGTTGCCATCTCTCTTCCCCCCCCCNCAAATAGTGGCAGATTTTTGGGGTGTGACTGACTCCTTGCTAAAAGAACACTCTGCATGTTAACAAGTGGTGTAGCGCTTTGAAGTTGCGAAACTAAAGAGTGGATTAGCTGTGATACCAAGTGCAGAGTAGGCTTTCCCTTTTCCATGCAAGGTCAAATTAAGAGTGGACCAGCCAGCGACCCAAAAGTAGACCATAGTAAGCAGCTGATTATTTTCTGCCCTCTTCGGGCACAGTGCATTCGGCTCTGCAGGAGAATTCAGGGCAGCAGCCAGCGGGGTAGGCTCTTACGTGCGAGGTTTTTCTGGCTGACCACAGAGCACATAACCCATGCGCCTGATCAAATAGCTCGGTAATTTCATCATTTCAGACTTTTATGGTTTTTCCAGTTGCTGCTGCTTTTATAAACAAGCATTTCGGTGACCTTCCCCTCCGGACATCAGCGCATTCAGCTCTGCAAGAATCCCAAGCTCTGAAAGTTTATAAATAAGCCTTCTATCAAGTTCCACAACAGGTGTGACCTCCCCCCCTGTCCTAAAACTGAACAGTTTCAACAAGCAAATAAAGACTGCACAGTCCTGTCTTAAAGGGGAAGCACTCTGGAGAGCAGCACATAGTCCCCGGTCATCTCAAGAGAGGGATTGGCCCATGGCAAGAAGGGATTGTGTGGCCATAGTTTGGGCACAACTGTGCCTCTTAGGTGGCCCTTTAAGCAAGAGTGAGAGGCAGAGTGGAACGGTGCTCACTGTGACCTACATCAGCATGACACTCCCGGGCTGTCCCACGCACTGACCCCGGGATGGATTCTGGTAGGTCCTGAGCTCTGTGTCTGCCTGGCTGAGACATGGGATTTCCGAGATTTTTGTCATAAGCAGAAGGTGTACCACCAGAATCTCTTCCCTTTCATTGCGGTTCCTGCCAGTGTGTCAATGGCACTGAGTGGAGCAGGAAGGGACAGGTTCTGTTGTGAGCTGTAAAGTAGGCAGACTGTTCTCCTAATTTCTGGCATACTGCTTCTCCTGAGTCTTGAGGAGGGCAAACTGAAATCTGAGATTGCAGTTTCTTTCTGTGGGTGATCACCTCAAAAGCTGAGACTGAGACAAGAATGAGGCTTCCACCTTGGTAGGAGGGTCCTACCATCTCTCTCTCCCTCCATTTAGCTGCAGCATAATCTGAGCAGAAATTGTGAAACAGGGTCAAGGGAGGAATTCCCCACTGGGAAATACTACTTTTCTCTCTCTGTCTTCTACAAAACTGGTTGGTGTTGCCTGCTTTTTACAGGTGTAGGTTTCAAAGGAAACAGATGACCTGAAGTGTCCAACTGGGTCTCTTGGTATAGACCACTGTGTCATATAAAATAGATGTATGGTGTTCAGTGAAAGGATGCCATGAAGCCATTGAGACAGCAGGACATAGAGGGAGTTTTGGTCCCTCTATAATCCCTGCTAAGTGAATCTCAGTATCCCTGTGGCAGAGATTGACAGGAAAATACCCATCTAATTATTACAGCTGAGGAAGCCACTGTGGCAAAGGAGAGAGGAACACTCAGTCTGTTCAGTGCAGTGAAAGGCATCAGTACAATTGGTGTGACAGGGAATACCTGGTGAAATCAACATGTGATAGTGTTTTGAAGTTGGTGTGAAGGGGTACCTTGGGACAAACAGAATGATTCCACAGCCAAGAGGTTTAGTATGGTCAGCAGCTCTGAGGAACCCAGTGTAATCAATTGGAAAAGGGATGGAATGTTAGCGGTGGGTGTGGAGACAGTAAGGACGTAACCAATGGGACGTCAGGTCTTCTGGCTTTCAAACCTCATGTTGCCCATTCTTGACACTGAAAATTGCTTTAAAGAATATTTGTTATTACATATAAACCAGTTTGCCAGAGTGTGAGCACGTTGCTGTGGTGCAGGACCAGTATCAGGTTGTTCCACCACAGTGGATTGCACTTGTCCATGTGGGCAAGTAAGTGTGTGCATGTGCAGGTGCTGCAGTGAGGGGGTGTTATCAGGTGCAGGGGACTGCTGGTGGTGCTGCAGGTCTCATGCTGCAGTGCCTTTTCTGCAGCATTATGGGAGGTTTTGGTTCTAAGAACATCCTGAGTACCCTACGGAGAACAATAAGAGCAGCCATTTGGCTCATGGTGAGCCTCGTCCCTTCTAATGCACTTGCAGTCCCCCTGGGCCATGTCTAATTACTGCTCAAACACAATAGTTGCAACGATGCATCATGCCAAAACCATCCAGAATAAGCCTCACACAGTGGGATTTGTTGTCAGTCTTGACATTTTTTTTATTTTTCTGTTTTTTTGCGCAGTGCTGGTAAGAAAACTTTTTAACCCCCGTCCCTATTCAGGGATCTATGGCATCTGCATCTTGTTGGCATCTGTCAAATCCCCAAGAGATCCTAAAGAGAAGGTTACTTCTGAGCTCCATGAGGATTACTGAGTATTTTCTATTTTGGTGAAGAGAAAGTTCCTTCCCAGGAAGTCTCAACACAGAGAGGCTTTTGGTGTGGGCAGATTTTGTTCTCCACTATAAATCAAAATCCATTCCTCCCTTTCAACTAAAGTCGCTCTCTGGACTGAAGTTATCTCTGAGGGCACTGAATACCCTTTAACAGGAAGGGACAAGCTCTCTCCAGTGATAATGTCTTTGAGAAGGCATCTAACCAGGTATATAAGCTCCCATTTAAAAGCAAATTAATGTTTCTGTTTGCTGCTAAAAGAGCTGACTGTAGCCTTTGATCTATCTGAACCCTTCCTCTGACACTATAAGCCCTGGTTGTGTTCCCCTCAGTGAAGTTTTACCTTTGGAAATTCTGATTTCTTAGGGATTAGTGTGTGGACACTTGCAGCAAACAAAGGTACGTATGGCTGTGAGGTGGATGCCTGCCTCTACACATATATATGCAGGAATGCACGGCCATACATTATCTGTACATTTATAGGAAGGGAAAGGCATAAATACAAACTCAGCCTGTTCAACCATACCCTGGTGGAGGAGTCTCACTGCTTAAGACAGGCTTTAATAAACTGCTGAGGTTCCCTGAGCGCAGGGAGGTCCAACACCGCTGTGGAGGGCATTGGAAGAGTGCAGGGTGAAGAAAATCCACCCACAGAACAGGAGCTGTAAAGCAGCTCTGTGATGGCCACAAAGCCACGGGCAGGCAAGCCTGGAGTCAGGGCCCAGTGCTCGGAAATCTCTGGTTACCAGCAAAAGCATTTGAAAATAAATATAGACACAAATTAAAATGATACCATTTTTGACAAAGTAGACAGTAGTTGAAATATAATGAGGCACTGTAGAAAAATGCCCCTCCACCAAGTGAGCACTTGCTGGGCGGATTAACCAGCATTCCTTCTCCTCCATTGAGTGGTGTCACAAGCTAATAAATATTTCAGAATTGGCTGTATTCAATCCAGCCCTTGTCCCGGTTGACGTCTGTTCTCTCAGTTTTCAGAAGGAGACAGGTGCAGAAGGATGAAAAGGGATTTAATTACTAAACATCCCCTACTCCCAGAATCCAAACACATGCTGTACTGTACATATACACCACACCTACTGTACTCACAAGCACATATAATACCCATGCACACAGTCACACCTACTGCACTCTGCCACACACTCTGGCCGAATCCGCACTGCACACAGAGTGTGTTTTGGAGGCAGAGGATTCACACTGCACTGCACCAATCTTTTTTGGCCATGGCATGTGGAAGGTACCTGTGTGCTGTAGCAGATATTCCTCCTCTGGAACCACACACCCAGTTATAGAAATGTGTGAAAGACAGAAATGGCTTGTTTGTGCCCTGTTTGTGGCCAGGCTCCAAAAGAGCAAGAGTTGGCCCCAGCTGCCTGCCAGCAAATACAGTTTTTTTTGCTTCTTGTGCTGAATGTCACCATGTAGTCCCCCACCTGCAGTGAGCACATTACATGCTCACACACTTGTGATTTATTTACTCTATTAATGGTTTCTGTTACACACTTTGCTCTGAAACAAGAAGTGTACGAAGGCCTGAACCACAACCTTTACAACTTCTGTTCTTACAAGGCCAGATTTTCAGATACTTTGCCCCCCTAATTGAGGGTGTTTTTGAGAGCTCCCGTGTAGACACCGCACAGTAAGGTGGGCAAGTGATGCTGGCTCCAGTGGTATCTGGATCGCCGCTTTGGGGATGTTATCTTGTCTTCCAAAGCCTTCCCTGCTATTTGACAGGGAACTCCAGGGCACTTCTCACAGTAATAATAGTCTTAGACTGGAAGTTATGGGCAAATTTCAATGTGAAAAGCTGCACTCAACCTGGTTCAACTTTCCTGGCACTTTCAGCTACGAACAGGCCAGTCCTTCATTCCCTGTTCCAGGCTGTTGCTGTGGGCTGTGGAGCAGCAGTTGTGCTCCACCACAGGGACAGCTGCGTGGCACAAAGGGCACTGGTAGGAGCATGGCCAAGTCGGTGGAGCCTCGGCAGGGCTCGGGAGATAACAGCTCCTGCTTGGATCTGTCCCTCGCCACTGGAAGAAGTCGGGTCATTTTGTGCCAGTTGCCTCAGTTTCATCATCTGTAAAATGAGGCCAGTAATATGAACTTCTTTTGGAAAGTGATTTGAGATTTACTGAGCTAGCAGATACTTGTCTGAGCAGTCTATTAGAGTGCTTTGAGATCTTTGAAGGACTCCTGAGTGTATGGTGCAATATATTGCTGTTACCAGCTACTTCAGGCAGCAAAGAAAAGGAATAGAGTTGAAGAAGGGGAAAGTTAGGTGCTTCTCTAGTCCTTCTCCCACTGGAATTCTACTGTTGACTCCAATCTAAGCACAACCAGGACCTGGGAGTTCAAGTGATAGATAGCGACAAACACCAAGGAAATCAAAAGTGATGGATGATGAAAGCAAATGGTTCTGTGTCTGGGCTAGAAGGGGTTTCCAGATAATGTATTACTTAGGTCAAATACAGAACACCATTGGCTTTAAAGCGAGGTAATTAGTGTATCAGAAAATTGGGGGAAATTATGTATGTTTTTAAGATGGGCTATTAAAGCAAGGCATGAATTATTGAGAAGGGAAACTGCTTTCTTTGTTTTATTTAAGTTAACCTTGGAGAGCAGAGAAAGAACATCAGGATGATTTTTTTCTGGGACACATGTTCTGTATAAGAGCACATGTGGTTGCAATATTAAGTCTCCCACTGCATCTCATACACTGCAGACACATGTTTATGTGCACATATGTGCCTTTGTGCACACACACCCAGCAGAGCCTGCAAATGTTCCTGCTCCATGTGCACAGTGCATATATGCATTTGTGTGCTCGTTATCTTTTATATACAAAGCTCCCTACACACTCATAGTAGAAGCAGTCAGACCTGGTATGTGTCACAAAAATAGTTGGAATAGTCTACTTAAATGTTGCACATAGAATGACATGTGATAAATATAGCCTGTTCCCACCGTGCTTACACCACTCGAAATACCTCCGCAGACTCATTTATAGATACACAAATATTTTATTAAAGTAATCTTAGGTTTCATATGCATCCTCAAATTGTAATCAAAAATTCATCCTATTTTTACACAAATATTTATGCCAATGATACATACTGAGCAGAAGTCCTGTGAAAGTTCCCGTATGACCCCACATTGAGATCTGTGGTAACCTGGAATTCTGAGCTCACAAACTTTGCCCGTGTGTCTGCACAGACCTGCTGCACTTTGTGTTTGCTTATGTCCTAGTGATGGGCCATGTCCACCCAGTGCACAATTCTATCTTTCCTTTAGCAATCTGAGAAATGATTCAAATGCTGAATTGTACCTCGTTCTCCATCTCACTGGAGGGTTTTAGGAAATTTCCATGGAACTCCATTTCCATTAAAATCTGCAGGGCTTTTCTGGAGGAGATGGACTGCTCAGTTAAAAACAGGAGTGCTAATTAAGTTGATTCCACTGTAACTCTCATGGTTGGTTGACTCTACTGTCTGCGTGACCATAAGACTGTTAATTTGATTTCATGTATAAAGTGTGTTTGTTTCTCAAACTGCTCTGTTGGTCTCTGATTCTCCACATTCTCGTAGACAGACTCAGGTTCTGGTGCAGGGAGACCTTTGTGGCCTCAGCATGACATGATGGATTTGTACAGCACTGCTTATTACTCAGGGTTACCTCAAATTTGAGGAATCAGAGCCTAAACCTGCTCTTCTCTCTACCAGACTGCCCAGCAAAAGCACCCGAAGGAGCAGTTAATTTAAACAAGCAGATTCTCACCATTTCCTGAGTGAAATAAAAATTTCCTGCAATTTGGGAAACATAAATGGAACTGCAGGAGTCCAAACGGGAAGCATTCATTTTTGGCACTGGGGCTCTCACTGGTGTGCTGATACTGGGGGAGGTGATGGGAAACTGGGCACTTTGGGAATGGCACCTTCTCTTGCCTTTGGGAATGCAGTCAGGAATGCAAAGCTCTGTAACAGCCCAAGTCAAAGGTTTCTCTCTCTGCATCCTGGAGCACTGAGACAGACAGATCCAACTCCAGTCTTGCTCTTTGCACCCACCCGTCTTAATTATGACCCATATTCTATGCTGCAGCTGGGAACTGGGGTAAAATCTGTAAGTACTTTGTGTGTGGATGAAGCTGCAGTGGGGATTATGCCTTTGATTTCAGGGACCAGGACAGGCCTGTGAACTGCCCAAACTATTTGTGTTTAAATCAGGACTCCTTAGAAAATATTTTTAGTATGGTGCTCCCCCTCCCCAATTTATCACCTATCCCAGGTGATACAGTATTTGTGATACAATCATCTATAAATTTCCAGTAGAGATAACATGGAAAGAACAAACACCTGGCCCTTAATTTATTTATAAAAACACCAATTTAAAACATTTAAGTTTCTTAAATGGGAATCTTCTGTGGCACAAAAGTTTTCAGTCTGTGGAATGTTCTCTTTGGTTTCTTTTTACCCCAGAAGGAACTGGGCATCTCTTCTGTTTCCAACCTTTATCAGGATGGAATTTGGAAATGTTAACTTTTGAAAACTTTGAGACTTTTGCAGAAATGTTCTTATGTCAAGGATGAGACCCAGAAAGTATGAATTCAATTGCAAGGAATAATGGCCTTAAATTGCAGCAAGAAAGATTTAGGTTAGCCATTAGGAAAAACTTTCTCATGATAAGGATAGTTAAACATTGGAATAGATTGTCTAGGTAGGCTGTACAGTCTCCATCAAAAGAAGATTTTAAGAACAGGCTGGGCAAACAAGAATGATGTCTCTGTAACTGGCCCTGCATAGAAGTAAGTGGCCAGAGTAAGTGACCTCTAGAGCTCCCTTCTAATCCTGTATTCCTACGATATTAAGGGTCTCAGATTTAGCATTGCTTGGGTTATAGCTAATACAGCAATGTGTGCAGTGGGATGGATAGTTGGATGTTGAGGACAGATATATCCTTTCTCACATTAACACTAGTCATGGTTATGGTCCATCTAAATTCCAGTGCATTGCTTAGAAAAATGTGCCCTTTAATTTCCTAATAAAACAGCTGGGTAAATTCTTCCACTTGCAGCTAAAGGAGGGGAAAAAAAAAAAAGAACACTTGAAATGAATTTTTAATACAGATTTGAGTGGGATTGCAGCAGGCGCTTCTGATCTGATAATTGCACTGGATCAGCCACAGTCGTCATCTTTTTTTCCCATCAGAAATTTTGTGTGAGAGCTTAGTGGTGGGGAGAGTTCCCAGGCTGAGGGCTGACAACCTTGCCAGGTAGCTGGAGAATGGGAGCCTGGGCAGCAGCGTGGACAGGGTGGGCCAGGGCATGGGCAGCCACCAGCTGCCTGTTCTCATCCCTTTGCCCCCAGTCAGTAGCAGGAAGGTCAAGAGAAAGCCTCACTGTTTATTTAATCCGTGGCCTGTCCTGAAAATTCCAAAAAAAGCAGAGTGGCACCTACAGCACAGAGCAAAGCCACCTAATGGAAACTAATGTCCCAGCCCTCTCTGCTAAATAGCGACTCAGGTGCTGAACCCAAAGGACTGAGATTAAAAAAAGGCAAATGTCTGTTGTGTTGGACACAGACACTTCTTTGCCCTTGTACCTCGCTTTCCAAAGGGGGAGCACTGTAGGAGCTGCTGTTTGGGCAGCCACTGACCTCAGAGTGCAAGTGAATCTTGGAGGGTTCTTCCCTCTCAGTGGAGTCTTTATGGGCTGTTCACAGAGGTTCCCAGTGCAAACACAGACAGAGGCACACTTGCCCACATGGCAGGTCAGGGGAGAAGACAACCTGGCCACTGATTCACCCTCTGGGGCAGCCTTGTGTTCTTCCTTGGCTTTGAAAGGTTCTGGCTAAAGTTCCCTGGGCAAAAGCTTTGGAATACCCCTTGAAAGGGTATAGGAATAACACTTGAAATGTTATTCCCGTTTTTTCCTTGAAGTCTATCCCAGACTCATTACACCATCTCAGTGTCTTTCCTAATTGACACTAGAACATGTTGGCTGGTGTTGCTGTCAGTGCATCCTACTAGCGAGGCAGAGCTTGGATCAGCCAAAGAGTGCTTTTGTTGGCTTGGCATGGCTTAAATTAGTTTCTTGAGGGAAATCAGCTATCTTGGTAAAAGCACTTTGGTTCCTGTATCACTGCAGCTACACTACAGCTTTTTGCAGTGGAGAAATACAGTTAAAAAATCATGGCCCTAATTGACATTACCATAAATAATTTCTAGCATAGGCCTGGCTCTGAGTGAATGGGGAAGTACAGCAGGAAAAGCCTCTGTGTCCTATTACCAGCTGCCCTAAGCCAAGTCTTGCCTCAAGATCCTCCCAGCTTTGCTCCTGCAGCTTCTCAAGACAGACCTTGTGAGACTGGTACAATCCCCAGCAGTTGGGAATGCAGTGGTGACCACAGAGGGAAATTCAGGCTGAAAACCTTGGCAATCCCGTGTTGACTTCCCTGTGATTTCCAGAGCACTCGCTTTTTTCCCCTCAGCCTGCCAACACTTCCAATAAGACAGTTGTGCAATGAGATGAAAGGGCAAAGATTCTCTGTTCCTTGCTCCCTGTTTTTTCCCTTCTTTTTTTCCTTTCCTTCCCTTTTTTTTTTTTTTTTGTGCCATTCAGGAGAGCCATTGGCTGCTGCCTGAGATATCCTGAGAGATGCGGCAATTAATTTTCTTTTAATCAAGGTCGGATGAAGTAAATTGGTGCGGCTCTGCAGCCCCTCATTTTCTGTTTTTGCAGTGATGCAAAACAAATATGATCAAATTATGCTCCTTCTCACCTTATTGAATTAGGAAGCGTGACTGATCCAGGAGAGCTGAGATGTTATATACTGTACCAATCCTCACCATCCCCCCTCCCTGACAAAGCCATCGGGAATCTTTCTGCAGGTTTTTTATTTCAAGTTCGGAGGGAAGTGTGGGAGTGGGTGTGGGTGGTGGGGAGAGAGTCCTATTTATTTTTCTTAGTCAGTGGGGTGAAGCTGTGTATTTCACCTTACAGTGATGTGTGAGTAATCACAATAATCAGGTCCATCTGGGCTCAGGAATAAAATCTGACAGGAGGACAAAGACGTTAAAGAGGCCTGCAAGGAGAAGGGCCACCAGTGGCTCTGCCCTGCAGGTCTGCCCGCTGTGGGCATTGCTGGGGCACTGGTGGGCCTTCAGGGTCATGGGGAACTCCTTCCAGCTCTGCCACTCACTCCTCCTGCAGCCTTGGGCACACTGCCTTGTCCCTTGAGCCCCAGGCCCCAGCCTGGGCAATATGGGGAATGAAGTTTGCCATGAGGTCACAAATGAAAAGCGTTGCATGAGGGCTCTGCGTTACCGGCACTTTATCAGCTCTTCAGGACTATTGGTTCACTGCAGTGTGCCAGAGGAGAGAGGAGGGAAAGAGATACATGCTCACACAGAGCTGTCTCATGGAGATTTTGCTTCTAGTTAGGTTGTCCATATAATCTAAAATGAATGTTATTCTGACTGACAGCATCCGTTTGCTCTTTGTATATGCAGAAACATTACAAATGCTCTGATCAATACCACTATGGACATACAAATTGCACAATATATATAGTCCTGTAGCCCAGGGCTGGGAGGTCTCAGCATCCAGCAGGCTCTTTATTTCAGAGGGTCTCTATGTGGATAAAGGCTGCAGGAGCAAGGCTCCCATGGGCAAAACTTGTAATACCCTTGAGTTTTTTTTTTTTTTTGATGCAGCAGGAGAGTGGGCTAATGAGTGGGCTAATCATAATGAGTGGGCTAATGCATATGCTCTTCTCCTCTGAAAGAAACAAGGTGGTTGTGAGCTTGACCTAAAGGGATCCTTTCCAGTGTGATAATCACAGACATGGACAGAGCCATCTCCTGGGAGGGAGGAAAGTATGTACTCCATCCTCTACCTGAAAGCAAAATCTAGTGATGATTGAAACATGAACTTTCCTTGAACATGTTAAAGGAGCTGCCCCACGAGAGGATGGGTCAGCAGTGACAGGAATTTAGGGTGAGATCCCACTGCACTGTGAACCAATACTCTTCCCACAGCATGGTGATCTCTGCACAGCCAACTCAATTGGTTAGATGATCTCATTGATCCATTTTGGCTTCAGAATTTACAGTTTTATTAGAAAATACTGTCCTAGACATGCCGTGTGATAACAATAAATGAGAGATTATTCAACTTTGGGTTTGGGTTTTTTCCTGTCTTTTTTTTTTTTTTTGAGAGAGAGAGAGAATTGGAGAGAATGTATTGAGACTGTAGGTTTTAATTTATTGATTTCTGGTGACCCTTTTCACCCTGACCCTCATCCCCCATCAGGTCAATCTTGTTCAGACTGTACTGCTCATTCTGCTTGATCGGAGGACGAAACCACCCCCAGGTTGATAAAAAAAAGGCAAGTTTGCAACATTTTTGCCTGTTCATTCGGTTTTCGATTTAAGCACAAAACAACACGTTTGTCTGTCCATCGGAAATGTTCTGTACTGCTGCCCTTCAGTGTTGAATCTTAGACAGACTGGCAATATCTGTGTGGAGTCTCATCAAGGGTTGTTTCCCTGCCCCAGGTAGAGAACTCCACTTGCTGAGGGGTTTGTTGTGTTGGGTGAGAGCAGATCTGGGAAGATGAGTACGATGAAGGTCGTCTGAGTTAGGGGAGAACTGCTCAACCTCACCTCCATTAGAGGGAGAAAGGGAAACAGAGGAGGTAGGAAACAAGAATTCCTACAGTAAAAAAAAACCAACAAAACCCTCTGAGAAAGTCCTCATCCAAGCAGGCTTAAAGACAGGGCAAAGATACACAGGAGAAAGAAAACAAGACACAAAGATAGTGTTAGGGAACATTTTATTTTCCACTTTCTTAATTTTTAACCACCCTTCTCTCCTCGTTCATTAATCCTGCAATCTTCTCCTGTCTTGGAGACACTTCTCTGAGGTGTGTGGCTCCTGACTGCTCTCGGTGTTAATCGAAACTCTTCCCAGCAGGAGGAGGGGAAAACTTGAAGTTCTCTTTGGTCTCTATAAAAATGCTGTTCCTTCAAAGGCTATGGGTACAAAAGGGCTTTTGAAGCAAGTCTTTGTACCAAATTAGAGACTAGAGTAGGACCCTGGCTGTAATTAATGACAATGCTGAGGGAAGGAGATACTTCTCGTTATATGGTCCAAGTTTAGGATACATCCAGCAGGATATAAACAGAAACAAGCCCTGTGTTGGTCAAGGTTGGAGGGGCTCGTGGGGGGATTGCACAGGCTGTGTGCCTTACAACCCAGAATATCTCCTTTATGTCTTTTCTACATGTATCACTTCACAATATCAGTTGCTAACATCCATCACTGGCCCAGATATCTACTGACCTACTGATTTAAGCCACTGTAATTTCCTCCTGCAGTGTTTAGTGTTCTACTCCCATTACCTCCATATCCTCTGTCTTTCAGAGTCCTGAATACTTTTCTCTCTCACAGATTCCCTCATTTTTTCATCTCCTCCCTGTCACAGATAGATCCAATTCCTTCGGGGGACAGGGGGCAAACACAACCCACAGTCCCTGAACCCACCAGCTCAGCAGATTTGACTTGGTACTGTTTTGGCACCCAATCCTGGCTGTACTCCTGTGAATCACTGGGCCACTCGTGACCAGAGCTCCAAATGACACTCACCAGGAATTTTTATTGCTCCAAGAACAGTGAAGGAACAGCCTGAGCTACCAATCACTGGAGCTGGCAGGACGGGGCTCCCAGGGGAGCACTGGACAGCACAGCTGTAATTGTCCTTCCCCCACCTTTCCCTGACAGCAGGAAAGGAACCCCAACTTACTTACAACTCTCCATCCTATATTCTCTTCCAACAACTCAGATCCTGTAATTTCTATTTCCTGTAAAAAGCATTCTGAAGTTTTGGAATACTGCTGTCTTCGTGGCTGAAAACATTTGTTGAACTGCTCACTGGGAGTCTGATGGATACAAATCATTAATAACATCCTCCACTTGGATTAGATCTCAAGCCTTTGTGTGAAGCAGGCCAGGATCATTATTTTGATTTCAAAAGGGTTATTATTTTCACAGAGGCGCTAAGAGGTGGGATGTTGTGCCTAGGGGTAGAATCAAGCATAGAGCCTGGGTTTCTAGTCTTGTTATTTGGGACTCCACCCTCATCACAAAAGATGGCAAAAGGTATTTCCAACCCTTCTAGAGTCAGATTTTACCAGGAGTTAGAGCTGGCAGAGGGCACCAGTGATACAAGTGGTACAAGGAACAGAGAAATGCTGCTGTAAGCAAGCCCACCCTGGTACAGGTGCCACCAGGAGCTCTGGTGGTGTGGAAAGCTTGGTGCTGCTGCAGGCTGAGGCTCAGCCTCTTCCAGATGAGAAAAGCAGTAAGGAGGGATGTCATGCCAGGAAACAAAGATCTGCTCTGTGCCAGCTGTGAGTCTTGGTGAAGAGCACAGCTCACCTCATCTCTGCTGGAGCCAAGGCAGTGGCTCTCAGGGGATGATGGAGCTCTGCCACTCCACAGGGGAAGGCAAAATAGCTGTCCTCAGGAGAAATTCCCAAACAGAACATCAAAGAGTTAATGGAATGTCTCCTTGAGGCAGACTTTCTGAGGAACACCAGAGCTGAAGTTGACCCACCTTGTTTTGTTCCCATCATTTATGTGACTGGGATAGGGAGGCTGCAGGGAAGAGGAGATCTGGGAAGGACCAGGTCCCCCCTCCACGTTTTTAGCAGTGAGATTCCAGCTCTGTTTGGTGGTGATGGCAGGGAAACCTCCCTCTGGTTGACTGCTGTATCAGGAGCTACGTTCAGGAGAAAGAAAGCTGTGTTAAGAGTTGGGGTAGGATGTTCTTGGAAGCTGCTGAGGGAGAGGCACAGGAAAAAGTGCTGCTTTCTGGGTGACTTTCATCACAGCACAGGGGTTCCCACTGTTCTCACTGTTCTCTGGCCAGGAAGTTCCACAACCAGCATCTCTGGGAGAGAGGAGATGGAGGGAGTGGCCTGATGTTGTGTCATACTGTGGGTCCAGCTTCCCCTCCCAAGAGGAATGCCCTTCATCTGCACACAGGATTTTTGCTCGTCCCATTGAGAGTGGGCTCTGTGCCACTTTATACTTTGGAGGATCATTAGCAGAAATCATTAGCTATAATACAACCTCCCCCATAAATCTCCCCTGCACCTGGATCATTTGTCCATGCCTAATTTCCATCTCCCTAATTTTATGATTTGTCCCTCATTTGATGAGAGTTCCTTCCATTAATTGTGGAGTAAGTGCTTCCAGATAAAGGGCTGAGGAGTTGACCCCATCTTGGAAAGACATGGTTTGGGCTTTTTTCCTGAAGGATAGAGTCCCTCTGAAATATTCTTGCTCCCCTTTCAGAGGGCATCACTCCAAATCTTAAAGGCACAACAGCAGTTTCCCATAGGGAAAATGCCTCATTCAGATAAATCCTGTTCACTGGAGGCGCTGCAAGGCAGATGAAAGCAGCAAAGCTCAAGTCCAAGGTGTCCTCTGCCAGAGTTAGAAAAGTCTTGTAGGCATTATCTGTACAATTCAATTCAGACCGAGGAATAAACCTCTGCTTTTCCCCACTGGACCCCTCCTAATTATCATACTTTGCTTCCCCAAAGCAATTCTGTATCCTTCCACAAAAATCTCCTCTGCTGAACCATTTCATGTTGTGTTGAGTCTGCACCACAGATCCTCGGCCTGTGTGATAACGGGCAGGGAGGGAATTGGTCGAGTCAGTTGAAGAAGGGACTTAACATCAGGCCTGCAGAGCTCTTTTTCCAGCTTTTCTGCAGACATTCTGGGTGGTCCAGAATAAGGCAGCTCTTTCTCTGTGCCTCCGTTGCCATCTAAATAAGATGGTGATACGAGCAGTAGGGTGCCATGAGAGTTTAATTAATTAATTTGCAAACGCTGTGAGATCTTCTGATGAAATTCACTGCATCAGCACAAAGTCATATTTAATCTGTATTACATACTGAGATCCCAATAGCAGGAGCATCCCAAATGCACGGGAAAACGGAACCAAAAAGAGGAGCAGCCAAACTTTCTGAGCACTTTGCTGAATAGTTCGTGTCTCTGGAAAATAGGAATGTTCTTCCAAATTGAAGCATTTGTCCTTGAACTTCTCACTATGCAAGAGTGTGAGGCAGCTGAAAGAGCTCACCCTGGGACACACAGAGCCCACTACAGCACTCTCAGAGCTGAGTCTGGCACACTGGATCTGCTCTGCTGTGCTGACCGTGTTTTGTTTCTCCCACCCTCATCTCTTTCTCATGCCTGTCCCATATTGGACATGGATGTTAGAAAATCCACCGAGATAAAGCTTGATCCTAAACTCAATCAGAGAGTGCAAAAGCTTCCCAGGAACAACCAGGGCTGTAAATGGTGCAGCAGGCAAAGCTGTTGGATTCTCAGCCCCTGTCTGGCTGTTGAACTGTTGATTTAGTCGCGAGGGTCTGGCTGTGACATTCTTGCCCTGGTGCTCTTTTCTCCCGAGTCCACTGCAGGGGCAGCACAAATTCAGAAGAAGGGCGTAGGAGAGGGGGGAGGCGCAGTGCGAGAAGCAGCTTGCACATTTTACAGGTAACATTATCTTTTATTGGCATCCTAAAAAGAATGTCAGGCACTAGAGAGAAGTTTTTTTTTTTTTTTTTTTTAAATTTCTGCTTCGCTGCCATTCCGCTGCAAGATTTTTATCACATCCGTGATGCCAGCAGAGGCAGGCAGCGCTCAGTGACACAACTGGCCATTCACAAGATTTCTGGAGACCTTTTGTCACATCCTCTGGAGCAAACTTTGAAGGGCTCAACGTAATTTCTGTTCTAAGGCTGGAAATACTCTGAGACCGAGCAAGGCACAGGCCTGACTGTCCAGCCAAAAAGGGCTCTCAGCCAGACCTACTGAGAGCAGACTATCAGTAAGACAAGAGGGCATGGTCTTAAGCTCTGCCAGGGGACGTATAGGATAGATATTAGTAAGAAATTCTTTACAGAGAGAGTAATCAGGCACTGGAATGGGCTGCCCAGGGAAGTGGTGGATTCTCCATCCCTGGAGGTTTTTAAGATGAGACTGGATGTGGCATCAGTGCCATGGTCTGGTAACCAGGGTGGTAGCGGATCAAGGGTTGGACTTGATGATCGCAGAGGTCCTTTTCAACTGATTCTATGATTCTATGATTGTTTTACAAGCTGAAAGAACCTTTTTAGTAGCTTACCAAGACAGGTGTTTCTAGCAGTCATCCAGGCCATGGGGTGTTCTTGCTTTCTCTAAAAGTCAGTAAAGACATTTCTAATGATGTCTGGGTCAGCAGGAACATTTTCAGTAGCCAGGCACTGTTTTTTGACTGAAATGACTTCTCAGAGCCCAGACAACTTTTCTCATTGACTCCTTTCATGTGACAGTTGACATTGCTTCTTGTTTTCACAGCCACTCACTTTTCTCTGGTCAAAGTTTATGGTAAGATAAGACCTTTTGGACCATCAGAATAAACTCTGGTACCAGTAGACTGGACTTGCAGTCTGTCTTCTCTTTCCTTGCAACCTCCTGATTTTCCTTATGCCTCCCTTACAGTGGGCAATAAAAATACAAAAGTACGATCACTGGAGAGCAGCTCAGTCTGTTCTGTAAGGACAGTTGTACTGTTGCCACAGAAAGCAGGAGTGAGGAAGTCAGGAGCAGGTTTTGGATGGCTTGGCTGGTTTCAGCTGTGGCCTGGAGGAAACACTGCATTGTGACTTCCAGAAAGAGCACTGGTGCTGGGTGCTGACATCTCAGCTCTGCAGGACACAAAGTGCAGGTTGAACTCTGGGCCTAAGAACCCCTGGGGCTTTGGAGAGCCCTGTGAGCCAGAGTAGGGCCGCTCCAGTGGCTGTGACTCCAGTGCCTGCCACCCTAGCCCCGAGCCAGCCTGTGCTCTGGGTGCTCCAGAAGTGGATTTTTCTTCTGTGACTCCTCGGCAGCAGCTGTGGGGAACCAGCAGCTGAGGTCTCTGGGTGTGTATGGAGGCGGCTGGAACCAGGCTCTGCGTTTGCATCCTGAGCTTTGCAGTTGCTGTCTGAGCCTGCACAGGCCTTTCCTCTCTCCCTGCATGAGAAGCAGAAACGAGCAGCTGAGCACCTGATCCTTCTGCCTTGCAGCCTTTCCCTCATACAGAGCCGTGCAGTGGGTGCTGGTGTGTCCCCTGTGGCAAGTGCAGTGAAAAAGCAGCTTTGCCATGGCCACAGCAGCCCCTCACATCTTTCAAATTCAAGTCTGGTCTTTCCCAGACATCAGTGACTGCAGGTAGCTCTCACACTCACAAGTGCCTTTTACTTTTGCCACACAAACCTTGAACATCTAGACACGTGAGTTGCTGTTGGCCAGCACTGTACTGCCCAGGCTCACTCCCACCTCAGAGAGGATCCCAGCAGGACATCAACCCAACGTTTCTCCTCCTTGCTGCAGTTTGAGAACTATGGCCATACACTAAATTTCTTTCCCAGATTTCTTTTGCCCAAATGAGGCTATTTTTTTCTGGCTGACAGGGGACTTTTACTAAATGGCACCAAGGCAGTGAATTTTGGGCCTTGTGGCAACAGGTAAAATGTAGAGTAATTGTATTGATTTCATTGCATTTTCCCAGAGGATGATGCAAATCAGAGTTAAACCACAGAAATTAAGAGTTCAGCATGGGTGTTATCCAGTCTTTTGATATTGAGCTGAGCAAGTTCCAGATGAGATACACAGTGGTGTACCTGGTTCTGCAGTAGAAGCAGATGCAAAGCCAGCTATAGCCCTACCTTCCACCAAACTCACCCTCTGTGAAAAGGATGAAATCATTGTTTTCCCTAGAAAGGAGGAACGCTGTATATGATCTAATGATTATAGCAGGATCTAGGAAACAGGATTTCTGAGTTCCTCACCCTGCTGTGCCACTGCTTTACTACACAGTCCGAAGGAAAACATTTTCCCATTCTTTTTCTCAGTTAATATACCCATGAAATAATACTGTGCTTCATATGAAATTTTATTTTCAAAACATAAACCACGTCCACGTGCCACTGTCCAGTTACTTTGAGATCAGAGGTTGGGGTAGGAAGCTTCCCACTGCCTGTGTGTGTGTGTGAGGTGAGCTGGGAGGATCTGGGTGTCTGAGCTGCTGAACACCTCTACCTCAGGCTGAGATCACTGTACAGTCACGGGGCCAAATACACCAGGGAATAAGGGCACTGATTTTGTGCACTGAACCTTGAGGTACGTGCACAGAGGGAAGCAGAGGATCAGCACCATTGTCACCATTGCCAGGGACATAAGCAGGTCCCACCTGAGCAGAATGTTCAGCCGACGTTGAAAGTCATAGAGAAGAATGTTTGTCTTGGCTGGTTCTGGCAAAAGAGGACACAGGGGGTAGCCCATCTTGGAGAATTTACCTGAGTTATTCCGAATCTCCTCCTTGGCCCTGGACTGTGCGTGGTCACAAGGTGGATGTGTGGTGTAGCTGGTGGAGGATCCCACCCCCAGCACACGCAAAGGGCACAGAATCAGGAGAACCTGAGAGAACACCATGGGATGTGCCCCGGTGTCAGATCAGGGGCTTGACTGCAACAGGAACACCCTGCAAAGTCCTGCTCTGGGTGGGAATCTGTGCACAGTTAGCAAATCTCCTCAGACAGGCGTGCACCTCACTCTGGGAGCACTGTTAGGATCTGCTGCTGATCCAGACTGCCAAGAAAGCTGGATTTGAAGGGACAGGAAAGTGCAAAAGTCAGGGCTTTTATTTTTCAGGTACTCTGATTTTTAACTATGTAAATTCACATGATTATATTCTGATGATCCAAACACTGTGGGTATGAAACCAACCCTTGAATTCCTTTCCAAAATAAATCCCAACACAGACAGCACTGAGAGTTCTGATCTTCCTCCTGTAGTTATCATACCGCATTAGCATTTTATGCTTCGTGTGTGTGCACACATGAGAGTGCCATTGCAAGTGCAGAAAAACGTGTGGAAACGGGAATGGGGGCGAGTGCCTGTGCATGAGAACATGCACCAGAGGTTTTGTGTGCGTGTGTGTGAGAGAGAGGACATGTGCATGTCTACAGACTTGTGTTTATGTGGGAGTATGTACGTGTGGGAACATGTGCATGTATGTAATTTTGTGCTTGTGTGGGAGAGAGGAAGGGAAAGCATGGTAAAGTTATTTGAACCTGTTTGAAGGTCGGGTCTCCCCAAGGTTATCTGCTTTTTTTCCCTTGAATCTGTAAAGTAATGGTATTCACACTCACTACTTGAGAAGTGTTTCTTTTTATAGCTCTTCCAGATGACAAATAATGCCTGTTTTTGAAGTCCTTTTTAAGTCATTGTTCCCTGGACACAGATACCATGTTTGGGTGCAGGAGGGGAGCAGAGCACAGAGCTATTTCCCCTTTCTGTCTGCAGGGAGCTTTACTGGGACTAGTGAAATTCCAGCCAGGATCATCCAAGGGGCTGCAAACTCGCAGCATATGAGCTAATAGGACACCCTCTCCTTCAAGCCCTGTGACACAGTGAGAGAGAAGCAGACACCCACCACAGACCACTGCAAGCTGTGCAAGTCTGGGCCATGGAGGGTGTAAAATCCAGCTGAAACCAGGGGTGCATTTCCTGGAGGAAGCCTCCCCAAGTTGGCCCATTGAGAACAAATTGAATTCAGACCTGGGGAGTGGACAGGTGTCTGGATCAGAGCCACCCCTTGTTGGGGGCTGGGGTTGATTAAATTCTGCCCATCTTCAAATATTTTGGGCACTGTTGCCCTCTGTGGGCACTGTGGATGTGTGGGCAGCACACTCAGAGTTCTCTCCACTTCCCAGAGAGGTGCAAGGAGCCTAATTCCCAGGAGGTTTCCCAGCTCACCGGTGCAGCACGGCAGGCACTTGATACTGCTCTCTCACCACAAAGGCAACCAGTGCTCTTTTAAAACCATCCCCCCTTTCCTTGCCTTCCCTTCATCCAAAGTGTTTTGGCTACTGTGTCTCTGGTAGCAGCAATGGCCTTCCCGTGCCCAGCAGTTGTTCAGTGCTGGGTGAACACAGGAGTGTGGCAGAGAACAGGATTTGGTGCTTTGCCCAGGGACAGAACACTTGTGCACACAGCAGAGCACTCCCGTTCCTCAGGCTGTGGTGGGGATTCCATGTGCTCATCACCCATGGACAGTGGGCTCATCCCCACCTCTGGAATCTGGCCACTCTCCTCCCTGTAGATGGGATTGACTGAGATTTTTCTCCTGGTCAGATCCTGAGGTGTGCTGGAAGCTCTGTGTGCCCAGTGACTGTGGCAGGAATTTTATGGAATATAAACTGAAGTGATCTCTCAGGGTTTGGGCCAGAGGGAATTACAGATACCCATGAAGGTGTTCAGCTTCCTATTGGAAAAAGCTCAGGGGAAATGGCTTGTGGGAAAAATAGTGAGCACACTGGAAACATGGGGAACAGAAAGGGGACAGAAAGATTCAAGAAGTAATCCCAGAGAGGACAGGGAGAAAGCTTGGTTGAATGGATAAACGGTCTGTGAGCAGGAAACGATATCTGACTTAATGTCTTAGTCAGACAGAAAAATTAGATGGTGTAAACTGATCCTTCCTGCAAGGGGTGCTGAACTTTTTTGGTGACTTTAGAAGGCCATGTTTACAGTAACTCCAGCTCGTGACCAGGCTATAAAGGCAGCTCTTTGGGCAGGAGGAAGGAGCGTTTCACTAACGCACACACCTGCCTCCATGGGCAACCTGGCCTTGCACTTACTGGGCTCTTTTTTTATTGTAAGATTGTACTTTGCTTTTTAACATGAAAACATAAAATATGCATGCATATGGCTTATCAAAGATGATAACATTCACAGGTAAAGGAACAGAAGTCCACTTTATTGCAATAAATTATCTTCCCCACCCTTCTGGACTGATTAGCAGCTGCGTCTCACCTAAGCTTTCAAGAGTTTTCCTTTTAATTTTTCACCTGAATTGTTTGCTCCACTTTAGCTGCACTCATATAAAAGTGGGAACAGGGATTTCTGACCGTTGTTCCCAAACTGAGCCCCTGAAATTACAGAGCCAGTTTTGAGATGCTTGCCCTGAGTGCTGATTATGACAGAGTTTAGTTTTAATAACAAGAGGCAAAGTTTGCACTAGATTTCCTGTCACCTACAGGAAGTTACCCCAGTTTGCTCTCGTTGGGCATGTTCATTGACTAAGCGTGCTTGAAGTCTTAGGGAGACTGAGGTTTAACATTTAGAGCTCTTTCACTAAAGTCAGGATTTTAAAACCAGGGTTTTAAAAACTGGTGCACGTCTGCTGGGCACAGTTTGATCTGTACCATTATATAACCTGGTTTATCATTATAAACATTGAAAAAGATAAACTATTTCAGTCCATGGAAAGGCAGTGTCTCAATTGCACCAAAACAAATTTATTGATATTAGGGTATGATTCAAGTCAAACCTCAGTTTAATAGATAACCAGTAAAGTTACTACAGTAATTATCAGTGCAGTTCCAGAGTGAAATTTGCCTGGTTGTACCATGTTGGCACTTATGTTGGTTCAGAGAAATATATTTTACTTTACCATTTCAACTGCTCAGGAGTATGGGCAGGTCCTGCATCTCAGCTGGGCAGAGGGGAACAATGAACTATAATAATCCAGCCACTTGAGATAATCTGTACATACCTTTAGGGTACTGGCAGTCTCCAAATTTATTCTACACATTTTCAGGACATAACTAGAATATCTACTTTTTCAAGTACATGAACCAATTGTGGACGCTCAAATTACTTCATAATGGTCCCAGAGAGGAGCAGTTTAATAACAGAGGAGCTTTAGTTTGCATAGAACCAAAACTCTTAGTTTTCCCCTAAATCCACTGGAGGGATTAACTGGGTTTGTGAATCATGATCCAGATCTCAGGAATGTGAGATACACCCCCGAAAGCAGATGGTTCAACAGTTACTCAAAACTCTTTGATACCACTTGGGACCTTTCCAGTACTTCTGGTTGAGCAAGTGCTCAGCTACTCCTCTGGTCTGTGCTGCCATGTGCATGAGAGTCAAGTGACATTTCAAGATGTCAGACACTTCCCACCTTAAATACCCTGCTGACTTTGGCTGTGTAAATGCCCCAGTCTTTTTACATCCAAGGGCTATTGCCTGGTTCCTTCAGTCAAGTTTTGTACAAATTCAATTTGAGCACCTTCCCTGATACCTGAATTGGAGCAAGGACTTTGGCACTGGGGCTGAGACCATTTGTGAGGTGTTTTGTAGTGACAGATCCAGCATGTGGAAGGAGCAAGGCTGAGCTGGGCTTACCTGGGACTCTGCTTTCGCCTTCTCCCAGGACCGAGTGCACCGCATGGAGAGCACAGGGCAGCAGGTCCTGGGGTGTGCTGAGCGTCTCTGCTGCTTGGAACAAGCTCTGCAAACACTCACCCACAGCAGTGCAGTGACCTTTGTATTTCCATAGGTGTCTCAGGTACAGCATGTTCGTGCTGTTGGAGCAGGAAGGAGAGCTCCCTGGAACCTGACCAAAGCAGAGACAAGGGAAGTCTGCCCACATCTGAGCACCCTGGGAGTGCACTGAGCTGGCTGCTCTCTGCATGGCATTCCCAGGTGGAACTAGGACTGGTTACACAGAGCTTGGGTGGGTTTTCTCCCCAAGCGCACAGAGGACCTGTAGCTCCAAGTTCCAGTCAGCCTGGGACCCAGTGCTGTTCTCTCTGCTTCCTTGTTTCCTGCTGCTGTCAGAGGTGTCTTTCACAAGGAAATCACATTTTTAATGCCAGTAGAGCCAGATTCCACTCTCAGATCTGGGTGGCAGAAATGTGTGGCAAAGTCAGAAGTCTGGGAGCTGAGAGTGGGAGGGTGGGACACGAGCTTTTATGAAGGATCATTTTCTGAAGGTGAGGAGGCTCTGCTGGTATTGGTATCATACTAGAGGACAAATGTTCCTTCCCTTTGATCTGTAGCCTGCTTCACCCTGTAGGATTTTCACAAGAGGATTTATCAGCCTGTACGTTTGTTAAGTTGAAGCCAGAAAGGGAAAATAGTCCCTTCAGTCTTTGCTAGTGGAAATTGCTCTGTGTGGAAACCCAGAACACAATGAGAAATAAATAAATTGAAACCCAGAGCTGAGAAATAAACAATCCCAGTGGGAATAGTGTGATCACAGGAAAATAAGAACAATAAATTGCCCTTCTCTGAGGTTTCAGGGCTCTTAAAAAACATCAAATAAGTCTCATAGCTCCTTCTGAATGTGGTAGTGATCTTTTCCCCCATTTCACAGATGAGGATGCTGAGCTACAGAGTGACAGAACAGCCAAACACCAGTTGCAGTGTTTGGTACACATATACAAAGTGCAGTGCCTTTTAGAGACACCTGAGCTCGCTTGATATCAGAAGTGTGTGGCTCTATTAGTACAGTGATCTGGCTGGGATAATTTTCCACTGCTTGCTGTACTTATTCAGCAGCAGCTTGGGTGTCTCTAACCAGCATTGTCCTGCTCAGTGGCGTCGTACTTTGTAATTTGAGTCACATATTCCCAGGACCAGTGTGATTCTCTCTCTGATCTCCTTCATATCATGGACTGAGGAGTTGCCCCAGCCCCTGTTCTGTTTGGAGCAAACGAATCCAGGTGGGACTTGGCAGTATTTTCCAGATCTTCACTTTTAGGTTCTAGATTCCTGTTTCTAGAGAGAACGTTCCAGACTCATTCTCTAATCCAGCTCCAGACTGATGTGTTTTGGCTTTGCCAGGCTACGTAACCCCAGACATGGTCTGTTTGGCATGAGAGTTAGGAATACAAGGAAAAACTTCTGAAGGAAAGGAGAGTGACAAGAGTGGCCATTGGCTAAAGACAGAGAGGGGGGGGCCTCCTGTCCCTTGGGCCTCTGGGAGTCACTGTGACTGTAGAGGAATGGGCGGGGGGGGCATGAACCAGGCAGCAAGGAAAGCACACCTTGAAGGCGATGTTGCCAAAAGGCAGGTCTGGTCTGGACTTTATGTGTGCATGAAGGGCACTGTCCTCAGCCGGGTTACAGAGGCTTCCTCTTGCTGAAGTGCAGGTTTTGCTGTTGAGGCAAGCAAGTGGTTGCAGGAGGCGTCTGTGAGCTCCACAGAGGGCAGTGGTTTGTAAGCAAACTAGCCATAAATACATCAGCCAATGGATTAGTAACTGGTGTGGGTGGGTGTGGGACATGTGCATACATAGACATACAGACATGCATCCACACGCACTTCTGCCTCTGCCAAGCTTATGCTAAGTGGTATCGTTGAAACAAACTGCCAGGAGAGTTTAGGATCTTTGGGTGAAAGTGTATATGTTTGAAAATATGGCAATAACAACATTTCCTTTGAACACCCCACCGTGTAAAGATACCGTTGCATTGCAGAGGCTCACCAAAGAGTGGCTGGGATCAATCTGCCTGCTGGCTCGGGTGGAACAAGTCTACAAACAGAATTTGTTGGTGAACTGGTGGTAATTACGTTCCAGCTGATCAAGGCTAAACTCAGAAGTCTGAAGCACATTACTTATCACCACTGCTGCAAAGACCCTTTCAACTAGGAGTTGGTTTCACACTGCTCTGGGAAGGGGGGAAGAGGCAAATTTGGAGACACAGAGGGATAAAGTTGACTAAAAATCACTATTTTAGGCTCCATGGTTACTTGGGAGCAGTGGCTTCCATTTTTTAACACAGATTACAGAGAAATGCTGTTCTCATAGAAAAAAAAATCACAGATTTCAAAGGGAGAGGAAGATCCTGTGCGTGCTGGGGAAGAGGAGCATGCAAAGATGTGATGCAGAGATACAATATTTAAAGAGAAGGGTAGTGAGCGTCTATGTGCTTGATCCAAATGCCTACTCAAACTGATTAGAGTCCTTCCCCAGACTTCAATGGGATCAGGCCCTTGATATTTCGTAAACACAGATATATATTTAAAATTATTTAAGAAAGTTAAGATGATAGAGAGATTGTCAACTTCCAGCAGTGGTGGTTAGATAGTGTAACACCATCCTCCTAAGAGATGCTACATCAAGATGATCAGGGAATTATGTGCATAAAATAAATCCTCGGGCTTCAAGATAAGAACATACTGCAGTTTCTTGCCATATGGTTCAGACTAAAATTTCTTGCTAGCCCAGCTCATATTCTCTTCCTTCTCCTTCCTGATACGTTCCAGCTGAGCTCAGCTATTCCTGGGCTGGTTCTAAGCATATTAAGAAAAATGTGTGTAGTTTATTTCCCTTAATCTGAGCTACACAGGCAACCCCTCGTGCTGCCATTACACTCTGATGGCACCCTGGGGTCCCTGTCAGTGCCTCCATGTGCAGCCAGGAGCAGAAAAGGGACCTCAGTCTGCTCCCTGGGGGGACTTCAGCGAGAGCTGAGCCTCAGCCTAACTGTGCTCACACTGGAGTCAGTCAGAGCTTTGCTGTGTGGGAGATTTAATGTCGACTTCAGCAGGGAGCAGAACACTGGAAAAATCTCACAGGAAAGAGCTGATTAGAGAAGAGTTGTAGTTTTAGGCCCAAGTGAAGAGGAATCTTCTCATCCGGTTGGGATGGGTGATTCTGATCGATTTTTTTGCAGTGGCCAGTGCGATGTATCCGTGTTTTACGCGAGTGAGGGAGAATGAGGCAAAGGCTGGGGTGCGGGAAGAGAAAGAGAAAGCAGTTAATTTGACTGAATAAAGATAAAAGAATGCAAGCCACCGAGTTTGCTGTTTATCTGGACATTGTGTAATGTTGCGGAATCAGATGTGGCACTCTGGCTTTTACACAGAAATGCCCAGGGAGAAATCCAGCCTTACTGCTCCTGATAACGAGAGTGTTTTACAGGGGACTTCCTGATCTCTTCTCCTCCCCACGAGGTATCCACTTTGCAAGCAAATTCGTGGCACTCTGGGCTTCCTAAATAAGAGAAATTTTCCTTTGATCTGAGGAATTAATTTCTGTTTTCACCCCACTGCAGGGCAAAAAGGGGCAGGGGAATGCCAGGGTGCCTGAACACAGAGACTGTCCCTTCAGGGAGATGCGAGAGCCCAGCCAGTCCAAAAAGACATTGTGAATTCACCCAAAGTTGACCTAATCCTTTTTGGTTGGGATGGAGGTGTTTAATTTAGGAACAAAGGAGGGAAGAGAAAGCTGCAGAGGTTGTAAGGAAGAGCAAAGCCCTGGGATTGCAGAAGGTCTGTGAGGTCCCGCCAGGTCTGGATTGATTAGTATTCAGTATTTATAATATCTCCATAATGGTAAAACAAAAGAAAACAAGCCCAGAGAATGCATTTTTAATCATCAATCATTGCTCTTTGTTTGTCATGAATGAGCGGCGAGGGGAAATAGTCTCCCATAATCACCTCCCTTCACATCTCCTGCCACACAGGCCTCGCTGGGTGTGCTAAAAGGGAAATAAATAAACAAGCAGCAGATCTCAAAATAAATCCCAGAGACATGGGTGCTACGTGGGTTATCAGACCTGCACACAGGGGTCTTGTTGGAGATACAAAGTGGGGGAAGGACGTTTACAAAGCAGGAGACAAAGACAAAGACAAAGCATGGATAGGACATTAAATGAGAGAAAAAAGGAGGATTGGAGTTACAGAGGGGCAGCAGGTGAAGGAGGAAGAATCCTTTCAGAGAATGATCGGGGTGAAATAATCAGTGAGCAAAAGCATGTCAGAATAGAGACTTCTCGTGGGACACAGGACACTGGGGTGGAAAGCTTGAAAAGTCACCAAATCCAAAAGAATTTCAGCCTTTTCAGTATCTGAGGATCATGTTATTTTAGGATTTCCACATGAAAAAATTATTTTTTTCAAGGATAGCATTCATGCTCGGAAAAAAAAATTATTGAAAAGCCCATAGTTTCTATTAAGATCCCCAAAACCCGTGTCTTATCAGGAACAGCACTATGCTGAACTTCTCCAATGGGATCCCTGCTTTGATCTTGCAGCAGTTCTCACAAGGCCTTTATTGTAGTCCCAAATGCCTCTTGGGAGGAAGGGAAACATTATAATTCTCCCTTAATAAGTGAGATAACAGGCTGCTGGGAGGGTAAGGCCCAAATTTTCTAAAGCAGGGCTGGTGACTCCACACCCACTCGGCATGTTTAGCCGAGTGTTCCCAGCGAGACGGGAGCCCGGAGCCATCAGGACAGGCTGTAAGGAACAGACACGCTACATCTGAACCCTATTGAAAAATAATAAAAAGGTAATGACTTTGTCATTACTGGACATGGGTTTGTCTGTCGGCGAGGGGGGAGGAAGGGGAGGTTTTCTGCATTCAGGCTATAAATAATGTTTCCCATTATCCCGTGCAGTTCTCCTGCATTCCTCACGCAGCCCTTGGTTTGCCTCCATCTCCCTTGGCCAGGCTGGGAAGCCCCCGTGCCATCCCACCAGGCTGGCACACACTGCTGGGAAAGGGAGCACTGGGCAAGGCAGACATAACAAAGTCACCTCCTCTTTGCCAGGACAGGGTGACCAAAGGGAAGGGGTTCCATCTGCCCTGAGGGAAGCGTCCCGTGATACCTGGGAGAGGGAGTGTGGGAGGGTCATCGTGGTGGAGTTAACCCAGCTCCTCAAGCAACTGAGACTTGGTTGCAAAGCCTGACTTAAAAGAAGTTTAAACCATTTATTAAAAGGCCAAACTAAATTGCAGTAACTCTGTCTCTAACCAAATTCGGGGCACTCACAATATTTGCGCTGTTTAGCTGGAGACACTCAAAATTGCACATCTCAGTTGTGCAGGTGAGGCTTGCTGGGGAAATGTGGATTGGGAGGGACCTGAAGAACTGCTGGGACTTGGGACCTATCAGGAAAATTGCAGCATTTAAACTAAAGGTGTGTTTTTAAGTCAATGGCCCAAAATGTAGATGCCTGCAAGGATATTTTTAAAACTGCCTTTATATAACTAGCTTGATATAATTAAGAACTGATTTAAGCTCAAACAAAATAACTCCCTCTTGCACCCAAATTGGAGTCTCCACACTGAGAATTGCATCTGTTGAACTAAATTAGTCAGAAAATCAGGGCAGCTTTATGCTGTAAACAGACTTAGAGCTGTGGAGGATATTCCAGTTCTGTGTCCGGCTCTGCCACTGATTCACTGTGTCCCTAGGCAAGACTCTTAAGTTTTCCATCTCTAAAGTGTAATAAAATCTATGTAGGTGCCAGGTGATGTAGTGCTTAATTAATTAGTAAATTAATATAATGAACTCTAACTTGAAGGTCTGTATCAGCACAAATGAATTGTTAATATAAATTTTTATTATTTATTGCTATTTAGTTGATTATTTTCTAACACAGGCAGGCTATTACAAACATACAACTTCACACTTGAATTCCAGTTTTATTATTGGTGTTACGTATTTGTTATTATTTTCTTCTGTATTTATTTATTACCTTTAGTAACCTCCCTTAGGATTAAGCCCTAAAGCAGTGGATATTACCCAAATACACAGAACAGTGAAGTCACTGGGAAATTTTGGGGCAGACTGGGACAAATTTTGGGGTTAAATGAGAGATGTTTCTTGCTAAGTCTTTTGCTTGAACTTTTATATAGATTTAAGGCAAATAAAACAGATAAGAACAGATTCTGAGCTGAGTAAATTGTTGTACACACTCCCCTATACCAGCCAAAAGTCAGTATCAGTCTGTAGGCCTTCAGTTTGCTTCACAGAGTTACAATATTTTTATTATATACTTGCATACTGATATTAATTATATATATTTCTAAACAAAAGGTTGACATTTCAAAATGTGGGGCCTGATCCTCTTCAACATAAATAAGTCTTGCCCCACTGGTGTCAGTGTGAAGCAATGCCACCTCTGCGTGGAGGATTTGGGGCAGGGGACGATGGGGATCCAACCAATTCCTTCTCCTGAACTGGGCACATGCAAAGAAATAGTTGCCTGTGAGAAAATGCCACTTGACAAACAATGACCACATGATATTCCCTGATTGCTTGTGCCACTCCAGTGATAAAAAATGAAAGCGGATAATGTTGCACTTGCAGCTGAAAAAATGCCTCCTCCTCCTCTGCAATTAGTTTTAATTTTCTGTTACGAAACTAAGTAAATCCACAGGATTTTTCTAGTGCATGTCAGAGTGGTTTCTTCATTCTTCCAGGGGGTTGTGAGGCAGGATGAGAGGTCCTGGACAGCACCTTGGTCTGTGCTGGGTTTGGAGAATGTCCCCCCTGACGCCTGATGGCTGTTGGATAGTCCACATGGAATGAGTGACT
Organism: Cephalopterus ornatus; assembly: GCA_013396775.1. NCBI lineage: Eukaryota > Metazoa > Chordata > Aves > Passeriformes > Cotingidae > Cephalopterus > Cephalopterus ornatus. Next base: position 385,752 of record VZRE01005235.1, on the reverse strand, counting down.
GTTCCAGCCCCCTTTGGTAGAGTGGTGAGCCCAGACCTCAGCCTGCTCCTCACGTACCAGAGGGGAATTGCCTCTGAGGCATTAGTGTGACATGCAGGCCTGTGGAAACCACGTCCCCTGCGCTGGGCATCAGGAACATCTCGGCCTGATTATTGCCCCTGTGCTCAGAGCTACAGGAACCACCTCTGCAGTCCTTCCTCTCCCCCTCTACTAAAAGCAGGGTGAGCCGAGGACAGAGTTAGAGCCCTCAGTATGTATTTCTCTGCTTTTGGCATTTTAATCCAGGCCCTTCTCATGTTGTTTTAGCATCATTTTTCTTCTGTGAGTAATTTTTTAAGGGTGCATAGTTTTCTCAGGCTGCACTTGCACAGCATAGCCAGATGGAGTGTTCTGGGGGTATGTGCTGGGTGGGAATAAAGTACATTAACCTCCAGTTTGCAGTAAAGACACAGCCTTTTACCAGCAGCTGTCCTGTCATCAGTCTAAATATTCTGTTCACTTCTGCTCTGTGTGGCTTGTGCAACCTCCTCGTGCTCATATCTCACTGCTGCCCAGCAGCACGGGAGGGGACGTGACAGGTACTCGGCGTGTCCTTGCAGCCCCTACACAGCTGCACCCACCCCAGCCCAGGGTGGAAACGAGCACCTCGAGCAAAAGGGGGAACCTTTCACCAAGTTGGGTTTCAGAGAGAAATTCCTGGGTTTAACCAAGAGTTGTGGACAGCAGACACAGAGGACGACCTAATAATGAGTTTGGATGCTATTATTGCTAATTGCCGCATGATAAATAGCATGAAAGGTGTCCTACAATTTCAGTCCATGGAAATTTATTTGAAATACGTAGCTCAATACAAGCAGTGTCTTATGGGCACTGAGCTTGCAGTGAGCAAGGTGTCCTCTCCCCAAGGGCAGCGACTAATGGCATCACTACATGCTATGGTAGCTGAAGAAAGGCTGGGAATAGATCAAACCTGTTTGGAGATGGAGGAGCACGTGGAATCTGAGCTGCCAATGGTCTTGTGCAACTGAACTGTTTGTTCAATGTTCAGGCAAGCAGGAAATAGCGAAGATGGGAACCATGACCGTGTCACAGGTTTAGTAAATGTAAACTCATGGGTTTAGTAAATGCAGGCAAAGTAAGCCATAAGAGGCAAGGGGATGATAGTGATGTCCAAGATTCCTTTTGGGTTTTTCCCACTGTCCTGTTGAATACTTGAAAGAGCAAAGAGCCAAATTAAGCGGCATATTCCTTGGAGGTTTTTGGTTAGGGGTTTTCAGTCCCAATGAAGGTGATCTGGCTCAAGCTGAATCCTGAGCACTGGGCAAGGAATCCTCACTGGCAAGAAAACCAAATCTGTAGTGAAGCATCCTGGCTCTCCAGGTACTTCTCATTCAGCTTATGTTCAAGAAGGTTTGTTGTTGAATTTTCCAGTGCTGTTAAACCATAGCATGGAGTTGTCGAGAAAGCAAATCGTGTTTTAGTAGAATTCGGAATGAAATCGAGTAAGTCCAGAATTGGTAAAAGGCTCTTGAGACTGCTCCGCCGATGGCCATATTGCTTCTTTCTGAGTCTTTCTGTGCTTCAGACCCACTTTTCTGACAGATGCAGATGCCAGCACTTTTGGTTTGGGGGCAGTATTGACACAAGAACACAAAGGACTTGTGAGGGTGGTGCCTTATTACAACACTAAATTAGCTGGAGAGAGATTACTGCACCACTTAAAAGGAACTCCCGCAATGGTTAAATCTATAGAACATTTTCATCCACTGTTCAACACGGAAGTAAAATTGCTTTGGGTTGATGACAGGAAGATGCTGCATAAATAGTTAAGTATGCATCATTTGCAATTTGCTAAATTATTTTCTTTCTATCTCGAACGGGCTGTGTAAGGTGTCATTACCTCCTGATCTCTCTGGCTGAGGAGCCTTTACTGGAGCTCGTGTGGTGAACATCAGATGGGCTGAACGAGCTTGGGGTGAGGTGCGTTTGGAAGGAGACTTGGAGCTGTCGGAGGCACAGCTTGTAGGGTGTCTGAGCCTCCTGCAGAGTGCAGGGGAGCGCAGGCAGGAGAGATCTTTGGGGGTAAACAGGGCCACCCCAAAAACACTTTGTCCCCAAGTTCTCCTCCTAACTAGGACAGCTCCTCAGCACGCCAAAATTAGCCAGCTTCCAAGCAGAAGGAAGGCCATTCAGTCTGCGTTCAACACCCCAGATGAGAGAAATGCAAAAAAGTGAACAAGAGAAAATAATAAGTAAATGCAATTAAAAGTAACGATGCAGGTTTAATTAAAGGGCCCTATTCTCCCAGCCCTTCATTCTTCAGGGATGCCTCATAAGCAAGAATTCATAGCTTGGGACCTGCTCTTTTATGCTTTTGTACCAGAAGTTGAGACATTTACTTTCAGAAACGCATGGGGTTTAACCTGGCAGTGTCTCTCCAGCATACAAATTCAATAAGTTTGGTGTTTTTATTTTCAGCAATTTATAAATACTTGCCACAATTATTCTAACAGTCTCACACAGTCCTATTTAGTTTAATTATGCCATTTTCATCCCCATTTTCCTGCTTTCTTACTGTGAGCAGGTAAAAATAAATAACTACAGAGTGACAAATCCCAAACAATATGCAAATACACAAAACCCCAGATTCTGCAAAGACACGGGCACTTTAAACACGGAGTATTTCCACAGAAATATATCTCTCCACTGTAAATTCAGCCTGGTTAGCAAAAGTCTAGTCTTTACAGGGACCTAAATATTTAACTCAATTGATGCACATTGCTAAACTTGTCTGCTCAAAATTCGTGAGTCAGACTCCTCCTCTCCCCGAGCTGCCAAATCATAGGATTTTCTCAAAAGCCATTAAAAATCCATTTCTTTGGAAGTTTTTTATTTGTCCTCTGGCTTCTGAGGCTTTAGGGAGCATGAGGCCACATATCCAAGCTTCCTTGTGTAAACATAAGTGCTAGAAACATGTCATTCCAGGAGCTGGGGATCAAAGGAGAGCACCAAATATTGGGAGACTCACCATAAAAGCTCAAGAGCTGGCAGAGGTCCCACAAACATGTATGTGAGTCACTTTTACTCACATGAGTAGTCACATCGAAATCAGAGGAATTAGCCTATTATTATTAATTATTGTTATTATTTATGTGTGTGGCAATAGCACACGAGAGCTGTGATTATGGAGCAGGGCCACATTGTGCAAGGGATTGACAAATCCAGAGCAAAACCATGGTTTCTGCCCCAAAGAGCTGCCGGTGTGAGCATCGGACAAGAGGCAACAGGTGGAGACAGACACGGACAGGGAAGCACACGGGAAGAGTGAGACGCTCCTGCAAGGGGTTCTGTGTGGGTGTGCTGACGCAGAGCTCCCGGTGAGAAAAGTGATCCAAGAGTTTACAGGTCTGCACAGCTTAGGCCGAGGGCCCAAATCCTGCAAGCCCTGCCACAGAGGCAGATCTGTCCCTCAGACTGGGGCAGCACCTCCAAACCCCAGAAGGAAGGGTGCTGGGGAGCCCTAGAGGGAACCAGGGATGAAGGAAAGGGTCTCTGTGGATGGTTCTGTGGTATCACCACCACAACATGTGCACATCACTATAATGTACACTCGCTGTCTCAGTGAGATGAAAGGTAGAGCTGAGAAAGAAAAGGCAGAGCTGAAGAAAGTAGTTTCTTAACACAGAAATGTGATGCCTGCCTGCTGGAAATTCAGGTGCATGCAAATGTAGGAGAACTCTTGGCTCTCATCCTGCAGACACATCCCCCAAACTCAGCCCAGTCCACGAGGCTGCCCATGGCTTGCGTGTCCATTCCTCGGCGTTTTCTCTAGGATCCAGACCCACAAAAGTTAGTCCTGTGCATAACTGCCAGCAAAGCTAGCACCCCCAAACTGAGGAACAGTACAGCTGTAGGTGCAACAAGACAGTGGTTAGTTCTAAATTTGAGTGAAATCTGGACTAAGAACACAAGCAAAAGAAAAATATTGAAGTTCAGAAGTTTGTAAAATAGAAACTGAACATCATACCTATGAAAACCAGCTGGAGAATAAAGCAATACCCACAGCCTAGTTATTGATCATCTCCATGGAGTTTAGTCTCAGGGAACTAAGGTGAACAGGGGTCACCAGCTGCAAAATAGAAAATTTAACAAAAGTTCGAGTGGCTCTCTGGGAAGGAGGACAGATGGAAGAGAGTAACCGCTGGTGCAGGGACAGGGTAGGGGACGGGCAGCTGCCCGCGCGGGCTGGGAAATGGGAACACTTTTCCCTTGCCAGGGGAGGGCGATCCGGTCCGGGTTTTGCAGGCGCCCCTGCCTTGCCTGCCTGCCCTGCCCGCCTGGAGACCGAGTCCGCTCCGTGCCCGCTCCCTCCCGCCGCTCCCCCCTTCCCCTCCCCGGGCGGGCCGGGGCCGGCGCCCCGCGGGCTCCAGGCCGGGTTTTGCGCGGCGCCCGCCCTCCTGTTAGAAATAGGAAAATTCAATAATCAAAGCAAAGGGGAGCGCGAGGAGGAAAAATCCGGGATCAGGGCAAGTTTGATGGCGCATGCGCGCTGCCGCCTCCATCCCAAACACACACACATTTCCCTTGACTTGGAAAGTCACCCAAAGCAGCCCCAAGTGCAGGTAAGCCCGTCCGCTCCCGCCCGGCCCCGGCCCCGCC
>VZRE01005235.1:330706-380124 GCA_013396775.1 Cephalopterus ornatus | reverse complement strand
GGCCCGGGGCGCCGGCAGAGCTGTCAAGAGGCTCGGGCTGTCGCCGCCGCTCGCCTCGGGGCTGGCGCCGGGGCCGCCCGGCTGCGCCGCGGGCAACTTGTGCGGCAAAGTTTGAGGGGTGGGCTGCGGGCGGGGGCTGCCCCGAGCCGCGGCGGAGCTGATCGATCGGCCCGAGCCCTCCTGCCCTTTCGGGCCGGCAAGGTGAAACTTTTCAGGAGCAGCACGTCCACCTTCTGTGTGCCCCCTCCCGTCCGCGCCGCACCGCACAGCGGGTCCTGGCAGCCCGCTGCCTGGAACAGGAGCTGTCTCTCCCAAAACTTCATTGATGAATTTATTTCCTCTATTGATTTGCTGACTCTCAGCGTGGAATAATTTCTTGCGAAGGTTTCGGACTTCTCATTTCAGAAGTCCTGCCTGCTTCCCACCTACCCTTTATCTTGTGTGTCGCTGCCACCTTGTTAGCTACCCTAAAGGTGGTTTGGAAGAGTTTATGGGGGAATATTGTTGAACTTCAGTAATCAAGTTTCCAGATCTTATGCCTCCTGTTTAATTTATTAGACTAGTTATTTATTCTGTTGATGATAATCTGTTGCTGGTTTCTATGGAGATGTTAAACTGATCTCTTTCAGAAATCAAACTCCATATGCACTAAAACGTTTAAAGGAGCAGCGTCCCCTTTTGTTTTCAGACTTTGTACCTTTTCAGTGCTTTTATTGGGCTCCTGTATATTTTATATATTAAAGCCTGAAGTTGAAGCTTTGTGCAAGACAGAGCTTATTATGGCTAACAGAAAGTCAGGGCTTTGATCCTTTTTTTTGCATCATCATTTAAAACAGATCATTTTTCCCCCCTCATCACACAAGATAGCAGAACCCTTTCAAGATCAAAGCGTCCAGCTAAAAACTATTGTTTAAAAAAAATAGAAAAAGAGCCAGTTAAATTAGGGGGATGTTTCCTTAATCTGCTTATTTTGTTCTAAAGATTTTTTTTTTTTCAGCAGTGAAAACAACAACAACAGAAACTTGTGGCAACTATATTGTTATTTTTATACCTCCCAAGTCTTTTTAATGTTAAAATAAGTTCAAAGTCAAATATCTCCAAAGATAAAGTGCTTGTTAGGGTGTTTTTATTACTTGGTTTCTAAATGTGGAAGGTCAGAATCCAGAAAGCTACCGCATTAGAGAAGGTTTTAATAGTCTTTGTCTCATCTTAATGAGAGAGCAATCTAAAAAACATTTTCCCCGGAACATTTATAAATTATTTCAAAGAAGTCTCTCTGCATATAACTCAGTTTTCATTATTTCTTAACTTATCCATTGCATTATTGCATGTGAATCAGTGGAATATCACTTCAGAAAAAGTAATTGAGGTGAGAGAAGAAATTTTTTTTTTTAATGCTTAAAATTTGAGAACTCCTGGTAAGCTGCTGTGTCGATCAGGCTGACGCACAGTGCACACCAATTGTGGGGTTTTTGCTCATCTCCTGGAGAAAAGTTAAAAGGTTTGCGAAGAAAATACTATACCAGCAAAAAATGCATGTTGAACACGGTAAAAAAACCCCTTGTTGTACTTTTAGTGTATCTTCAAAATGTTTCCCCTCCCTAAAACAGAGAGGTTTTTCCTCTTGATATGCTTCTATACTGATCTTTAAAATAAAAGAATAATCCTGGAGGAAATAGTACCTGTAACCTTTATAACTCATATATGTTTGTGTGTGTATATGCATTTATGCTTCACGTAGATATGTGCACACATACACGTATATGGAAGACACTCAGGTGGTTTATGATCTGTCCATACCAGACTTTATCTTTTTTCCTTGATAATTTTTCTCCCCCCCCCCTTTTTTTTTTGTGTGATTTGTCGTGCTGTAGATCATTTAAAAATTTTTTGTAGGTATTCTGTTTATTTGTTTGATTTGAATTGCAAACAGAATTGACTCTGACAAGTAAAAAGAGGAGGGGGGAAAAAAAGGAAACACTATGGCTTTAAACTCAGGAGTTTGCATATTCTCCTTGTATCTTTCCCCTTTGCTAATTATTGTGTTGTTTTCAGAGCAAATATGTCATATCCATGGCGACCAGGCAGGTTTATTGTCTTTCAGAAGCAATAGCTCACATAAGTAATTAATGACTTCTTTTTTTTTCCTCTGGCTTAGGTTAAACAGATCATTCAAGGAAAGTCATATCTCTCTCTCCCTCTCTCTCTCTTTTTTTTTTTTTAGCCCAGTGACATAAGAACATGAGTTAGAACAAGAAAATACTTTAACCAAGAAGTCAACAGCTTATTTTTCCTCATTTCTTTTTAAAAGCTCCAAGTGTCAGCTTTCCACACACATGACATTGTCATTCTTGCAGTTTCAGAGCGAAGCCTTGGTACAGGGAAAAGCCACTGAAGGCTGGAGTTGAGTTGGTGTTGTACAGCTGAGCGAAGTGTGGCTCTGGGTACATGTGGGGGGTGTTATTCTTGCTTAAGGGTTTTGCTGTGTACTGGGAAAAAAACCCTTTCCCCCACCCCCCATTCTATCTGTATTAAAATCAGTGTTAAAATAAAGGTGTGTTTTTGTATCTTGCAGATTGTAATTCAAACAGTTTCCAGGAAAGAATTAGTAATTCATTTTTATATACAGCATATATACACACACGCTTGAGCTCCACCCAAAACAATCAAGCTAGCTGGAAAAAAACCCTTATTTCCTTTTTCTTTTCAAGCCCAAGCAAACTTGCACAGTAACTTTGAAAAGCTTATTGAAAATATTCCCCTATTTTTGCAAGGAGTTTGCTGCAGGTATGAATCTTGTCCTTTCCCTTCCCAACTCTGTTTCTTCCTGTTAAAGCTGAATTTGCTATCTGGCCAAGCCAGGGGCTGGTTATCCACTATGATTTACTGAGGTGGTGATTCCCCCCCCAAACCCCCCCAGCACTTTCACCCCTGTTTTGTTTTTTGCTAATTTCATTTTCAGAAGGATTTATACACAGTCCAGCTATATAAATTCCTTGGGAGATAAAAGCACCGCACACTTCCATAAACAAAAGCTTTTACTTGCATCCTGTCTTCCTTTTTTTTTTCTCAAAGTAAAAAGGAAAAAACCCTAAAAACAAAACCCCAAGCCATCTGATTGAAGCAGGTATCATAAATGTATGCTGGTAATGATTCTGTATTCCACAATGCTGCTACTTTAACTTTTAAAATCTGTTTCCTTTCTGGTTTGTAACATTAATCAAAGAGCCGCTTCCTTCCAATTTTTCCACAGACTGGGGCTAATTAGAACCACTCGAATCATATTTTGTAAATTCCATGTGGATGTTACTTTAGGTTTCAAGATCGCGAGTGCTTCAGGTTCAGTCTGGCTGTGCACTCGTACGGTTATTTTTATTAATGCTTCTGTCTCCCAAAGCAATCCAGGGTTTCTCTCCGTTTACCCCAAATAGATTTGTGGGTTCACGCACAGGGGTGTGTCGGAAATAGACGTTACAAGGAGGAAAAAGAAAAGCCGAGAAGGAAAGAGATTTTGCAGTGTAGTTCCAAAGAGCAACAGAGAACCCCCTAAGTAACGTGAAGCTGAGGATTCAACAGACTTGATAATTGAGCCCTTAACCTCCTGATGTCTGTATCAGAAAAACAGAGTCTAGCAGAGGGAGACAAAGAATACAAGCAAATACTGGGTAGGAGGAAGCTGGGGAGATGACTGAAATATTGAGGGACAGTTCAGGGTACGTATGGATCAGTACATGACGTTTCCTTAGGTGCAGTTTTTCCCTCTGGCGAAGCGTAGCTGGTTTAAAGGTGGCTTTGGGAGAACCTGATGTTTCAGTGCAGCCGAGAGCCTGGTGTGTCTGTGGCGTGCGCAGATGGAACTTGGAGAGACTTCTCCTGGAATTGGTGTTTATGTTTCCCTGTTTCCTTTTGGGTTTGAAGGACTGATTAGTGTTTTTTTGTTTTTTTTTTTTTAAATCTTTATGGGAAGTTGAACAGCGAGAAGTTGGGAGTTTTCAGGTTGTGATTATTAGGCTGTGCTAAAGGGATTTGAATCGAACCACTTTGAGCAGCCGGCAGGGCGACTGTTTTCATGCTCTGCTCTATCATTTCTCTCCTGTACATTTGTGTACCTAAATAGGGCACCCAAGAATTAGGGGGCAGTGGGCTCACACAGAGATCTCAAAGTTAACTTGCTTATGGTGTGTAAGACTGCAGCTTCAAAGAAAAGCAAGGACGCATCGTAAATTTTGCTAAAATTAATCAACCGTTTAAGAGCTCCACATTAACGAGGTTTTCCAGGCAAGCAGCTTTCTTCTCCTCTTCTTCTTCTTCTTCTTCTTTCTCATTCAAAGTCCGAGAGGGTTGAGGTAAAGGGGGGAGAACATGAGTAAGAAGAGGAAAGGGTTGGAATTTGAGTAGAAATAATAAAAACAAAAAAGGCTGGATTTGTAGAATATAAATCCTCATGTGTCCTTGATCCATATTGTCAGGGTTTTTTTTTTTTTGGTCGGATTTGTCCTGTGTGCCTTTGACGGAAAAGGCACGTAGAGAGAGAGAGAGAGAGAGCGCGACAGAGGGGGAGAGAGAGAGACGTGTCACTGCTTTGGAGCTCATTATCATTCTTAATAAGTCTTAAGGAATAAAGAGGAGCATTGAGTGTAAATGCTGGGTAATCCTAACACTCCTCAAGGTGAGAGGAGTCTCGAGGACACAGAGAAAGAGAGTGAGGAGGAGGGGGCTACTGCGGGGGCAGGAGAGGAGATGTGGATGAAAGTGGTTTTGAAGGAAGTGGGCATGGGTTGGTAGGGCTTGTGGCTCCGGGCGCTTTGGGTTCGTTCCACAGGCCTGTGCCTGGGAAAGTTGTCTCCAAGTTTGCATCCCAGAGATGGTAACCAGCCCAGCTGGACCTTGGGGCTGGAATATTGGTCTCCAGCGGTGACGCTCTCTGACAGACATCGGTGTGAGGAATGAGTCTGCTGCCCACCCTTCTTCGCCCGGTGCTGGAGGGTCTCGGCCCCTGAGCGGGAGCAGTGTCCCAGGGTGGGTGCTCTGCCATGGCTCTGCTTTGGCACCTGCTTCCTCTGCTCGGGCTCGGTTCTCAGCCTGTGCAGCCTGTCTGTTGCTCCTTTCGTGTCACTGCTGTTGGATGCCTCAACTCCTCTTTGCCTGAATTTCCTGGAGCCTCTCCCTGCGCGGCTCGGACACTAGGTGGCTTAAAGCACAGGCTCTGCTGGCAGCTGCCAGCGACGTTCATTCACTCTTTCTGGTGGGCTCCTTTATTCAAACTTCAGGCTGACAGCAAAACATGGAGATGTCTTTGGATCCGTTGTGGATTCAGACATCGCACGACCTCCTTGGCAGTGTGTTTGCAGTCGCGTTGGGGGATTTGAGCCCGTGTAGCAGGAGGAAAGAGGACACTGATGAAATGAATTCAGGGGCTGGGCTGCCTGCTCTGATGATAAGGAGTCAGGAACCTGCCGGCATTACTGAGTCCTTCCCTCTCCAGGCAGATTTCACCATACCCATTTTAAAGGGTGTGCGTGTTCCTTTTGGAAAGAAACATTTCAGGGATGGCAGCGCCCTTCTTACTGTGCTGATGTGTAATGGAAGATGCTGAGCCTTCAGTGATGCCCACTGGCCCTTCTTTCTGGTCTCTTATCTCAAGTCCAGTTGCAGGCAGAAGGGATTGCTGTAATTGGGAATTTGCCTAATGCATCCAAAGCCTAAAGAAAGGGAGTGGAGCACTTGAATTTTTTTTTCCCCTCCTGCAGTCAGTGTTGCCTCTCTGGTTCAGCCCATAGCTTCTGGCTGAAGTAGGAGCTTTATGTTTTTTTAAATGACTCCAAATACCTTGGAGCAGGTGGGAGGGAGTTGTGGATGCTGAGTTTTGATCAGTTGGCAGAAGCCAAACAAAATGAGGTGGAAGTCTTGCTAAATGCTGATTTTTCTGGGTCCAGGTGCTTGGCTTCAAGGTTAAGCATTACATTGGTAATATTATTAGGTATTAAGTTATTAGTAATGGAACTGTGGGGCTTGCCTGTACTTGGCAGAGAACTGCTAAGAAACTGTATTAGGGCTGAGTTCATCCTGGTTTCTCTGGTGTTGTCCTTCCAGCACGTCTCACCCTGAGCTGGAGGGAGGAGGAAACACGAATGCACTTTTTGTGCATTGTCTGCCTTTTGAACTCTTTCCTGAGACAGTTAGTGAGTTGTAGCGAGGAGACACAGGCCCTTGTCGGGAGGGCTGTTGCCTGCACCCCCTCTCGCTCTGCAGTGGCTGGTGATGAGGTGTCAGCTAATACCTTTCACGCGTGATTGAGCTGGTCTAGAATAGGAGCCGGAGGTACAGGAGGCTGTGCTCCCGGGGTGGCTCTAGAGCCGTCCAGCTGCTGAGGCCTCATGTGGAATAAGCACTGTAGGAAAAGGGTTTGCAGGACTGGCAGTTGTTTGGGCCTTTGGGGTTCTTTGGCTCCTTGCCTGCTGTGGCGTTTTGGGGTGGTTTTCTCTCCAGAAGATATCCTATTTTTGTGCTGCCAGCAGGGATGCTGTTTTGAAACAAGATAGGTTGCTCCCAGATTCTGAGCCATAGGGCTTGTCATTTCAATGACAATACAACAAGTCATCTCAGAGTTGGTCTCTGAGGCTGGTCCTGATCCTCCTGCATGTGAAGTCAACTGGCAAGGCTGGTCCCAGTGCTGGGAGGGCAGCACAGCACTGCATACACCAGCATCCATCAAGACCTGGGAATGAAGGAGGTTGATGAACTCTACAGATTTTTGGGGTGCTTTTGAGTTTTATCCTTTGAAAGTACAGGGGGAGCTGGAAAGCTTAGAAAGAGAATCCTTCCATCTCCTTGATGGGGAAGGGCTATTTGGAGCTGCCATTACACAATGCATTTTAGCATTCAGGAGGGGCCAGTGGAACAAGTGCTGAGTGTGACCCAGGCACAAGTCTGTCTGGTGGGTTTGGAGAAAAGCTGACTGGTCAGCATTTCCTAAAAGTATGAAATAGTCTGGTTCTGGTCCCTGTTTGGACTTGAAGGTGGGCATGGCAGTTGACCCTCACTTATAAAGCCAGTTCTTTTCTTTCTGATTTTGCTTCTCTTTCCAATAGCAAAGTGACCAGGACTTTTATTCCTTAGCAGTATGAACTGCAAGCCCTACACCTTCCCCAGCGTGGGCAGGCAGAGCCTTCTAAATTAGATGGGGTTGTAACTGGTATAAATGCAAACTGATCTATGTGATCACAGCCCGTGGCTTCGAGGTGTCTTCTCCTGCCCCACTCAGCCCATCCCCATCCAGGGAGAGGGAGGGCTGCACAGAACCACACTTGTCTGCGTGGTGCATGGTGAGCCTGGCAGAGCAGTTAGGAGGCTGGCAAACAGCTCCCAGCCTGGCTGCCTCCCATGGTGGCTGTGTCTGCAGAACATCCTCTCCATAGGGCTGTTGGTGACGAGCCCCTCCCTCCACCAGTGCCTCAGGCTGGCCCAGCTTTATACCAGGGGAGCAGTGTCCTTTCACACTGGTGAGCCAGCAAAATCTCTCCCAGGGGTTATTGTAACCTCTCAGCAGCGATTTGCAAACAGGCATTCAGAGATAAAGTCTTGGTGCCGAGCTCAGGGCCAGTAGGGCAGATATGAAATGCGGCAGGTTTATGAAAGGGAAGGTGTATGAAATGCAGCCTGCATCTCCCATTTCACTGCACTATGCCAAAACACACAGTTTCTTATTTCAGTCACTGTGATCTTTCAAGGAGGTTAATTTCCATGACGAACTCCGGGCCACGTGCTTGGAGGATTTATCTAATTAGACTGACACTTTTCTTTTTTAAAAAAGAAAATTAAGCTGCACCTTGGAGGACTTAAGTATTTTAAACTGTGGGAGCGGCAGCAGGCAGTGTGATCCCTGCTCACAGAGCAGGGAGAGAGGAAATTTCCCCTTTTTCAGTCTCCTATTTAAGACTTCACCAAAGGTTCCTATTTTCCTCAATTTTCTTACATGGCGGCTGGGTGCTAAAGAGCGTTTTATCCTGCCTGAGTCCCTAAAGCCTCAGCTGGCTCTTTAACTCATGTAAAGTATTGATGTTCTGGGCTGTTACGTATTCAGGATGGAGCAGAGGGTAGAGGAGAGACCTGTTAATGCTCCTTAGCCATGTCCTAGAAAAACTGCCCTCCCAGAGCAGGGAACAGAGTGCCTGCACCGTGTAATGACTGAGGTGGGTATATGTGCCTCTCACCGTGCTTGAGCACCTCGTGCTCCTGGATGTGTGTGTCTTTGGCTTGTCTGTGGTCACACAGAAAAGTGAGTCCCAGGAGAACCCCCTAGTCCTTCATCCAGCCCTGTTGTTGTTGCATGATGTTTGGATTTCCTTCTGAAAATGCCTTTCAGACAAGAACTGGGACCGTGCTGTGATGAAAATAGAGGATTTTAGGTTGAGGCTGCTACGTGCAGGCAAGCCCCACTCTTTCCTTGGCTGGAGCTCTTTCACACTTGCAGGCACAGTGAATGATGCTGGTTCTGTTCCCATCAGAGGGCTCCTGGAGTCCTGCTCACACTCCTGCCTGCTGCCTGCTCATTACTTGGCAGCTCCTTGTGTTGCTGCTTGTGAATCCAGGTTCAGATCACTTCAGGTCTGGTACTGCTCCAGCTGTTTATCCTTGCAAAGGAGATGGAAGGAAGGTCTTTGCAGGGCACTGTATTTGCTGCACTAGACTAAGATAACTCAGACCACATTTTCCTGCAGCCCAGGCTGGAGCAGAGTAGCGTTTGTGGGGTCTGGTGTGGATGGGAAGGGAGATGTCCACACAAAATGGGCCAGATGAGAATAGCCTTGTGAACTGTGAACTGTGGTGATAATACAGTGAATCCCAGGGAGCTGTTCATGGTGCAAGACTGCACTGAGTGAGAAAAACACGGCAGCCTCATCCAAAGAGATGGTCACTGGGTGTGCTACAGTTCCAGCTGATACGCTGAGGAATCCGTGGTGGATAGCACCCAAGATTTAATTTTAATTTGTCTTTGGTGGGGAAAGGAACAAAAATAAATGTTTCCTTTCCTACCCCCCCACCTATGCCAAAGAAAAATAGAAAGAAAAACACTAAAATCTGCCAGGCACTCAGAGGTCTAACTCCCTCCTGTCGGCTGGGGAGCGATCGTTCTGGCTTGGTCAGCCATCCCTAACAAGTTAGAGGTTGTATAAACTCCCAGCTTACAGCTGTAAATTTACTCAATTTTGAATACAGCCACAAGCTGGCTCAGCAGGATCTGAGGCCGTCTGCTCCAGTAGTCCTGGTATGCTCGAAATTCACAACTTTGGGGGGCCCCAGCTCTCTACACGTGGAACTGGGCAGGGCTAGATCCTAGACTTCACCCCCACAGCCCTGCTGGACCCTGGATTGAGAGGGATCTTCCCAACATAAGCTGCAGTGTTAATTTATCCTTTCCTGCCTTTTAGCTTCCTGCCTTGGGGGGGATGCCTCTTGATCTCCACAGCAGCAAGTCCACTGCCCCTGTGCCTGCCCTTACCTGGAGACAGGAAGCTTGGTGTGGGGTAGACTCCTTTGCTGAGAGTTTCCCAGACACCGGCTCAGCAGTGCCGCCTCTGCTGGATGGGGTCGCAGGTGGGCAGGATTTGGTCCATGTGCAGTCCAGGGCCCTTCCTGCAGTGTCTGCTCAGCCCTGTGCTGAGCTGGAGTCAGTGGGTGTTTGCCTGAGTGACTGGGAGCAAAAGGAGAGTTCTGACTTCAGGGTTTGTTGGTGGGGAAGGGACGGTTCTCTCTGAACACCTGTAATGTTGCAATGTTGGATACTCCTAGAAAGCTGAACTTTTGGCTTGTCGGCACTGAATCCTGCTGCAAACAGCAGCATGTTACTTGCATTGAAGGGGAATTTAGCCCAGACACAACTTTGATCATGTCTTACATGTTCAGAAATTGGACAGTTAACAGCCATTTCATCGTGTTTCTGATGGGGAAGCATTTGGTCCGAGACAAACCCTTTAATCTTGGAACGAAACATCGAGTACTGCCAGATTACTCTCACTGACCCCTTGGCTTCAGCAAAACTGATGTCAGGTTTTCTGTTTGCTGGAGTGGGCTTGGAAGGTAGAGATGGCTTGAGGGATGGCCAGCCCCAGACCTCCTCAGGGTGCACCTGGCAGCCTCTGCCCTGGGCCGCTGCCCGGCGCTCGGCACCACCTCATGTCCATCGTCACTGGAGCAGATGGGCTGCCTGGCTCAGGCGCCTCCAGGTATGGGAACAGCGAGGGCAGAGGTTTATGGGGATAATGTGGCTCCAAACACGGTGAGTGTTCACTCCAGAACTCAACTTCCTACCAATAAATGAAAATGAGTGGTGGCAAATAAAAGGTTTGTGAGAGGTTTCCTCTCCCATCTTCCTCCGCTCCCCTGTGGAGCTGTGCTGGCTCTGGCTCCCAAAGGGTTAAGGTGACTCATGCCCCTCTCACCAGATCTGCTGGCAGGAACGCTTCATCCCAGCCACTAATTGGTGGTGTTTGCTCTGCACTTTCTCGCTCTGGTTTTGATGAAAACATTTAACCAGGAGCTTAGTGTGCAGGGGCTCCCAGCTGACAGCGCCGCGCTGGCTGCGCCGAGCTGTCCTTGCTGTGTAAATTCAGCTGAGGGGTGGCAGGGGAGGGCAAACAGCACAGCAGCACAGCTCCTGGCCCCTTGGTTCCGCTCCTCAGGATGCTCTTACCTGCAGGAATCTTTAGGGTCCAGGCCCATATCTGCTCTAGTCCACAGCTGCCTTTCTGCACCTGGACAGCCAGTGGCATTGGGAGCCAGTTCAGCGCCTTGTGACAAGGCTGCAGAGGTGGGAGGAGAGGTCCTGACAGGGCCTGGTCTTTCCTGAGAGCAGAGGGACGACTTGGTAGGGCTTGGGAGATGTGTTCCCACACCATCTGGCTGCAATCCTGGGGGATTCTCCCGCAGAGAACAGGCTCCAACAGGCCCTGGGCCATGGAGGGGAGTGAAGCTACTGGTTCTGTTACATGGAGATGACCTACTCATTCCTTCCTGTGCCGCTTGGGAGCTTGTGCAGGATTTTCCTAACGCAGTCTTTCATTGCAGCTGTTTCAAGTAATAACCTGCTCATCTATAGGCCCTTCTAATGGGCTTCACACAAAGAAGCCTGAGTTGATTTTAATTTTTGCCATGCAAGTGGCACAGAAGTTACCATGTCCTTATGGAGTCAGTCTTGAGAGTGGGCATGTCCAAGCTCCTCAGTTCCTACGTCACAGAACCCTTAGGCAGCAGCAGAAACTGAAACAGTCCGCAGGGGAGATGCCAGTTTATCTGTGTTGCTGCTGGAAAATGCATTCAAATTTCTGCCCAAACAGGAGATTGTGACATGAACGAAATTCATCTGAGCCCGTTGGGGCTGCCACTGCTCTGATATTTCTTTACTTTTCTCTCCTTATCTCTGGTGATCTACCCTATGAACAGCAAAACAAATCCAGATGGGAAAATTCATAAACCAGAAAATCTGGATTCCGCGTTCCTGGAAAAGCATGATTCCTTGTTCTCAGCCGCCTCCGTGTGTCATGGGGTCTGCCATGAAAAGGTGCCAGAGCTGTTGAAAGAGGCCAGGCCTGTGTGTGCAGTAGGGAAACAGAGCAGCAGTGTAACACCCTGTGTGAGTGTGCATTCCCAAAGGAGATGGGCCGCTCTGGGGAAGCAGGATTTGCCCAAGGGAGGGTTGATCAACAGAGGTGTTTGTCCTCTCGATCCATATGAGGACCTTGCTCAACATCATTCTGCTGAACTGATTATGCCTATTGAGGGAAATTTTCTGCCTCTTCCCTCTCCCTGACTATTGATAGTCTGGAACCAAATCCACATGTCTCATTAAACACGGAAAGAGCCGGGCCAGACCCCCACTGCACAACGTGCTGCCTGTTATCAGCCCGGAGAAAGGGGAGCGAACAGGTGTAGGATAACAGTGCAACTGAGAGAGACCAAAGTGCATCATAAAATAAACAAACAGCCCGTGCTCCAGCTCCCCCAGATGCACCATTGAGTTGCAGGGTCCACAGTGTGCTTTAGAACGTGCTCTGAGCAAGTGCCCGCTTGGGGCACCGTTTAATTTGCAGCCAGAAATGGCTTGATGGTTTTCTGCATCTTGTGGGGTTGTCTGGAAGCCCCTCCTGCCCCTTGGTTGTGCTCGGGGCTGCAGAAGCATCTGGGCCTTTCCTCCCCGTAAGTAAGGGCTGTGACTGCCATAACTGTGACCTTCACAACCTTTACTGTCTTCAGGGAGGAGCCCATCCAGCCCCTGCCGTGTGACACTTTCCTCCTGAGATTTCTGAGGTGCAGATACTTGTTCTGGGATTTTATTTGATTTCTTTGCACCTCCTCCTACTGTGAGAATTTTTGTGTTGCCCCTTGTGCTTTGAGGCTGGCAGAACTTGCAGTGGTGCTGTGGCATTTCATTGCGTTTAGTGAAGCAGTGGCTTGGCTTATTGTGCCCCAGCATCAGCCAGAGCTTCAGTGTCTGAGCGTGACTCAGCCCCTGGAATTGTGCTTACCCAACAATACCTTTTGTCCTTTGCCCAAAAGTTCTGGCCAAGGAAAAGGGAAAAAGGAGGAGGGAGAAAAGAAAGAAAAGATAAAATTCAGCATTTAGCTGTCCTTTCATCACAGGTGGTGCCAGTTGGTTTTTGCTTTATTTGTACAAGGTGGGGAAAAGAGAAAAAGAAAACAAGGTGGAACTCGGACAAGGCCCAGGAAATGTTTGAACCTGACAACAAACTTCCTTTGTTCAGGGGAGCGGGGGAAAGAGAACAGAAAAAAGGGGTAGACCAGCTGAAACCAACCTCAGCCCTGTTCCCTTGGGCAGGTTTCTTCTTCCTACTCTTTATTGTTTGAGGTTTTTTGTTTTGCTCAGGTGTCTTGTGATAATTTTGTTTGCACGAGGGCCTTTGTGTGCTGCCTTCTAGAAGGTGGACAGATGAAAGGTTTCCTGGGGGCACATTTGTTATTTGGATGGGGAGGATTTATCATTTATTCTATCATATATCTATCATTATCTATCATTTATACATGCTTTGCATGATCCTTCTCCTCCAGCCATGAAGATCAAGATGGCTGGAGGGGAAGGATGAAGGACCATGCTTCTCAGGAGGAGAGACAGATGAGCAATTTAGGGGCTAGGCAGACAAATCGTGATTAAAATTCAGAAACCAGAGGGTTTTGTTGATGAGAACCATGAAGGCAGCTGGCAGGGATGCTGCCTGGGAGACTCGTGAGTACCACCAAGCGCTAGGACACACACCTCCCTTTTTTTGCAGGGTGGCACAAAATCTCTTGCCGAATCACCTGCAATGTTCTTCTTCCAAAAGAAGACTTGGGAGGTGTGGGATAGCTCCCCAAGGGGCACTGGGAATCGGCGTGACCTTCTGCTGTGTGGGACAGAATGGATCCTGGTGGTGTTGGGTTTCAGCAGGGCCGTTAGAGCCGGTTTGTTGGTGCTCACTGTGGGTACAGCCAGGGCCACACAGCACGGCTGGGCTGCCTGGAACTTGGCTGGAGCAGTTACAAATGTTTTCCCATCCAATCAGGTGGTGAAGGCTCTCTCTGCCAGGCACCTGCCTGCAGTCCACGTGCTGTGTGTTCAGTACAGCTGGGCTGGGGTGGCACTCAAGGGATCTGTTCCAAGAAGGCTGCCTGCTGCCTTCCCAACTTGCCCTGTTACTTCTTAGGTGTTGCCTCTGTGCAGTGCTGTAGTGGCCCTGTAGTGCTGGAATAGCTGGGTAGCGAGGAGTCCGAGATGAAAGGCTGTTCAGTCGTTTCTTGGCCAGGTTAGAACTATATTACACAGCGCTTAATTAATCTCTTTTATCTCATTTAGGTATCACAAAATGTTGTGTCAAAATTAGTGAGCAAAATTGTGGGTATCGCCTGTAGGGCAGGTGCTGGCCATGCTCTCCAAAGAAAGGTTAAATGTTTTGACTTGGCTTGGAGGAGGGGAGGTGTCCAACTTTCAGTACAGGAAAAGGAAGAAAGAAAGAAGAGCCAAGTATCAAAGTCACTGTGTGGAGCCAGACTGATGGGATACCTTCCTGTGGTGTTTTAGGGATTCTTCTGGTAATGGCCAAGTCACTGCCATGCCTCCTGCACTGAAGCAATCCAATGATGCTGCCAGTGAAAGCTTTTCCCCTGATACTGAGGAAGTAGATTCCCTGTATTGCATTAACTGGGATATGGATCCTTAGCGACCTTTCTTTTCAGTGTGTGTTCCCTCTGAGTTTCATCAAACAGCCCTGGAGCTGCTCCTTTCCTGACTGTACTGCTAAGCTTGGGGATCTGGGATCCCTGGGCTGCAGGACATGATCCCAATTAAACAACTCCAGAGCAGAGACTGAATTCAGTGAGTCCCAGGCAAAAGCTGGAATACTCCCACTACAAAATATGCTGCTCCAGATTTATACCAGGAGCTGCCACGTTCCAACGTCAGTCCTCAGTCTTTGCCTTAGTTTTTGTATCTGCACAATGGAGATAATAAAACTTGCCTCCAACACGGGTTGTAGCTGAGAATTAAGGAGCAGTTTCCAGAGCCAGACTGAAGGCAGCTACGGAACACAGGCTGTATTTTTGCTGCTTGTGTATTTGTCTGGAGTTTAGAAATTAGGGCCTGAGTGAGACTCAGAGAGGCAGGTGAACACACTTGCTGCGTTTCCTCTCCGGAGGCGCTCGGGGGAAACTTGCCCAGGGGTCTCAAGGGAAGGGGCTGGCACGGGGGTGCTGGCAGCAGGAGCCGTGGTGGCGAGCGAGCGGCTTTCCTGCTGTCCATTCCAAGCACAGGAATGACTGTGGGGAACGATTTCAAAGCCACCACTATGGAGATTAAGGGGATGAGAATGTAAATCTCAAGTAAAAAGGTAATTGAATGTAATAGCAAACACTGCTCGGTCTATGTTAATTTTAGCTCTTCCCCTGGATACAAGGCGCTGTATTAGTGTTTTATTACCATTTTGTTTGCACTAATAAAATAGTAAAATTTATTTCAAGGAAGTTGAAGGATGGTTTTACAATGCAAATTTGAAGAAATTGGACTTTTCATTTACGCCACTGCTATTTTAAACCCTGAAGGGTGTAAATTAGCCTCCTGTGCCTGGGTGAAATCCACTGCTTCCACAAGCAGGGGGAGGATTTGATGTGGGGGAGAAGAGAACAAAACCAAATCATCTGAATATTTCAGAGAGACAGAGATATCTGATGAGGAGAGAGAAAAAAAACCTGCCTGCCTGTGCCCACTGAGCGGAAGGGCTGGAGCAGAGTGGGAAGAGCTGGTGAGACACAGGTTTGTGCTGGTGAGCAGCTCCAGCTGCCGTGGGCGTCGGGAAGGGGCAGAACAGGGCAGGGGGTGCCCCCAGACCTGGCTGTGCCCACGCTGGTCGTGCAAGGAGGTGCAGGAGCTGGGGCTCAGCTGATTAACAGATGCTGCCGGTGACAGACAGTTCCTAGAAGTGTGGGAGCCTTGGGCAGGTTTTGCTTTCCGGCCCAGGGGACCCACACTTCCCATGTTGCCTGTACTTCTCTCTTTCTCTTGCTGTGCTGTCTTCACCTTCCTGCCGTGGCCCGGCCCATCCGGGCTCTGATTCACCGCTGAGTCACGGCGCTGCCAGGGAAGGTGCCTCCAGCCCGGGAGGCTGCTTCAGCGACCTCCTCCTTCACCCAGGACTCCTCTTCGGCACCAAATGGAAAGGGATGGGCAGATTACCTGGTGCCTTTCACCTTTGTAAAGTTGTTTATAACAGTGCTGTTCTCATCACGCTTTTGCCACTGCTCAGCCTTGGTGTAAATGATGCTGTAAAGGCTGAGCCACGAGAATCGGGTCCAGAGAGCCATGTTTGGTTCCAAAGGTCCTGCACTGGGCTGGCCATGTGCCTCTTGGAGGGAGGTGTCTCAGGGTGTAGAAGCATCCAAAGCCCAGCAGCTTTCTTAGACTTTTCCAAGTTTTTGCCACAGGTCTGAAAATCTCACAGGATAACTGTGAGGGCTTCGTTCTTCCTGTGGAAGGGGATGTGTGGAACAGTTGTACCTTCCCTTTTTTCAAATCCCAGAGGTCCTGTTCCCCTGGCAGGGAAGGCTTTGAGTTATTGTTTTCAATTGATGTTCACCTTGCTCACACCTCAGTCTTCACACAACACTGGCATGAAGGGAGCCATGCCGAGTTTCTCCTGGATAGGAGAATTAAGATTTTTTTCTTAATTTTATGTGTAATTGTACATTTGTTCACTGTCCTGAGATGCTTGTTTAAAGCAAGTCTGTGTGTTACGTACCTCCCCAACCACACCAGCTGTTTGTACAGTGACAGAGGTACTGATTGGATGTGAAGTGCTCAGAGAACCCAGTTCCTTCTGATACCCAGCAGACTGATGGGCACCTCAAACACTGCTTATTCCAAGGCAGTTCTCTCCAGCTGCCAGCCCAGTCACTCTGCTGTGGCTGCTCCTCCTGTGGGCTGTAGTGGCTCATGTGCTCGTTTGGTGCCTGGCTGCCTGGTCTGGCTGTTGCCCTGCATTCTTGGCCAAGTGGTACAGAGTGAACTGGAGAGGAAAAACCAGCTCCAGAGATCTGATTTTGCAGGGAGGTAGATCTCCCAGCTCTCCTTTGGACTATGAATATCATCTATTCGTTTTATCCTCAGGAGGCCTTTCAGGACAGAAACCACTGTTTACCCCACGCGAAGGCAGGATGGAGCTTTGGCTTGTTACTATTTATGGTCTGCATAGCAGCAGATTCACTGGGAAAGTGGAGGCCAGGCTCCAGTTCCTTTGTCCGTGCCACTGTGTGACCTCTCCTTGTGTCTGGTGTTAAAGAAAGCTTTCAAAAGTTTTTGTACACTCTTGCAGGTTCCAGTTATAGCACAAAGTCAGTAGCCCATGGGTGGTATCGGGCAGCCCTCTCAAACTCCCTGCCCCGCTCCTTTGGTGGGTGTAGCAGAGGCTGCGCCAAGACTGAGGGCGTTACCAAAGAAAGCAAAGACTTATTTTTGGCATTGAAATGGTTTCCTATTCCAGGCGAGTCTGGGGAGCAGCGTGGTTGTGTACCCAAGGATTTAAACAGTGCATTAAGCAGAGGGGTTACACTCCGGGTGGATTTCAATCAAAAACTATAATTACATCAAATAGCAAACGGAAATGGAAAAAGGGGATTACTGACTCGACCCTGGATGCTGTTGGCTGCGGAACCTGCTCCATTATTCACACCCCCTCCATTGCCTGAGGTGGGGTGTGTATGTGTGTGTAGGCAGTAAGGCCCCCCTCCTTTTTCCATTTCCTTCATCCATCTGATGAAGTCAGAGTCCCTGTGCCGGTATCAGTGCTTGGAGGAAGGTTGGAATTTGCATGACTTGGATTTGGGACTTTGCAAGGCAGGTTTGATCTCCCTGGGCAACTCTTCCTGGCTCCAGGCAGGAAGAACTGCTCAGCTCAGGGAGTCGTGGGAACCCCCAGGCCCACAAGCTTTCTCTCGTGTTCTGTTTCGTTATCAAACCGGTGTTTTGGACTCATCACTGCTCATCCTCAAGGAAGCTGGAAAGCTCCGGACTGCAAACAGGAAGTTTTCTCTAACCTAGGGAGTTAGGGTAGTGTTTAAAACTCTCCTTGGGTTAGTAGAGCTGTTCTGGGGCTGCGTTTAGTCTCTGAAACCAGAGGCTGTCCTGCTTGGTATGGCCAAGCTACTGCTTCCCAGCTGAGGACTTACCACATGCCTGCACCCACACTTTGGGCTCCCAGGTTTGCTCTCTGGTCCAGGGTGGAATGTGGCTTCCTGCACTATTTTGAGATGCTCTGTGGATACCAGTTTGCCACTTCTGCTTTCTGGCCCTGCTGCACCTTCCTTCTGGTCTTCGTCTGCCTCGTGTCATTTGTCCTGCTCTCCCCATCCCTCCCGCTGTCACCCTTCCTTCCTGTCATGGGCAGGTTGTGTCTCTACGCCTGAGGTTGTGCGGAGATGGCAGGAAGTGTTCACCAGGCGGGGAGGATAAGGAATTCAATGCCCCACTGCCTTCCCAAGCCTGCTTCCTCAGGTGGTTTTCCAGATGTCTAATCCCAGATTCCACAGCCCAGCCCAGCTCCCGTTTGATGGGATCTCTTCTTCTCTGTTCATGCTAAAGGGGTGAGTGCTGTGCTCTCACAGCAGCTGCTACACCCTCACCAAATGTGCTGCTCCTTTTTCACCAGCGCAGGTTCAGAGCTGAGGGAGGTGATGGGTATGTAGAAGAGAAACCCCAATGCGTTTGTGGTTGGTTCTCACACGGTCTGGGAAGCACAGGGAAAGGACAGCAGTCTTTCCATGCTCTGGATGGTGGTAAATCCACACAGGGTGAGACTTTACCAGTGCTGGCTGCGCTTCCATGGCACCAACGTCACCTTTATCGTGAACACTCGGGAAGGAAAGGTGCTTTGCAAATGTAAACAAATATTCTTTTCTTATAGACAGATCTTTCATTTTGTAATACAATACAGTGAACTGGAAAAAAACCAAACCTATCCAAATGTAGGTTTCGCTGAAAATAATTGAAATACAGCAAGGAAACTCAGCCTTAGTTAAAAACTGAAATCCCTTTTGGCAGGTAAGGGAAAGAATAATGTCACTGATTAGACAAAACTTTTCTTTATTATACAAATAAGGAAAAAATTCTTAAAGACAAAAATATGACCAAGACACTTTCCCAATTCATTTTTTTTTTCTTGTGCATTTTACTGACTTTTATTTGAAATGTATCTTATGCTCCCTCTGCAGTATTAAGAGTCCAGATATAATGGTCTAGGGGACTAGTTCAGGAAAACCAAAGCCTTAAACAAACTGATTATCTCACTGTTCAAAAGAGCTACAGTGGGAAAAATACGTGGTGGCAAATAAAGCACATCAAACATTCTAAAATTTATTTTGGTTTTAGATTTGTTTTATTACACACTCTAGAAAATAGAAAAATAAATCCTAATGGAAGAAGATGATTGTAAGAGACAAGGAAAGCTGGATTTGTCCTACTTTACTGGAGCTTGAATTTCTTCCTCACTGTGCAAAGTCCTGTTTCTGCAGCCGTGAGTGAAGTGGAGCCAGTGGAACTCCCTCGTCCAGGGCCTTAATGGCTTTTATGATCCAACTGTGACACTTGTGCTGCTTCCTTTTTGCCTTCCCTAACTATATTTGGGAAACGACAACCCCTCTCTGTTCCCCTGTCCTTGTGTAAACCCCAGTCACCTTTCATCGAATGATAGGATCTGAGCAGACGCCAAATAAAAGGTTTGATTTTAAAGGGATATCCTTTGCAGGTGTGGAAAAACAGGAGCAGAGGGTGAAGCTGAAAGAGAGCAGCAGTGTGTCGAGGTTCAGGCTCTGTTGTGAGAGGCGTTTAACGCTTCAACTCCAGCTGAAGCCTTCCAGAGCTGCAGGTGCTGAGCAGTGTGGAGGACCTGGGTGTGTACGTTTTCTAGGAGAGGTTTGTGACGCTCTGTGCTCCTCCTGCCTGCAGCAGCTCTCCCCTTACAGCACCCACGGTCCCGCTGCTGTCGAGGGGCTGGGGAGGCTGTGGGACCGTAACCCCCCGAGAGCAGCGCTGCTGGCAGGAGGATCTCACCTCGGGGAAGTGATCTTCATGGGTTACTAGTTTTATCAGCAGCACAGCCTTTTATACAGAGACAAGGAAGAGCGGGGAGAAATTCCATCCGGCTCTGCTGATTCAGTGGAGTAAAGAGGTGGAATTCATTAGGAAAAAATTGTTTACGGCACAGCTTTAGTCAGAGGATCTTCCATTTTAACGTCCTGCTTTTTTTTGGTAATGGATTGTGTGAAAGGCAAAGCAAGCACCAGGGGCTGCTTGGTGTTTTTGTTTTTATTTTTTCATTAAAGTTTAATTGCGTGACTTGTTATGTGATGTAACTTCTGGAAATGCCTGTTGTAGTTGCTTGCAAAATGATTTTTGATTTGTTGTGTTTGAGTCTTGGGTGAAGGAGTGTTAAACCTCAAAGAGGTATTCAGACATGCATATAGATAGAAACCACACGTGTGTGTGTGTGTGTGTGTATATATATAAAATAGGTTTTGATTAATGAAAGAAAGGAACTGAAACTGCTGTGAGAGAAGAATCTCCTTTATTCGAAAGCTCTTCTGCTACATCAGTAGGACAGAGAGTAAGGGCCTTAAAATTAGTATAACTATAATTTATATCCACTGTAAGGACACTCTTTGCCTCCTGATCAGTAATGGAGCCTTAAATATAAATGGATCCTCAGCTTGCAAACACTCAAATATTTTCTTTACTCGCCCGAGGTGTCAAAGGAAGGGTTTCTATAAGGAAAATGGGGAATTTGCATAAGTTCCCACAGCATCAAACAACAGAGAATTTGTATTGCATAAACAATAACAATCACATTAAAATCATACTGCTTTAATAGTTTAGAAAAAAATATAACAAAAACATTGAAACTGTAATAGATGTTGCCTCTGTATCGGTATCGATTTCATAATTTGCATTGCCTTAATCTTGGGTGGGTGAAGATTAAGAATCTCCACGTAGAGGTTTGTGTGTGCAATAAGCAGGAACATCATAAGCAGCTTTCCTTGGCCTGGAGACGATGATTTAGGGCAGAGTGTTTCCTCCATAAAACCTGGCGTTTGGAAAACAAAGGAGGATCTTTACAAATAAAAATCTTCAATGGAAAATACCCACTGAACAACGAACGGGGCGGGGAGAAAGTTCTCACTTGGAGCAAGTTTTCCAAACTCTGTGTTGTGGACACGAGAGCAAAGTGACCTCCACGTGTACATGTGAAACTGATGTTTTTCCCACTGTCCAACACCTCAATCCCCAAAGGGAATTTGGAGTGTAAGTGCTGAAAAAGGGG
The DNA here is from genome assembly GCA_013396775.1 of Cephalopterus ornatus. Classification (NCBI taxonomy): domain Eukaryota; kingdom Metazoa; phylum Chordata; class Aves; order Passeriformes; family Cotingidae; genus Cephalopterus; species Cephalopterus ornatus. The sequence continues at coordinate 359,272 of VZRE01005235.1, read as the reverse complement.
GAAGAGGTAGAAGATGTGTTTGTATTCTATAATCTAGAGCTTTTTATGTATAAAATATTTATACCAGTTTAACTTGAGATGTGGTAGCTAAACTGATAGCCTGCACTGAAACAGCTGTTTTGGCTCAGTTCAAATTAATTGGTAACAATCTTATTTTTATGTGGATTTTGGAGAAAACAGATAGCTCTGAATGAAGCCATTACAAGTTTGTATGGGGTAACTCCTTGTACACGTTTTTAAAAATCCATGTCTTTGAAATACCACTAATCAAGAATGAAAAACGGAATAGAAGGAAATTCACTCTGTAGAGCATTTGTGAATTAAGGTTAACACGCTCATAAAATGATGATAAAAAAATTAGCAGTGGTCACCTTCAGCTTTGGTTCCTTTGAAAGAGAGCTGAGCTTCACCAAAGTAAAAAGCAGTTCACTCGAACTTGGAAAAGGAATCTCATCTAAAACTTTCCCAGCAAATGGTGGGGCTTTTACCCAGAAGGAAATGGGGATTTCTTGCTTCCTGCTGGGTTTCTGCTCAGTGTGAGGACTGGTTTTCACAGAACTGTGTGATGAGCGTGCCCCAGGATGTGCTCCTGCACCCAAAACTTACGGTTGCTTCCTGCTCCAGGTAAGTACAGGTTTCTGAAAAGGCATGCACTTCTTTCCTCTAGTTGTCATCCCTGAAAAGTTTGTCTCTCAGTTTTTATCTGGGATTTTTTCAGATTTTGTAACTATACGTAATTTGTACATTTGTATTGTCTGTAACTGCTTTGTTCTGGCCTGTAAATGACTCTCCAGCCTTTGCAGCAGAGCAGGCAGGTCTAGAGCTGGACTCTGGGCTGTTTTGTCTACAGGGCATCTAAATTCCTGGGTCTGTGTCAGGCGGGGTACGCTCAGACTGTCCTGCTATTTCAGGATGCAGAAAAATGCTCTGGTTTTTCCTGGCCATCTTTTCAGTGCGTCTGTCTCTGAACCAGACAGGAACCGAAGCTGGTCCTGGACTGATCCTCTGCTGAGCAGCTTCCTTGTTGTGGGGTGTCATCTTTAAAAGAACACAAAATTAAAGCCCCCCACGAAACACCAGTCTTTCAGTGGAAATATCACTTTTCCTTTAGACTGTGAAGTCTATTTAGCAAAGAAGGGGATAACCTAGTGGTTAGAGCACAGACAAATTTTATCTTCTAGCTCTGCCTAAATTGCTGTTTGAGTTTGGTCAGGTTACTTTAACTCCTTGTTTTCCCACCTTCACTGTGAAGTGAAGAATTCCCCTGTGGCATTCCATGCAGCAAAGCTGGAAGTTTGACTGGGCAGCAAATATATCTGCATACATGGGGATTTTATGTCAGAAATCTGAGGATGTCTCTGAGTTCCCGTGCACTTGCTCATTTTTTTCAGTGAAATAACTCCGGCTGTTAAAACTAGCAAAAGCAATTAGTTCACTCCGGGGACCAATAGGTGGAAACATGTCATTTTAAAAAATAGATTTGGTTGTGGGGATCTCTGAGGCTTTGTATTAGGTTGGCATGTCTCTGCTGCAAGTGATGTCTGTAGGCAGTGGTTTGCGGTGGTCTCCGAGAACAGCGGGGCTGGCTCAGCCCAGGATCCCTGTGAGAGCCCTGCACATCCCTCCCGCACAGGCATGGGGACGGAATGGACCTATAACATAATTGTAACAAGGAGCCAGAACACTGCGTGTGCACTTCTAAAATTGGCTGGGTTAATAAAACGTGCTGATTGCTCCCTGAGGACATCAAGGGACTGGAGGATATTAGTGAGGGTCACCAGTTCAAATCTGGGGCGAGTTAGCAGTGACTGCAGCGGCCGTGCTACACCCTGTGTGCTTTCCCCCAAGTTTCTCACAGGCAGGGTCCTCTGTAATACTGTGTTGGCTGCAGGATTAAAAAAGGAGGTGATGGCTCTGTGTGGTGCTGACACGGGGCTTCAGAAACCAAAATGCTTTCCCAGTTCTGCTTGGGATTTCTGTCCTCTTTCCAGTGCAGGTTTAAAGCATGAAGCGGCTCACCCATGTCCTCGGAATTCACAGTCTTTCTGTCACACATCCTGCAAATCTGTCGCCTTATCTACATACTGGAAACAACAATTAATTCGAATATTGTGTTGTATTTTTAAAAAAAGATGGTTGATTTCCAAGTTTCCAAGAGAAAGGAAAGGTGGAGATATTTGGCTGTTGCTAGCTGCTGGTTGCAGGGATTCAGGCTGTCCGTTCAGGACAGAGAGCATTTCCTACCTTGGGAGGCAAATTATCACCACTATACCTGCCCATTGTAAAGGAAGGGCAACAGTCTGGAGCCATAAAACATGACGAGACCCCCCCTGCACCTCTGGGTGAGCAGAGGCTTCCTGGCTTTGCAGCTTTGGCCCCTGGGCTGATGCTGTTTAGCAGGATCTCATGAGGGTGTCACTACACTTGTGTGTAGGAAATTGGTGATTTCTGGCTGTGCTCTCTGCCACATCCCGCCCCTCCAAGACACATGGGAGGCTGAGCAGCATGACATGCTGAGCAGGAGGGCAGCTTCTGGTCAGGCACTTGTATTTTTGCTGCCTTAGCTGCTGTTATAAATTCCTCACTCTGGCCTTTCACTTCTGATATTTTTCCCTTGGCCAAATGAAAGACGGTTTTGTTACCTCCGGCTCCCTGCGGACGCGGCAGCTTCAGGCAGTGAAATATGCTCCAGCCTTTAGAGAGAGGACAGGGGACCTGCTGCTGGGAATCTGAGATGGAGGAGGGTTCCGGGAACAGGACTGAGGCTTTTGCCTTCGTTCAGCCCTGGCTGCATCCCTGTCCATGTGCAAAACCAACAAACCTGCGAGTTGTGTGTCGGGAGAAGAGATCAAGGTGCTCAAGAGTGCTGAGGGGGTTGTGATGTGGATTGAAAAACACACAGCAGCATGTGGAGGTGGCACTGAGACGTGCTTGTCCCTCCTTGGCACTACCCCACTGGGCAAGCAAGGTCAGCACAGCTCCTAAATTAATATCTCCTATAGTAAAATGGATGGATTGGGGAGCAGTTGTAATATTTGTGCCTAAAAGGAGTAAAGAGAGGTAGCTGAGGTTGTCTGAGGTTCCCTGAGAGCAGACATGGAGGAGCACAGTCCTAGTGACTGGACATGGATATTTGTGGTAGATGTGAGAATGTGCTTTAGGCTCCTGGAACCTTTTCCTTCCTTGTTTTTCCAGTGGTGCTGAACAAAGTTGGGGTTTCAGATCCCTGTTTTCAAACCATTCCAAAGTTTAACTGTACCAGTAAAACTGAGACCCAGCCAACAGTGCACAGGAGGGAGAAAAGAGAAGTGTTTTGCTGGAGTGGAGCTGTGGAGTTTGCTCCTCTGGCTGCTGATGTTCAGTGTTCAGAATTGGAGACTACTGAGCCCACGCTGATCCCTCATTAACTGTGCCACTGTTCATGACTCTGAGGGCCCAGAGGTGCTCCTTTGGTGTTTGGTGTGAATGGTGGGAGCTCTGAAGGGCTGCAGTGCAGCACAACAGGCTCTCGATTTGAGCAGTTCCCGGGGGAACCCCTCTTCTTTCCCAGGAGTGACTTCCCTCACTCTTGGGTGACGTCTGGGAGAGGAGGAGTGTGCAGCCCAGCTTGACTGAGAGGCAGTGCCCAGGGTTATGGAACTACTATGAAGGGTAGAAATAATTCTTCAGATCCTGCTACATGATCATCGTGTTCCCCCCAGGGTCAGGTTGAGGGCCATAGGATTTGTTGGAGAGCTGAGAAGCTGAGGGATGCTCCGGAGGTTCCCCAGGGCTGCTGGGTCAGGGGCCTTCACACTCTGTAGGAACTTCCCTTTATCTGTGCCTCCAGCAGCTGCTGTTTGAAGTAGGAGGGAAGGGTGGGAGTTTCTCCTGGAGGGCCTGCCCCTGTCAGCAGCCTTGGGTGGGTGGAGGGGGGGATCTGGCCGGCGAGCAGGCGAGCGCACACAGAAATGATGCTGGAAGCCAAGGCTAGTCCTGCTGATGTGGCCCTTTCTCCTGCAGCGGATCATAAAATATGGCTCAAATTTTCATTACGGCCTCTATTGATTATCTTTTGGGACAGATGAATTATAGGGAACATTAAATTAAAAAAAAAAAAGGGAAATATTTGAATGAGTTTGGGAGGTCGATGCCAGAAAGGCTGACGCACCAAGCCTTACCGGCACTTGCCTGCCTTGAGGGCCCTTGCTGGGCCCTTTCCCTGATCCGCCTTGGGGGAGCCTGTCCAGGGAGTGCCCCCTGTCTCTGTGAGCTGCCCTTGGGGAGCAGCAGGCTCTGCAGTGGCCTTGGGCAGTGCCTTGGGACAGCCCAGAGGTGCAGGGGGTGGCTGGAGCACCTGGGTGCTGCCACAAGCTCTGCCTTCGCTGGGAGGTGGCCCTGGGGACCTTCCAGTTGAACAGTGTCTGGTTGGCACCTACTTTGGGATTCTCTAAGGAAACGGGTGAACAAGGGTCTGTGAATGGGAAAAGGCCAGGTCATTGCATTCGGTGACAAATTTGGATCTGGTGAATACATGTGGAGGCCAAAAGTGAATCATAAAAGTGGTAATGGGCTTTTCAACATTTCCCTCCTTCCCTGCATCACGAGAAATGTTGCTGCCCTTGTCTCTCCTATGCTGAGGGGTCAGTGCTCCCCTCTCCAGGGTTCATTGAGCACAGGAGCTAATTCTTGATGTGGTTTGTGGTCAGGCACCTTTGGCTCCAGGTAAGAGAAGTGCCAGGATTGAATCATCCCACTGTTAGTGTGGAAGACTTGAAGTCAAACCAGACCAAGGGAGTTCTGGCTCCTTGCTTGCTCTAGCCAGCTCTGATTTTGAGGATGATCCTGGAACTTTGTTCCTGTGGCCTCTCTGTTCCCATTCAGTTTTTCCAGGTTGTGCCACACAATGCTCTGTGCTCTGTGCAGGAGTTGGCCTGGTAAGGCTTTGTCCTCGGCTACCTTCCCTGCCTGTGTTCTCCCAGAGTGGGTGAAGTCCCGTACCCTGAAATGCCATCAGCACACTTTGCTTTCAGCAGCTGGCACTGGGGAATAATGGATGTTACCCCTTTGAAAAGAGCCACAGTTCAGAGCACTCTTCCATCTCCCAGAGGCAGCAGGAAAGTCCTGGAGCAGACACTCAGAGCTGGGTGGCTGTAAAATCCCTTCTCCCCTTTGTTCCTGGGTTGTTTTCTGTCAGGCAGGCCAGCAGCCAGTGCTCCTGAGGAATTCTCTGTTTTCTTTTTTAAGATTGAGAAGAATGCAGCCAGGGTCCCTCTCCAGCCACCCGCAAGACAAACATCCTCCCCCAAATACTCGCCTGCATCTGGACACAGGGTCCTGCATGGCACAGCCCTCACACCCCCGGCGCTGTGACTGACCTGGGGCACACCCCTCGTCCCCGCACCGCGCCCCTGCCTGCCACCACCACCAGCTGCTCTTCTGTGGGTCAGGGCGAGCGCCCACAGCGCGCTCTCTGCCTTGGGGACATTGGCCCGGGCTGTGGGGTGCCCTTTACCCACTCGTGTGAGCAGAGTCCCTTTGTGTGCCCAAGCACCGTGTGCGTGAGTTTTGCCAGCACATCTGGGAGTGCTTCAGGGGCAGCGCTGCCCCTGCCCGAGCCACTGCCGGCCTGGGGGAGCCACCGGTGCTCGGGGTGCGGGGAACACCTCACGGCTTCGCTGCGGCCTGTCAGACAATCCCAGCCCTACTCAGGTGTGAGCATGGCCCTTTCCTGAGGGACACTGCGGTGCTGGTGGACGGGACCAGCGTTCCGAGTGCTGAACCCACAGTGGCGTGTGCGTGTTTTGCTTCCTTGCAGATCTCTGCTGATTTCACAAGCCGTCCACAAAGCTTTGGCTTCACCTGGGCAAATGCAAAAGGTGGTGGTTTCCATGGCTCCATGGCCCCGCTCGGGCGACACACCCTTTTTGTGTAAGCTGGCTCCCTGGAGTCGATTGTTTTTTGGCAAACAGCTTCATAAACTCCTCCAACAATTAAACTGGAGAGAAAAAAATTACCAAACCAAACACAACAAACCCCGTGCATTATGGAGTGAGACAGCAAACAGGTTGGAGCAACTCCCCCACCAGCTCTGTCCCCCCAAGCCCCCGGAGCTGGGCAGGGAGAGCAGCCCCAGCTGCACTTGCTGGACTTGGTTTGGGAGGTGCCTGGGCTGCCCCAACCCACCGAGCTGCAGTGAACTAACAAACATGAAGGAAAAGGTCATGTTATTCACTTTTATTTTTTCAAAGCTGCAAACATCCCTCTCTCTGGGAGGGGAGGCTGCACAGATGCCAGCTCTGATTAATTTAAATATTTACCAATCCCATTTTTTTTTTAATTGTGTATGTTTGTGCTCTGTTTGTGTCCCATAAAATACCTGGTGTTTTGGGCGTACCCCGTTTGCAGGGTGCATGAGATCACACTGAAAAAATGCAGTGAAAAACATTTTCATGCCACGACACATCAAATAGGATTTTGAATTAAGTTGAAGATTTTTTCCCTCTATTTTATCTCTGAAGTTTAGGTGAAAGGGTTTTCTTTTTCTATTTCTTTTTTAAATTCTTTTATTTAACTAGGAAGAAAAGTTGTCGTGGAAATCCTCTAAAAGTTACTTTTGCCTTATCTCCCCATGTCAGACGTCGAAGGCAGCTGTTGGTGCTGGTCAGAGCCCCCACTGGTGTATGTTTCTGTGCTGTTTCTGGATGGTGGTGTGTTCCAGGGGAGAAATCCAGAGTTTGGGAGGCAGAGCCAGCTCTGAGCTCCTGGGTGAGTGTCAGCAGCTCCGCTCCCTTCCCTGCCCGTCACTCCTCTGTCTGTCAGACTTGCTCTGGGGCAGGTGCTGTCTTTGCTGTCTGTGTGTCCCTGGCACAGGGGTCTCGTCTCTCTCAGAGCTGCTGCTGTAGCACAGGCTGAGCTTTCCGGGGGAGTGACCCTTTGGTGAGTGTCCCAGCAGCCCTGGGCATGCAGGCTCGTGGGTTTGTGTGCCCCAGGGCTGAGCACAGTACAGGAGCCAGTCTGGGCACTGTTTTCTCCTCCTTGGTGTGGGGTTTTCTATGTGCTTTTGGCCGTGGAGGCTTGTGCCTCCCCTGGGAGGGAAGTTTTCTTTGTGGGTTCAAGCAATGAAAGCACTACTGGCATCCACCCCACCTCCTTTTAATTGCTTTCCATGCCCATTGGGTCATAATCTGATCTCAGCTACATCTGGGAAAGTACAGAGCTGTTCCTTGGAAAAATGGAGCATATCCAAAGAGAGTAGTGCTGCTGGGATCAGGATCCAGCCACCTCCTCACTGTGGTGTGGCTGGTGAGCCAGGCAGGGTTTGGCCCAGAGTCTTCAGGGCTGTCACTGTGGCAGGGTAGGACGTGTGTACATGTGTGTGATGGAGGGGGATTGGCACTGCTGGGATATGAATCCTGTGGGCCTGCTCTGCCACGGGAACGGAAAGGAGAAGGGAAAAAATCAGGGTGGGTGTGCAGGGAGGGCAGCGGTTGTCTCATCTGAGCCCTTAGCCAGAATTTGAAATTGGACCTGTTACTTTTGAGGAATGTAGGGCAGTGGAGGAGAGATGCTGTGTGAATGTGCGCCCGGCTCTTGCCTCAGTGTCCCAGGAAAATGCCAGAGCGTAGGATGGCAAGGAGTAGTAATTACCCCACAGCTTCAGCTCCACCACTGCACTCTTTGATCACTTACTACTTTTCTATTCCTTCTGCTTCTTGCCGTAATTGTTACAAAATCTCTCTGCTCTGGGAGGGGTCCAGGACTCCAGGGCCCAATTGCATCTGCCCTGATTCAGAAAGTGGGTCATGCTGCTTGGTCTGGGAAGAAGATACTCATCTTGCTTAGCATGATATTTATTAGGAGATAGGGAAGGGAATGCAACCGCGCTGTTGCCTAGAAAATTGCTCTGGGGGGATAGCAAAGGACTTGTGAGGGCAGAGCATGGAAAGTTCTTGTGCACCCAGTGCCTGCTGAAGCTGTGCCGCGTTCCCTGTCTGTATTGCTGCTTCCCTCCCATCGGGACATGGTGTGGATAGATGGCAGGATGACAGTGGAACTGGGGACAAGCAAGGGATTGTAGCTGTTCACTCAGCAGCAGCCAGGCAGCAACAGGCTCTTTACCTTCCTTAGACTAGAGACTGGTGGGAGTGGAGAGAGAGGAAAACCAGATCTGGTTTCTTCATAAAGATGTGCCGTTTTCACAGTCAACCAAACCTGGTTGGGGTTAAGTGACCAGCACTCCCTCCAAATACATGACACAGTGCCCTGGAAGGCAAGAGCTCTGCTGAGAAGAGCAATTAGAAAGCCTTGATCCAAAGCCTGGTGTGATTTACTCTGTGCTGGATCTGTCACTAAACAACAGAGAGAAGGAAGCTCAGTGCAAGCAGCAGCTGATGATGGGCCCAGCGTTGCTGCAGAGGGTCTCCCAGCAGGGAGTCTGCCATGGACTGCCCGACTCGAGGCGGGTGGGAGAGCGCAGCTGATCCTGCCAGGCTGGCTGGGCCTGTGCCGCTGCTTGCTGTGAAATCACCCTCAGGATTATCCAAAGGAAGAACTGGCAACTCCAGTAACTTGGAGGGCCGGATCCTCAACTCGTTTAAATTGGCATGACTTCACTGAAGCCACCGAAACTGCACTGATTTTACACCAGGTGAGAATCTGGTCCAGAATCTTCTGAAAGAAGAAGACAAAGAGGGCAAGAAAAGTGGGTTTGATAGAGTCCACTTACAAGGCTGGGGGCTCCTGGGCTGTCCTGAGTGGGTCAGCAGGTCATTTCCAAATGTCTTGGACAGCTTGGAAGGGCTCTGAATTCTTGTGGCCATGGGAATGCCAAAGCACAGCTTCCTCAGGAGGCACCTCTGCCTGCACTGTGGAGAGCTTGTTGGCAGGGTTTGGTCAGAGCATCCAGTGTCACCCTGCCAGTGTTTCCTGCTCTTGGGTTTTCAGTGGCAGCATGATGAGAGGGGTCAAGACAGAGCGAAGCCCCTCACCTGTTGATCTGGCCTGTTGTGAACCCTGCCTGTTCTCATGGGTGCTCTAAACCTGGCCCACCTTTTCCTGTCCAGGAACACCGCTCATCTCCCCTGTGGTGTGTGGTGCCGCTGGCAGAGGCAGACCGGCGGCTGTGGCTTCAGCCTCACACCGCTGCCACCACAAGTTTTAATTTCACCGAGCCTGTGGGGTGGTGAGAGGAGAGTTCCCACTTCAGGGAAGCAGAGGAGCCAGTGTCCATGTCCCTAAAGATGGCTCCACGGGGCGACGTGCCTCCAGAAGTTGTTGGTTCCCAGTGTGTCAGGTCTGTTGTTTTCCCAGCTCTTCCCCTCATTCTGGGGTAGGGGTGTTACGGGCTGTACATAAGAGGGTGTGTTGTCCTGTGCTTCTAGAGGTTGTTTGCTGGAATAACAGGCTTTTGGGACCTGCAGGGATGCACAGAATTCCCTCCAGCCCCTGGCACACACTCACATCCGGGGTGGATCTGGATAGAGTTTTAGCAACTCCCAGTGAAGCAGCTCTGGGCCGGAAGTGAAGAAGGGATAAAATATCCAGCTGAAACTCCTGTAGGATGTAATTACCTGAGCTGGAAGCTGGCCAGGACAGCAGGTATCACGCATCATCTGCTGGTGGTATCCCAAGCACCCAGTGCTGTGGGAGGGGTGGTCAGGACCCAGGAGTGATGGTGGTGCGAGGATGGCAGCGCTCCCGGGAGGTGCCTCTGTGGGCACTCGGCATAACGGCTTTGGAAGTCACTTGGTGTTTGTTTCCATGGCTGTGCTGTGCACGTACCATGGTGCCTCTACAACGCTCTTGGGAAACTACAGCCTGTGGATGGATGGCCCTGTCCTGACGTTCATTCAAATGCTCCCTACTTTTCCATTTAAAAGAGGAAAAAAGCCTAAACAAAAAAAAACCTGAGGAGGAAAAAAAAAAAAAACCAAAACAAAGGAAATTGACTTCCCAAAAATTACACTAAGCTAACATTTGAGGCCTGGCACAAATCCATCACAGCCAGGAAACTCGGAATTAACCAGTGCGCTCCCATGGTTGCCGGGAGGGGCTGCACTCCAGCAGCGCAGGGCGAAGCTTTAGGACTTTTTGGGGGCTTGGGGATGAAAGTCCTCAGTGTGTCTGTGAAGCGCAGCAGAAGGTGTTTTCATGCACACCCGTGCGTGCACAGATGCAGCAGTAGATGCAGGGGCAGCTCTGTGCTTCAAGAGAGAGGGTTAACTGCAGGCTCCCGGTGCTCAGATCTGACAGGTGATAGCAGCACCTGGCCAGGGCTCCCTCACCAGGACTTTCCCCGTGGGCTCTGTGTTGGTGATGCAGCAGGGACCTGCAGGCTGCTGCTGAGGAAGCTCGGGAATTTACACCCTAACCCAGGTTGCAAGTGAGGACAAAGTTGACTCCTCATTCCCACTTGCACATGACGCAGCATCCCATAAATCAGTGTGAGTGGCAGCCGTGGTTCAGCTCAGGTGAGAGGGGAAGGGAGGGGAGCGCAGGTCAGGGCGGGGGGCAGCGCTGGGCTGTGGCAGCAGGTCACAGGAAGAGGCTTCCAGCAGGAATTGTGGCTGGGGTGACAGGTCAGAGGTGGCCTGAGCCGGCAGAGCGGGATGGAGGGAGCCTTGCAAAACACCTGCTGCTCGCCTTGGGCCGGTGCTGTCGGTGCTGAGTGTTTGCCACGGCTCGTTTCATGCACCAGTTTGGGAAAAGAACGGGATGGGCTCCTGTACCTGCAGCTGCCGAGGCTGGAACGGAGCGGAGGGCAGGACAGGGGCCTGGCTGTGTCCCTGCTGTCCCTACAGCCACCCCGCTGCCAGCCTGCCCTTGCTGTGAATTCTCACAGCTTTGGGGTACTGCAGACAGCAGACTTCATGTCAGAGCGTTGATAGTATCTCATTTCAGAGGCTGGGGGAGGTCGGGATGTGTTAAGGCTGAAAATATTTACAGGTTTTGAAGTTGAAACGCAAACAGGAAAAGCCCTTTAAAAAGTGAGTGTAGTGGATATTCAAAACAGGGATTGCCATGGAAACGCCACAATATTTGCTTAAATTGACACAAAGGTTGCTGGTTGCAGGGTTCTGACTTCTTTGGCTCCATTTTCTTTGGCCCGGCACCTATCACAAATTGATCTCAACAACCTCTTTTGTTTTGCTTCTTTTATTTTTGTCTGATGGAAATTAAAAAAAACCACCACCAACAAAACCCTCCAGTCTACAAATCCTACCTCACAGAAGAGTCTGAAGCTTCTGAGCTTCTGTCAAAGGTTGGAGCTAGGACATTTTTAAATTTTGTAAGTAAGGTAAAAGTTCTTGTTATTTAAATCTGTGCATTTATTCGTTTCCTCCAATGCAGGAAATGGAAGGGAATTGCCTGAACTGTCTAGGGAGAGCGGGGAGAAGGGTGAAACCTGTTGCAGAGGTAGCAATGTGCATCCAAGGAGCACAGGAATTTTGCTGTCCAGCTCTTGGGCCAAAGTTTGAGAGATTTAGTTGTAATTCCCAATTCTGCCTCAGATTTGCCAAGTGACCTTTGACAAGTCACTTAATTACCGTAGGCCTCACTAAACTGAAAATCATAATTCTCCTTTGTCTCGTCTGGTTGTGTGTGTGCCGCCTTTGGGGCAGAGGAATGAGGTTTGGTGTGGGGGTGTCCAAGGCTGCCGACGGAGCTCTGTGCTGTCAGATCCCCCCAAGGAGGGATGGCAGCCTGGGCTCACGTGGGCAGGAGCGTTCCGCTGGCTACGGGGGGAAGCTCTTTGCTCTAAGTGGCTTAGTACCGTAGGCTGCTTCTGCCTCTGATTGACCTGGATTTTTTTTCTGGGGAAAGTTGGAGTGCGTGGCCCACTGGATGGTCACCGGGGTGGTTTGTACCTGGGCTTTTGAGCTGCGAGTGCCACAGGCGGCAGAGGAGGAGATGGGGCTGCGGTGTGTCCGGCGGGGCAGGCAGTGCCGTGCCCTGCTGGCCCGGGGTGTGTGACCAAAGGCTGAGGGCTGTGGGTGGCTGTGGCATTTCAGCCCAGCGTCACTGCCTGTGCTCGTGATTCACCTGGGCTCCGGTACTGCTCAGTAGGGAATATTCATTTCCTTTTGGAACTCTCCTCAGGGCAAAGAGACTTCACCAAGTGAAGGGAGGCCATCAAATTCACACTGTCTTCATCTGAGACCACCTCCAAAACAAAGAACCTGACTTCTCTCCTTGCTTTGTGCACTGGAATGGACCTTGAAGCCTGCGACTTCTCAATGCAAGGTACTGGCTTTTGTTCTGTGATCAAACTGCTCTGAAGTTGGACTGGAGTGACTGATTTTGGCTCTCCAGAGCCTTCATTCCAGTTCCTGGGGAATCTCTAGCCTATGAAGATGGAAGAACTGCTGTAAGTCAGTGTTTTGGGTGGTAAATGCATGGTGGGGTGTTGGTTTGTCTTGAGCTGGCTTACAGGTAGGACTGGGTTTACCCCTGTCCTCGCTGCCCATCCCTACACAGACACCCAGTGACACAGCAGAGCCCTGGTTTGAGCAGCTCCCCCTCTTCGCCTCCTTCTTCCTAATGAGCTGCTGTGCAGTATTAACAATTAGCTAAGTAGTTTGCATGGGAGTCCCCTGGGTAAGTATTGTGTGGGGACAGTTTCTGATTGACTTGTTTCACAAACGAAGAGTTTGAGGATGTCTGTGGTCACGGTGGGTAACTCTGAGAGGTTGAGGGGGTGGGACTCTGTGTTTTTAGAAACTGTTTTACTTTCTTCACTGCTTGGCTGCCGTCACAGCTTCTCTGCAAATAAAGGTATGGCACAACAGTGGGATACTATATTTCTTCTCGATGGATTGGGGATTTGGGAGGTACCTGGTGGCCCTGCCTTGCTGTTGCAGGCGGAAGGTGCTGAGGATCCTCGCTGTGTCTGGGCTTTGTGTGACATTATGTCTGCTCTGTAGGGGTAGAGGTTTTGTCAGGGGGTGTTTCCATACTCTGCTGGCACCATTAAATGCTGATGATGCCTGAATGAAGATTAGCAAGTGAAGTGCCTGAGGGGATTGTTTATCACCATGTTCCTCTATTTTTTGCTGCTGTGCCATAACTGGTACCTGGGCAAAGCAGTGTATCCAGAGCTGTTGCGAGTCACAGGTACAGCTGAGACCTGAGCTGGAAGGATCCAGTGGAGGGACTGTATTGGCTTAGCAAGAGGGGAGATGAGAAAAGTCACAGGGCCAAGATGTTGGTCTGGGGCTCCAGCTCTCCCAGGCCATCCCTGGCTATGTGTGGCACGGGGGAATTTATTCATGTTCTGAGTGCCCTCCCTTAAAGAGCAGCAGCCGTGATCCTCTAAGGCTCAGCAGGGCTTAGTTCTTGCCACGTGTTCAGAGCCTACAGACCTGAGTGCTTTCAGTAAACCTGCCAGTAAATGCAGTGTTCTTCAGGATGGGATAGGGGTAAACTCTGCCTTCCCACACCTTCCTAGTGCTGAAACTCCTCCAGGGTCTGTCATGCTTTATTTGGAAAGCCTGGTTTTGAACTGTTAATGTGGAGAACTCTGGCCTTTATCCCTGTGTGAGCTGTTCTGTTGCCTGTGTCCCCTTTTAGAGCAGTGGCACGTGCCTTTCCCAGACCTCCAGAGGCAAGAGAGCTTCCCAAATTGGAACTCTGCCCAAGGGAATAGGGTAAAGGAACATGAAGAGCCTTGAGGTTTTACCAAATAAGATACAAATTCTCATGTTTGACTGCAGCAGGTGAATTTTCCGCCAAACATCTTTATGTGCCTCTCCAGAGAGGGCCAACATCCAGGGGGAAAAACTCCGCTGGGGAAGCTGCCTCATAGGTTCTGGGTCCATTTTTCCATCAGAGGAAACTTCTCCTGTGACCTCTGTCACAGGTTTCCGCTGGTGTAGCTCCCGGTATTGAAAGCCCTGCATGTCCATCTGAGCTGGAGCTGGGATCAGCAGAACCCCCGAGACAAGAAGGTAAGAGGAGGAGACTGATAAATCAGGAATTAAGTGCTGAAGTGAACCTTAAGGTTCAGATTCTTGCAGATCAATTATCCTTTTCTATGTTTGCCTTCTCCTCCCAGTACTGGGTGCATTGCTGAGTGTCCTTCAGGGGCTGTTTCCTGAGGGACAGAAGCTCATTAGAGACAATAGAAATATTTCCGTGGACTCCAGCTGTGTTCTGAGGTCCCCTAGTTCTACAAACATCACTCCAGTGAAGGAGATGCATTTAGCCTTTCAGGCATGTGGCTTTGTGATCGCTCATGCTCTGGACTAGAAATCCCTGTGTTCCAGTCTTCAGCCCTGGAGCAAGTTGTATGGCTTCTACTTTCAAAACAAGCTCAATTTACTTTGGGCTACAGAGGCTGTTCGCACGTTCTCCAGAGCCCATCCCTAGGCTGTGATTGCTGTTTCTCTCTGTTTATAAGCACAAGCTGGCTGTTTAGTCCTAGAGCTATAAGGGTTGGAGGGAGCTTTCTTGTTCAGCTGATGAAGGGTAGCCTTTTATGCAGGGGAAAAAGCTAAAAAAAAAGGTGAGAAAGGGATTAGAAATATTTGCTTTGTCTGTGTTTAAATTTGCAAAATATTTCTCCCTATTTCAGTGCTAAAGAAAAGCTAAATCTGGGGGTTAGCTTGGGCTGGTGGAGTTATTTTTGCTGGGATCCTTGGGATCACGGCATGGCCCCAGCTATGCAGGGAGCGAGGTGGGAACGCTGCCTTCTGCAGAAGTGCAGCTGGGCCAGCCCAGCCAGCCTGAGCTGGGCTGGGGAATATGAAACAGCCTTGCAAAATCATTGTGGAAATTTACCCGCCTGTGTATGAAATCAACTTGCCTGCCTTTGCCAGGAGGAGTTTAACTTGCCCATTAAAATATACATCTATTTATGTATTACTTGTTCTGTGAGAGAAAATTTTCCCAGGCAGTTACAAAACTCAGTCTAGACTGTAACATGTGGCATCTGGTGGTAACACGCCATATACATATATCTGAATACAGTATCTCCTGTATCACCCTGCTGGGGAGTTACCAGCACCTATCTGGAGTGTAGAGAGGCCCTTCCGTTCGCCCTGGATAAACGCTTGGCCTGGTTCCTGCCTGCACTGGTCTGAGTGGGGCTCTGCCCTGCTCCTTCCATCCAGATAAAGCCAGGCAGGCATTTCCACGCTGCCTGTCCTGACCTGTGGCCCCACGGTCCACGTCGGCTGGAGGCAACAGTTCCCGGGCAGAGCTCTTCCGGCGGGGCTGGGTGGAGGAGAGGGAAGATGTTAAAAGCCTGTCTGGGATAAGAGCAGGGTTGTCACATCCATCTGCTCAGGCCCTGACGAGCAGCTGATCCATATTGTTAACATATTGCCTGCCATATGGGCTAGCTCAGCTCTCCAGGAACGCTTGGGAGACCTGACCTCTAGTGTGACAAGATGTGAGCATGAAGGACGGGTTGACAACAGCCCTTGGGTCTCGGAGTGTGAAACCGTGTTCCAGCCACTTCCGCTGCCTTCCCTGCGCTCCCTCCCGCGCTGGCTCTGCCTGCCTCGCTCCCTCTCTCCTCTCTCGCTGAGGGTTTTTTCCTCCCTCCCCTGTTTTCCGCATCCCTGGTCTGCACTGGATCAATGACCTTCACTCATAACCAGACTGGACAGTTCTGACTCCCTCCCCCGGGCCTTCGATCAGATGTTTGGTTGGCGGCTGTGGAAAGCTGAATGGGGGGAAGGCAAAGGAGGGGAGAGAGGATCATGTGCTTGGCAGCCCTTATAGCTGTCCATCCCGTATCTGGTCTGGGAGTGGGACTGCAGCCTGATGCACTAAGGTCCTTAGCACCTCCTGCTCACTTGGGTAACAGCAGATGCTCAGAGAACCTCATGGTGGAGAGGGAAGTCCAGCAATGGGATCTAGGCAGGTTGAAAGGGCTCAGAAGGGCCCTGATACCAGAGTTCGAGGAGGAAACACTTAAAAGGCTCTTGAGAGATGTGGAATGATTTAGTTTCAAACTCCTAGTGGAGGAGGAGGAGAGGCTGGAAGAGACTGGACTGGCCTAGGCCTTCATGGGCTCAGACCTTGCTTTCTCTGCCACCTTCAGTCATTATGACTTCATGGTGTCCTCAGTCTCTGGGAGCCCTGCTGATGGAGTTGGCCTTCTCATTCCTGAGGCTTCTGTCTTCACACTTGAACTTTATGGAGGTTAAATCCTGGTGCTTTTAAAGCAACCACCAATTTTGCTGTAAACCTCAGCAGAGTCAGGATTTCAGCCTTAGCTCCTCAGAAGGGGATTGGGGTGTTTCCCAATCTTTTTTACCCATCAGCTCTGTCAGACCTGCAGGCATGACTTATTTGTCTTTTAGTTTCCCTAAGTAAGGGTTGCCTTTTCTTTAACATTCCTGTCCTGTAGAAGTCAGTGTCCTCAAAAAGCTGAGATTTTGCCCTGCTGTTCTTCATAAAGGTTTTAGACCAGTTGAGGTGCTTTTATCTCTCTCCTTCCCCATATCCCTGCAATTGCACTGAGCATTAATAGTGTTTATTTGTAGAGAGGAGCCCACTGAGATATTGCAAAATAAAACACAGTGATGAGTCGTGCTTTATTTACTCAAGCTTCACTGATGTAACAGACCTGATTTTATGTTAATAATGACTCAGAAGCAGAGTTGGGAGGAGAAGCCAGATCTCCTGATTCCTTTAACCATCTGACAGTACTTCTTCCCATCCTTCCTAGATCCAGCAGCGGTTCTCTCAGCTGGGACTCAGGCAGCAGTTCTGGGGCACCCTGATGAAACACTGGCTAAAAGAAAATAATAATAATAATAGTGCTCTGCCAGTTTGCAGGGTTCCATTAAACATTTAGGAGCTCGTTCAGCTCTGGTAGGCACTGTACATGGGGCCGTCTGTCTGTCCCTCAGGCAGCTGTCCAGCCAACAGGGACGCTGACCCGCAGAGTTCCTCAAGGAAAACCGGTTGGAAAGCACTTGGAGCAATCAGTGCTAAGTATGCACATGAGTGTTCGAGGGAAATGCATGTTCAAAATGTAGTTCTTAGAAATATGTTGATAAAAACAAAAAATGTGAAAAATGAGCAAATAGTGTAAAGTGAATGGGGTCTGTTCTCTGATGTCTTGTGCTGGGGGCTCATTCCAGAGCTGGTGCTCAGCCCCTGGGCAGTGCTGGAGGTGAGGCTTATCTCACTACTTGAGCTGAATATGGAAAGGCTGTTTTAGCATATTGCCTCTGACAAATTATGTATTAATGCTGGGGCTTTTTTTTGTTATTACTGCAGTTATATATTAACCATTAAGAGCCACAGGTAAGCCATCTGCTGATGTAAAGCACCAGGGCTGCATTTCCCGTCAGCAGAACCATCCTGATCTTTGCCAGGGCAGTTTATGATCTGTCCCAGTGTCTTTCTTGTGATTCTTGCTGAGTTTGTGTAAGCTGTACATTAATAGAACATACAAGAGAAAAGGGGAGAGGACAAACTAAGGTGAGTTTGAAAGTAAAATGAGCAAACAATATTGCTAGCCTTGTCCTTTCAGAAGTCAAAAGCTACTCCCCTCCTCCCCCCAATTACAAGACTTAATAATACCGGGGTTTCTATGGCTCAGGATGCACACAGATCACATTTCAGGTTGCTGTGCCCTGCAAGTGCGAGAGCACAGGGAGCAGAGGGAGGGATAGCACTAAACACACATTGTTGTACAAAACAAAAATCTTATGTAACTTGCAAGATCTCAGACTTTAAGAAAAACATGAAGCATTGCAAGGTTGACAAGGGTTGGCACATGGGAGCAATTCCTGCTTGATTACCGTGTCCCTGAAGTATGCTGACCTAGAGAACAGCCTACTCAGGGGCCTGGTTGCCATCCTCCCTTGCCGGGGCTAGTTACAACAGGAGCTGGAGTTGAAAGCCAGGAATGTTTTGGTTGATTTGTTTTACCCAGAGCTGTTTGATAGTGGAGCAGTGCAGATCCGACCTGAGCTGGCAGGATATGGTGTGGGGCAGAGGGGGTTTGTCCTCTCTGATACCCATCTTTGAGGAAATGGGAACTGGACATCCTCGATCCCTGAAACAAGAGCAAAGGTAGATGGTGAGAAGAGCTGCTTGGTGTCTTGTGCTATAGCAGCACAGCCCAGCACTGCTGCCTGCCCTGCTTGTCCCCCAAGCCAGCTGGGCTCTGGCTTTCCCCTCAAGAGGCTCCTTCCTTTGCCCATGAGACTGTTGTATCCCTGGGTTTCCCAGCCTGGAGGGAGATACTGGACCGTGAGGGGTGCTTCCCTGCCTCTCTCTGACTTCCCAGCACTCCTGAACTGTGGCTGAACAGGGACCATTCCAGGTGCATTTGGAGAGCACTGAGTTCCCAGGCTTTTGGCCCAGACTTTGAAAATCCACACAATATTCCCCTGTCAGAGCTGCCTCTTGCTCCTTTCCCAGCTGTGAAGAAAGGTGAAGGTGCTTCCCAGGACCCCACCAAATCAGTCACCTCCCAACTTCCTTGCTCTTTGATCCCTGCCACACTGGCTGTCCTACCAGTATCTTGTTCTACCCACTTCTTCCTCATTCCCCTGTGCCACTTTCTGTGGATTCACCAGAAAGGAGAGGAGATTTTTCTTCCCCTTGTTTGCTTCACTTCATTGCTCCCATCTGTTCATCCAGGCCTTTAGTCCCTTTATTTTTCAGAGTCGTGTGGATTTGGGCTCAGTTTACTCTCTGGGATGCTCTTCTGGACAATGGTGGTGTGGGAAGGAGGTCTGGTTCAGAGGCCAGCACAAGGGGTGGGGGAAATGTGCCTCTTCAAATTAATCAGAATTTTCTCCTCCAGAAATGCTAATGGGGGGAAAGCAATTAAAGCAGCCTGTTTTTTATTAAGTAATCTGTGTTAAGAGCTTGTAATGAAGTTTAGTGCCGTTGTGACTCGATATTTCAGCTTCATCGGTTTGAGTCAAAACAATCCAAAGTGGGAAGGGAGCGAGGAGGGAGCTGCTCCCAGCTCCAGTCGGGCTGACTCTTGTTCCAGCTCACTCTGCCAGGCTTTCCAGTCCGTGTGAGACCACTCACTCTTTATCCTGCCCAGGATAAGAAAGGGAGCTTTAAAACCTGCACGTACAAACCACATGGCTTCTCCTGGTTTCAGATCTCCACATGGGGATGGATGTGGGCCCTTGGAACCGTCTCTTGGGGTAGTGCAAACACCAGGCTTTCACAGGGAGCAGTGAGTGGACAAGGGACAGCAGAAGGGAGGTGGCAGTGAGGCGTGGTGAGACCCTCCGTCCGAGTGCTGCATGCCTCTGAACGGGTTCACAAAGCTCTTCCAACATCTGGAGAAGTTTCAGCCTCCACAGGGTGAGGATGGGGACGGTGCCGTTCCTGTCCTTTGCACCTCCAGGGCTGTGCTCGCCCTGCTCTGAGCAGCACAGGCCTGTGACCAGGGGCAAGACTGGGGAGGTTGTGAGCAGCTGTGGGAGCTGCCCATCTCCTCCTCTCTCCTTCCTCCCACCTCAGGAGAAGGCACAAGAAAAAAGGGACAATGTCCCTTTAAACAACTCCATGCCAAGCCTCTGCCGTCCTGTTTTATCTGAAGTCCAACCGCATGTTGTTCCAGGGCCGATCCGCTTTAGCTAATTAATAATCTGACAGGAGCCACCCAAGGGATTAGCTGCTGAGACGAGCTAGACCAAACCCCCAGCAAATGAGCCCCGCGCTCCCCGGGGACTCGGAGGTGACTTTGGGGGGCAGGGGGCTGCACCACATGCAGGAGGGTGTCGAGGCCCTGCAGGGGATTTATGGCATCTGGGAGGGTGAAGGGGGAGGTGAGGGGTTACAATTTATGAGATGTAAACTAATAAATCAGTTAGTTGAGGAGGGGAAAGGGGGAAGCACCAAATTAAAAGATAACGTCTTAAAGGAACAGTGTAAATTGTGGCAGGGGACACCAGTTCCCAGTGCAGACCAGTTGTAGCTTCCTCTGGCTGCCCTGGAGAGAGGAAGAGGGAGTCTGCAAAGTGGAAGAGAAAAGGGTGTTGGTGGGGACTGGGAAGAGGAGAGATGCATCTTTGTGCAGTTTATGCAAACAGATGATGGGTTGGCTTTTGTGGCATAGGCAGCAACATGAAGGAGGGCACGAGGCCGTAACACAGGCGTTTTGGTGACTCTGGCCTGGGAGGGGTCAGTGGCTAAGTGGGGCTTGGTCATCATCTGCACTTAGTCCTCCCATTCCATGAGGCTTCCAGCCTTGTAGGGAACTCTTTGGTTCCTTCCTTGTTAAATGGGATTAATGGAAAGGGTCACTTGGAGCAAGACGAACTGCTATCAGGAGAGCTGTCTCGAGACAGAGTGTGATATATATTCTTCTCCAAATTTGCCTTTTCCCTGACTCTTCCATTGGTGGTGAGGTTTGGCGTTTGCTCCTGAGGCAAGTGCTTGGCTTTGTTCTGGAGATTTGTAGAGGTCTGGAACTTCCTGGTTCTGGAGGTCCATTTCAGATCCTCTTCTGATTTGAGAAGCAGTTGTGCCTGCTGGGCAGGGCAGTGGCCTTGGGCAGAGGTTTTCCCCTGGCTCTTCCACTGACCAGGCCCAAAGCTGGTTTGCCTTTCTATACCATTCTCTTCTGGCACCATGAAGCCTCTCTTGGCCCGTGGTTCTTCCTGAGAGTGTGCCCAGGCCTCAGGACTCTCTAGGGGTTGCTCTAATGCAAATGGTAATGCAAGATGGGATTTCCAAAAGCCTTCTTAGGGATATTTGTAATCCCTGCCCCATGACAGTGCTAGACACAAGCTA
The DNA here is from genome assembly GCA_013396775.1 of Cephalopterus ornatus. Classification (NCBI taxonomy): domain Eukaryota; kingdom Metazoa; phylum Chordata; class Aves; order Passeriformes; family Cotingidae; genus Cephalopterus; species Cephalopterus ornatus. The sequence goes on along the minus strand of VZRE01005235.1, from coordinate 338,560 downwards.
ATGGAGAGGGACCTGTGCGAGCCCTCTCTGCAGACCCAGCGCAAACCTCTGAGCCCTTACCAAAGGCCAAGCTTTTGAGGTTGTTTCCTGCAAGGGCAGGAGACTCCTCTATTTCCTCCATCCCCCTGTGGCCTGCAGAAGACCCAGAGTAGCACAGCCGCTTCCCTGTCCAGGGCTGGGAGTGGGGCAGTGGCTGTGGAGTGGCCGGAGGTCCCAGGAGCTGGGCGAGCTCCTCCTGCCCCACCCCACCCCGCAGCACCCCATGGCCTGGAGCCATCCTGAGCCCCTGCAGCCAGCCCAGAGTGAGCCACAGGCAGCTCTGAGGTGCTCTGGGAACGCCTCTTTGCTGAAGGGTCTTGGGATCCTGTGGGAGCTGCCCTGCGGGAGCGTAGCCCAGAGCCTGCAGATCGCTCTTCCAGTGGGGCAACTGCATTAAGCAAACACAACTCATCTGACTTCTTCTACATATTTCCATCTAGAGAGCTGCCTTGCAGCTTGCAGGGTCCCCCCTAGAGACATGTTGGGCTGGAGTGGCTTCTTGTTGTGATCTCAAAAGGCAGGGAGTGTAGAGGGAGCAGTGCTGTACCCTGCTGGAGCTGACCTGTGATCCTGAGCTGCCTTCCTGGGGGGCACCAGGTTGGGCCTGGGCTGCTGGAGTGGGCTGGAAACCTCCTGCCTGCACTGCACCGTGCCATGCCGTGCCATGCCATCCCTCCCCACCCTGCTGTGCTCGGGCAGTGTTGTGGAGTGTTTGAGGAAGCCGTTCTGGAGCCGGGCTGGCAGTCACGCCATCGCAGCCTCGCACACACACAGCCGTGGTTTGGCCTCCCTCCTGCAAAGCTGCCAGTGGCCCACGCTGCTCCTGACCAACATCATTAGTGCGGGTATTTATATTTCATTAACAACATTAAGCCAAAATGGTATTAAAAGCAACACCAATGATAAATAGCTTATTAATAAACAGGGAACGGGCTGCACCACGCGCACATTCAATCCCTTCCTAAACGTGTCTCTACCACTAAAACCAGCCGTTTAACTCCTGCTGTCCTGGAGGAATTTGAAGGATGCTTTGGGGGTGGGTGGGAATCAGATGAAAGCAGGGAGTGGGGGCACATGGCGTTATGCAGTTTGGTTCTTCCTAAGGCAGCTGACTGGGGTGGGAAGAAGGTGTACATCTCTCAAAGTGCCTCTGGATTTCCACTACTGGGTGGGATGTGTTGGGTTCTGTGTTTCTAACGTACTTTTGATTGTGTTAAAACAGCAGTAGCGTAGACAGCGTGAAACAAAAAAGCAGAGAGATCTAAGATTGAAGTGAGTGTCTGCCTTTGATTTTACCATCCTCTGCGCTGTTTCCCCTACACGCTTTCACACACTTCTTCCTGGCTTGGGCAGGACCATCCACAACAGCCACCTTGAATCTCTTGGTTGCACCAAGCCCTGTCTCTCCCAGTGATGTCTGAGGACAGCCAGCCCTGTCCTCATTCCTCCCTGTGTGTTTATTCTAGGGATTAAGAATGTTAAAAATGTGGCTTTTCTTGTAGGCTTGTCAATCAGTTTATTATTTTTATTTTTTGTTTTTGTTTGCCCCCAACTCCTTATTCTGCGCAATGACTTCCCATGCTCCTGCCCCACCCTAAGTACAAAGGCTCTTTTATTGCTCTTCCTGCTCCTTCTTTCAGCAGTAAATTAATTACCTCAGAAACTTGGATGACTTTGGGGTTGGAGGCCCCCTCAAACCACCTCTGGGTTTCTCAGAGGAGAGGTTCCCCTCTCCAGACACAGCTCAGGCACTTTCCCAGCAGGGAGGACATGGTGCAGGGCTGTGCCTCCCTTCCTCACACTCCCACAAGCCGCTGCCTCCTTTGCATCCAGACACAGTGCCCTGCTCCCGGGGCATGCGTGTCCCTGCTCTCCCACACCCACTGTGGTCAGCAGCACGTGCAGCCAGAGGCAGTGGGGCAGCGGCGGGTGCTTTGATGCAGCTCCCAAAAACTGGGCAGTTCTCCAGTTGGTCCCACTCATCTGTGCTTCTCTGACTGCATGTACCTTGCTGGCTTAGGCTGCAGTGATTGCAGGGTTTAGGCAGTAACTCTGTGGTCTCCCTGCTGTGGACTCGTGCTCTCCTCCCAGCTTGCATCATGGAAGGGCTGTACATAAGGAACAAGCCCTCTTCCCCAGCCTGGCCGTGTCTGAGTGGCAGATCTCACCTGTGCATGGGGTAGCATTACACACCATTTTCTGCACTCCTGTTCCTCAGCACAGTGCTGGTCCTTAATGTGGGATCTGAGGTGCAGCTGGAATCTTCCTGCCTCCTCCTCTCCTTGTCCTGAGGTCCTTCTGATACAGGGTGGGCACAGGTTGGACAGGAAGGGAGCACAGAAAGATTGCAGAGCTGGCTGGAGTCACCTCCATGACCTGTGTCTTGCACTGATGGAGAGCAACCAGAACCAGAACACCAGAAAGGGTGTGTTATCTGCTTGCACACCAGCATGGGCAGTTATGGTGGATTGAATGTCTCCTGGTTAGCTGAACTGTCCTGACAGAGGCATGGAGGAGAGGAAACTCAGCAGAACCTGCCTGTTCCCACTCGGGGACTGTGGCAGGGTCTGTCCCTTACTCACATGAGCATTAAGATACTCAGATATTCAGAGCAGGGAGGGGAGGGGGAGAGAAGGGAAAGAAACCAGGCATCAAGATAATCATGATTTCCCTAGAGCCGTGTAGGGAACTCAGAGGCTGATATCCAGCAGCATCTCTTCCGTCTCACTCTTGCCACAGCATCAAGGGTAAACAAAAAAAGCCTGGTGCTGCTTACCTTCCCTGGTCCCCAGCCCTCATCCTGGAGCATCCCTGCCCACAGGGAGCTTGGCAGAGCAGGGGCAGGGTCAAGAGGGAGAGTTGGCTGTGCTCACACCCTTTCTTCTGGGGGCTTGGAAGGGCTCAGAGAGTGGGAGATGCAGCCTGGGAGTTGGCCAAAGCACTGGGGGAACATCTTGTCTGGGGATGGACAGAGAACACAGGGGACACAAGAGCCTGGGAGCTGCTTAACTGTAGGCAACAGAGGTTCCTATACCCAGGAGAAAGAGGGAATGGATCAGACAGAAATACCCTGCACAACTAGTAACCATGAGTCGGTGAGGGAGGTGTTTCTGAGCCTTTGAGCTTTTCATCCCAAAGCCATACCTGGAGATATCCCTGAGAGAACTTTGTTAAGCTGTCAACTGTCCTGGGAAGACCACCCCTTCCTGGTGACAGCTGGTGCCAGTAAGGATGGAGCCAAGGCTGCTTGGGACTGAAGGTGATTAGTCCTTCTCTATTCCTCTGCTTCCTTTTCATGCTTTTGGAAGGATCTCTGCTACACATGAGTTACTGTTGCCTGCTGAGATCTCAGGCTTTCTCTCTTTGGAATAACCAAACAAGAATGTGAGGTCTTGAGTCCCGCTTTTCACCGTGGAGAAGAGTAGCCCCTGCATGAGGGACTCCTGGGTGGAAGGGAGCATAAGCTTCCCCTACCTGCTGAGGCAGATGTTTCATAGGGAGTTGTTCTGTGCTCCTGGGAGGACCCTCTGTGCCAGTTAGGAAGTTCTTGTGGCAGCTGTCTCACATCAGCTCTGTGTCTGAGGGATGAGGCTTGGGAGCCGTGTCCTGGTTCATACCCTGACAGTATGAGAACAGGCAGACCCGGGCTAGTGCTCTGTGTCTGAAGGGTGGCTTCCCGTGGACATGGAGCCATGCCAAAGGGGCGGCTGATCCCTACCCAGCTCCCAAACTACTGCTCTTCGTGCCCACCCCAGCAATTCTGCAACCTCCATGAGCTGCCTGTTCCACTGCAGCTCTCTCTGTGGAGCGTCTTCCCTTGGAAGGAATTTTAATCAAACTTGACTGAGGAGTGCTGAAAAACATGAGGAAGTAATTACAAATATGAATTTACAGCCTCCTGGAGAACCTCCCTCTTCTTCTCTCTCTCCGCATAGCGCCTGTGTTTACCCTGTTTCCTACCATTACCAGCCTCATTCCTCAAGCCCTCCTCCACTTCACTGCCTCTGCCCAAACCCCGGGGGTCAGATTTGTGACCCTCAGTGCTGCCTAAGAGAGAAGAGAAAAGGTAGAACAAGTTCTGGGGAAGGCTGTGGCCCTCACTTTCTTCTGCGAGGCAGTAACATGCCAGCGGGAGGACAGTCCCAGGAGGAAGTTGCAGGTTCCCTGAAGGAAATTGGCTGGAACAGCCTCCCCAATTGTCTGTGATTTCCCAGCTAGATAGGCCCCAGGGGAGGGGGTAGGCTGGAGCAGGGTGGAATCAACCTGGAAATTAGGATGGGCTGGATGCTTCCTCCATAAAGGTGTTATTTTCTCATGTGTGCTGTTCCTAGGAGTCCTTTTTAGAGGTTTTCGTGCCTGAAACTATTACTCTGGGAAGGCTCTGAGCTTGGATGATGCAGGATCCGTACCCAGCTCTTGGGGGTGGTCACATACTCCAGTGCCATTCACAGGTCACGTACTGGTGGCATTGGCTCTCACTCCCTGATTCCAGGCTGTGTGTCCTTCCCCTCACAAGTGCACAGGGTGAGTCTGTAAGGAATGGAGAGCTTTCACACCAGAGACTGTGAACCCTTCACGGGAGGGAGAGCCAGGAGAACTGCGTGGGTGAGACTCCAAACCCAGTCCAGTTGCCTTGGGCAGGAATTAAGGGGCAAGGTGTGAACTGTGTGTGGGGGTAGCAGAAGAGCTAAACCACTCAGGCACTTCTTCTGTCATCTTTGCTTTCTTAAAGCAGTAGAAGAAATGACTGGCAAGTTCCTGGGCACTTGGGAATGTGGCTGTTCAGACAATTGCCAGCCTGTGCAGGGATTAGGAAGAGCTCTGAATTTGTTGGAATTCAGCAGAAATAGGAAAATTTGTATGGATGATCCTTTAGCTCATTAAAGAACACGCTGCTTCTAACTGGTAGCTTTTTCATCTTTTTTTTTTTCTTTTTTGAGGCTTAGGCCCTCAGGGCAATTTATTTTCCTTGGCACTAAAGGGGCTAGAGAGCCAACTGTCCCAGTGCAAATAGGGAAGGCATTCCCTTTCTGTCAGGCACTGATATGGGGTTGAAGAGAAGGCTCTGGAACCCCTGGGCTTACCAGGTGCCTGATTCAAATCTGAATTTCACTGACTGGGGCTCTCACCTTCTGGACAGTAAAAAGAAACCAACCCCAAATGCGTTTCCCAAATCTGCTATCACAGAGGCTGCTACCATGGCCCTACCCTGGGCTGTTTGGTGATAAAGGAGAGAAGGGGGAGCAGCATAAGTACTCCCTCGGGATCCCCTCTTACACTCTCATTTTCCTGTAACCACTTTGTTTTTTTGGCTAATTAAAGACTCTAAGCAGTTTTCAGCCTGTGGGGTTTCTTTTATTTGGTTCCTCAGCAATTAACTTTTGTACTGAACAAAGTTTTGATTGAGCTGGGGCCCATGTCATGGTTTAAAATTCCTCCATAGCCCTATGAATCCATGCCCTTTCCTATCGCACCCATGGCTCAGTGCCACCTTCTCTTCCTCCACTGATAATTTCTCCCAGTGCGGTCCCCTGCCCCTGTGCTTCTTCTGCACCTTCGCTCTCACCAAGCCCTTCTTCTGCAGGGAAAAGGTGGAGCCAGGAGCCCCTTTGCCCCATCTTCAGAGGGCCAGGAGCCCTGCTTGTTCCAGGTTGCAGAGGCTTCTCTCTGCACAGTGGTTTTCCCATGACAGAGTCCCAAGGGGCTGAGAAGAACCTGAGCTGCAGGACAGGCCTGTCCGTGAGCAGCTGTGCCCGTTCTGCTCCAGGGTCTCAGGGTGTTCGTGGGCTAAGTTCCCTCCTCGCCTGGCGCCTCAGCCCTTTCCCCAGCTCATCTGTCCCCTTCCTCACATTGAGAAGGGCCCTGGGCTGTGTTCCCTCTATGTCCATGGGGCTGAGGCTGCCCAGGTGGGAGGTTGGATGCCCACGTGCCTGAATCCCCTGGCCCAGGTCCCACCTGCACCGGGAACCCAGCAGTGCCTCTGTGTTAGCTGAGAGCCCGTGCCCTGCTCTCAGAGAGGCTGCCTGTCCTCACCTGCCAGGGATTCCACTTTGGGTGACCAAGATCATAAACCTCCACCCCCACTGGAAGGGCTGATCTCTCTCAAGCTCTTTGCCAAATGTCTTGGCACGGCTGAAAGCACCTCCATCCCCCTCCCCATGCAGTGAAAGGGTGCCCTTCTCCCACTCGGCTTGGAAACTGTTTGCCCAGCCTTTATGGAGTCCTGCAGCCCCCTGAGGTCCTGCCAGACATTTGCACACTGTAACAAGTGTTGGATGTGTTTGTTGTTCTGAGGGTTGGGGCTTTTCTCTGTTGTTGTTTTCTCCGAGAGCTGTTTCCTTTGCTGCTCTGGGGCGGCGTAGGCAGCTGTCCCATCCAGTGAGGAGCGTCGGCACCAAAGTGCCGCCCCGTCCTGGAGCTGGTTTCACCCTCCTGGCCCCCCCAGCCCGCTCCCTGTGGTGAGGGTGCCCACGCCAGGCGGGCGAGCACGAGCTTTGGCTTGCTGGGGGAGTGAGTGCAGCTGCAGCGCCTGCACACACACGCTGTGCTGGCTGTGTCGGCACCGCCGAGTGTGCTGCCCCGGCATGGCTGGGCTGGGGAGTGTGTCCCTCTGCTTCCCTTCCCTTCCATCCATCCATCCATCCTTCCTTCCATCCATCCACCCATCTCTCCGGCCTCTCCTGTGCCCGCTGCCCTTGGCATGGCTGGGCTGTGGGTGTGTCCTTCTGCTTCCCATCCACCCATCCATCCATCCATCCATCTGTCCATCCATCCATCTATCCATCCTCTCCTGTACCCACTGTCCTTGGGACCAGCCAGGCCATGGGTGTCTGTGCCATTGCTTCCCACACATCCACCTGTCCGTCCTCTCCTGTGCACACTGCTCTTGGCACCAGCAAGGCCATGGGGGTTTGTGGCCCTGTTCTTCCCATCTGTCCACCCACCCACCCNCCATCCATCCATCCATCCATCCATCCATCCATCCATCCATCCATCCATCCATCCTCTCCTGTGCCCGCTGCCCTTGGCAGCAGCTGGGCCATGGGATGTGTGGCTCTGTGCATCCTGTCCGTCTGTCCATCCGCCCTCGCCCTGTCCATGTACCCACACTTGTGTTCCTGCACACGCTGCACCTGCACCCTCACCCGGCACATCCAGCAGCAAGCAGGGATCTGCACAAACTCTTTTTTTCTTTTTAGGGAAAATGACAGCTGTTTGCTTCCCTCCCCCCAAAACAGGAAGATGAAACACAAATTAAACCCCCCAACCTGCCCTGTGTGCGTACACCAAACTTTCTGTCATCTGTAGGAAATACCCAACCTCGTCCCCAAATGATGGAGGTCTGAGACAGTTGGAGTGCAGGAGGGAGAGAAACCGTGGTTTCCAAGGACTGATTAGATGGCATGCCAAGTGTATTAAATTTTGCAGACATTTTAACAGCAATATGCTAGATAGTTGGGTGTCCCCTGAGGCTGCTGGATTTTTTATATCCTTCACAGAAGGTCAAAGCCCTCTTCTGCCTGCCCCCCTCCCTCTCTCTCTGCTGTCTCTCTCTCATTCCGTGTCCCTTTCTCTGTGTGTCACCATCCCTCTTTCTCTCTCTCTCATATTTTTTTTTTGGTGCACTTTCTCCTTCTCTTCAGCTCTGTGCGTATAAAATAAAAGATCAGTCATTTGTGAGTTCCCCCATAAGTGGAAACTCACACTCCCTGTGCTCTCCTCACACAGAGATGGGTATGCTGGGGCTTTCCTCTCTCTTTTTTGCACTTTGTTTTGGGGAAAATATGTTTTCCTCCTTTCACTCCCCAAACATCA
>VZRE01005235.1:288253-324374 GCA_013396775.1 Cephalopterus ornatus | reverse complement strand
TAAAAAAAAAAAAAAACAACAAACCCCAAATTCCCCTACTTGAGAAATTCCTCATCCAGGCCCGGATGAAATGTGGCAGGATTTTGTGAGGATTTCGTGTGAGTGCTGCCTGTGAGCTGTGTGGGCAGGAGGCAAAGCGGTGTGGCAGCACAGGTGAGGAGCTGGGAACTGAGAGGGTAGCTGGGAGGTGGCAGAGCCGTGTTTTGCCATGAGCAGATGGCCCCTGTGAGGGTAAAGGAGTCTGGGCAGATGCAGGCTTTGTGAAAAACATCTCTAAAGTAGGAGGGAACTGTTATTTTGGGGAGGTCCCAAAGAGCTTGATGCCTCCAGTCACTCCTCTGGTGGTGGCTGCAGGAGGGTTACAGGCAAAGTTAGTGGGATGGGATGGGAAGACAAACCTGCAGCGTAAGGTTTTGGGCTGAGAGCAGCCCCTGGGAGCTTTGTCACCAAGTTCTGCAAGAGTGGCACAGTGGGAAAGGTTCCTGGGTGCTTTTCTTCAGGGGTAGTAGATGTCTGAGGAGTTAAACATAGGAATTTCCCTTTGTGCTGGGGACTGCAGCGAGTCCTGCAGGGCTGTGGGAAGCCTTGTTGGCTCACGGAGCTGGGAGGGCAGCTCACCCGGCTCCTCCCAACCTTAATCCTTGTTTGCTTGTGCTGCAGGTATGTCCTGTCTGCCCTTTGCAGGCTTTCTACGGAGGTTTTCCTTACTCTACTCAGAGAAGCAGGAAGCAGAGGACTATGCTTGGATGGTTTGACTCCCATGTGTCCTTTCCTGACAAGCGAAGTCCCCTCCTTCCTGGAGCGAACATTTACCATGTCCCCTCTCCTTCCCAGAGCGGACACTTTCCACATCCCCTCTGCTCATCACTTGTGCTGCAGCTTGCTGGGCACAGCACTAGGGCCCTGTGCAGAGCAGCCTGGTGCCCCTTGTCCCTCTGGCTTGGAGCAGAAGCCAGGGCCCAAGAGGAGAGCAGTGCCAGGCTCTTGAACATCATCCTCTGCTTGGGGCAGGGCTGGTTGGCAGCCAGGCACAATCACTGTACATCCCCTCAGAGGACTGTGACCATCCCCTGGGAAGCCAAGAGGAGGGTGGCCATGGGAGGGGAAGGCTGGAGCTCCTTTAGGCACCCAGCTCCCAGGGCTGCTCGGGGCAGGGGGCCGGGTATTTTTAGCCACTCTTTCTGTAGTTGCTGTTTGTTGTTCGCTGTGTCCCATTGTGAGTGGTGATGCTGCACACCCGCCGAGGGTCACCAAGAGTTTAATAGAGCAACCACACAGCTCCTTGGTGCTGCAGCTGGTGACCCACTCCCAGCTTTGCTGCAGTCTCCCCTCGGAGCAGAGCTGCCGGGGCACGGGGCCGGGGTCTGGGCACGGGTGGGGTTTGCTCTGCATGTGTTGAACAGGGTGATCCTTTGGGATGTCTGAGCAGCAGCTGGGCACTAGTGCCCTCTTCTACCTGCTGCTGTTTCTTAGCAGTGTCAGATGCTTTCTCTTGCTACCTTTAGCCTCTGATTTCAGCACTTGGTTTGACCTGCTTTTCGGGGTGTGCTCCGAACAGAAACTGCGGGTGAGAACCCGTCAGAGATCGCCTTCCTCTCCCCGTCCAGTGTCAGGTCAGGTTGTGCCACTCCTCCAGGCAGAAACTCTGCCAAGAATGGATTTCCTCAGTTTGGCAGACCACATTTCATGTTGCTGCCATGAACCAGGCGAGAAATTAGAGGTTAGGGATGTGTTAGAGCCCGGGCAGCTGCAGCGCGACTCCAGGGGTGTAAGATGGCATGTGGTGACCTGCACCCAGGGAGCTGGGCTGGCCTCGAGGCTTCTTTGCTGGGCACAAAGATCACAAGCAGTGCTGGTGTGAGCTGGCCCCTCGTGTGGGGGTGTGAGGGCAGGCAGCCCACGCGTGCACAGCTCGATTCCCAGCGCAGAGCCGCGGTGCCGGGGTGGGACGGGAGCTCAGCTCCGCGGTGCGTGGGCCTGGCTCCTCTCCCTGCTTCCTCCTGCAGCCACAGGGGGAAAACTAAGGGAGAGTTCAGATGACAATTAAAAAGCCAAAGAAAACCCCACAGAAGATGAGCAGCAAGGCAGTGCGTTTTTTTTCTTTGACACTTTTTCATTCCCCCCCTACTCTGTCTTCCTCCCGGTGTTTCCAGGAGACTCTCTCGTCGGCTCAGAAAGCTGCGTAGGCCCATGGCGGCTCAACCTTTCCCTCTCCCCGAGCCCCGGTCTAATCAACCCCTATAATTTATGCAGAAAATATGATTTATATTTAATTTCACCACACTTGCATTGTTAATTTGAGATGTAATTAACCCGTCGCTATGACAACTAATTTCGTGATGCCGTAAATTACCGCCGTCTTTTCATCAAAATTCAGTTACTTTGGCTCCTGTGTGCAATGTACTGATGCAATTAGGTTGCTAAGGGCAACCCAAAAGTGTTCAATTTCTTTTGTGTATCTGCAGTGGGGTAGAAGCTCTGGTGTGTTATCCCAAAGTCCTGTTTTCTTTGGTAAAGAGCAGGGCAGACGAGTCCATGGAGGAATGTGCGTGAGGGAGACGGAGCGGAAGAGTGTCCTGCGCTGGGGTTTCCCTGCGCGAGCCTCTCCACCTCTCCCTGTGTTTATTTCTCTAATTGTTTTAAAAGAGCCGGGCTCCTGGTCACGCATGACCCTGTTTGTCTTAAGCCAGCGCTCTCTGTCTTCTCCATTCCTCTCTCCCAGGCTTTGCTCCTCGATGGTTTGGGGAGAAACTGGGCAGTGAGGGAAGGCTTTCCCTGCTGCTTTCATCCTAAACACCAGCAATGCGCCTCGGTCCTTCCCTAAGAGTTTGTGTCCCTCTGAATTTGTGTGTGTGCGCAGAGAGAACTTGTTTATATAGATCTCCCCCCCCTTCTTTATTTAAAACAAAAACCCTCTGTGTTGCTTTTGTCACGTTAATTCCCATTTTGCCAACACCAGGGGCCCAGGCAGACGAGTTACCAAGGAACACAAAATTTTAATTAGTGTATTTTAATCATTCAGGCTTTCCGAGCTAATCCACATACCCTAGAGAATTCCCGAGATGCAGCACTGCTCTGCTTTACCATTTATTGTTGAGTCTATTATAATTACTGTTAGCAGGTGGGGACTGGGAGATGTTTATTATGAGTTTTTCATCTTTAGTATAATTACCGAAAAAAACAAAATAAAAAGATGTCGGTGCATTTTGTTTTCCTAGAGGTTTGTTTTTTTTTTTGAGGGGGGTATTTTTCCCATCCCTTCCAGGCAGGTGCTCACCAATTAGTGCCTTTTTCTCTGTTTTTATTTATTTTGTTGATCACTGAGTCACCTTTACTTTTTCAAGATGGAAGTAGAAGCCAGTGGCTCGTGGATGGAGTGAGTTTACCTAATTTAGGGCAAGAGATTAAGCCGGGACAGAACTAGACATGCTCAGGATCCCAGCCACTGTGGGTGGGTAGAGTGTGCTCAGGAGGGACGTCTCCGTTTGGGGTGAGTTTGTTTGTGTTTTCGCTGCTTTGCTGCCGTTTCTTAAGTGGTAGAGTTTCATCAGCGGGATTGACAGGAGTCAGGAGCAGGTAGGAAAACGTGCCCGTGCTCAGGTGTGTGCACAACTGCCCCTGCTGCCTGTGCAGAAGTGTGGGTGGGCACCTTGGAATGTGTTTCTGAAGGATTCAGTCGTGGTTCCAGGGGTGTGCAGAACCCTTCCATGAGCAGAGCGTGGTGAGGTGCTAAAGCTTTGGTGTACAGGGAGTGTTCAGTGTGCAGAGGGAAGGAGGGTCATTCCCTGAGCTCTGAAGTAGGATACTTTCATCAAGTGAGCCTTTTATTCATCCTGGCCACCGCAGACAAAAACTACCACTGCCTTTTGAAGCTAAACTTTGGTGTGTGATCCTTGTAAAGGTTCTGGCCTCTTGTTTTGCAGCTGTAGCTTGTAGCAAGGTGGGGAGTGTCTGTGCCTGTCCTCCAAGACCAGCTTCTAGGCAGGCACGTACCTTCTCCAGGTACAAATACCTGGGCAAGGAGTGAGGGGGGATGCACAGGCTGCAGGCAGTGCTGCTCCCTGCTCTCTGTGGTGGCCTGATGAAAGTTGGGGAAGGTGAGTCAGTCTGAGAGCATTAGTTCCCCATTGCATGCCATGACATCAGGTAACATCTTTAATTTTATAGTCTGTGGAGTTCTCTAGGTTCCGTCTCAGTTTGGGGTTCTAACAAACTCTCATATCCCTAAGCAAAACCCCTTTAGAGAGGCCAAGTTTCAGCTGTTTCCACCTCTGCCTGGTGATTTCTGCCTTGTTCCATGTTTGCTCTCATGTAATTTGAGGAATAAGCCTGTTTCAGACCATCCAAAAGCTAATGGGGCCCCCCCCCTCTGTTCCGCTGGCTCCATGGGCTGAATTTCTCTGGACTGAGAAAGCTTAATTGAGAGCTCAGAGGGAGTTTACAGCTAGGTGTGTTTTTAAGCCTCTCCTTTATCCCTATCCAAGTCTGCAGTTAGGAATCCCCAAACCAAATTTTCATCTTCAGGGGCTTCTCTGGGAAAATTCCATGCTGATTCCGGACAGCTCTGGTCAGGGACACCGCAGATCTGTACTGTGCATTCACTGCCTCTTCCCACCTCACAGCCGAACCAGAGAAATGAGCCCTTTTCTCGACCTGACACTTTAAAGGCTGAGTGCAAACATTTTCATCTCCTTGATGACGATTTTCAAGTTTTCCTGGAAAATTCCACATCTCTGCACGAGGCCAAGGCTCTGGCTGGGGTGAGACCAAGCAGGATTAATTAATAAAGCTCAGTAGCTTACACAGGAACTCTGTAATATAATTATAGCTTCTGTAAGAAAAGGCCCTGGAGTCAGAGAGGTCTGTGAGAATTGCATGGGGTTGGGAAGAGTGTCCTTTGAGCCCTGCACATTTCCCTGCACCCCTGGCCTGTCCTTCCCCTTGCTTTCCAGTTCAGAAGGAGCTTCTGTGCCCCAAAGTGCCCAAGTGCCCTTTGCAGTTGGCTGTTCTTGCTGCCAGCTTGCCCCCTGAAACTGCTCCCGGGGCTCTTCCCACTGAGAGGGGCATCTGCTCCCGAGCTCAGACCTGCTGGCTTTGGGAGCCTGTGTGCATTCCAGCTTCGGCACAGCCCCAGCCAGGGTCCGGCCGTCGGCAGGGACAGCTCCTGGGAGCTGCGGGGATCTCCCACTCCTCCTCCTTCGCCTGTTTTCTCCCTTCCAGCTATTTGAACTGTCTTCCTCCTGCTCCAGAGCACCTCCCAGGGAAACCCTTTGTGTCCCCTCCTGCACCTTCCCACATCCTTCCAAGACTCCGCCATCCTGGGCAGCACCGGCCCTGGGCAAGACGAGTGCCCGGAGCGAGCTCCATTGAAACTTCCGTGGCCAGCTGGGGACGGACCCATCCCCAGGGATGCAGCGCTGTGAGCCCGGGCTGCGGGGGGAGGCTTTTCTTCTGATTCCTCCCAACTTTCCCACCCCGGCCGCGGCTCTACAAAGAGGCCCTGGCCCCGTGCGCGGGGCCTTCCGCACGGAGGGGTCTCGCCAGCTCCTCTTTATTGAGTCTTCAAGCGCTGGCAGGACACTCCATTAAAAAGCCATTCGCTTTTGTGTCCCCAGGCCCCCAGCCGGCTCCCGCTCATGTGACACTGGCCACAGTTGTAAAACAACAACACAAATAGTTGGCAACTACTGAGGGTTTTTTCAAACCAAGGTCGTCATAGCAACTTTCCCCAGTCAATCACCGGCGAGGCAGCCTGCGAGGGGTGCTCTGAGTGGCAGGGCAGCCCCGCTGCCGAGGAGCCCCGAGCAGGGAGCTCTCAGGGATCCCTGTCACCGAGACTCATCAGCCTGCTCGGATGCTTGCCGCCTTAGTGAAATGCAGGCGCCTTCGCCGCGCAGGGCTGCTACGGGAACGGGAGAAGGCCAGTCCTCCATCCCAGAACTTCCCTGAGCCTGGATCCGGGCTGCAGGGTCTCCCTTCCCGCTGGCAGGGTGCCATAGGGAGAATCCCTCAGCACCCGGCATCGTGCCAAAGGGGGCATCCAGCCCTCCCCCCAGTTTGGCACAGCGCCAGGGTGGGGCATCTGAATCCCCCCACGCCTGGCACGGTGCCGAGGGGCATCTGAGTCCCTCTGCCCGTGGCGCTGTGCCCGGTGGATCCGAACGTGGCACACTGTCCTTGCGTGTGGCTCCGCGCCAGGTTTGATCAGCACTATCAGCCACTGCCGTGTCTTGCAGGATGTAGGACCAGGAAGTGACTTGGCGCTCCTGTGAACTCCTGGGCTTGCAGGGAGGTGGGTGAATCCCACAGGTTCTTGCACGAGCGAAGGAGCTGGCGCGGCTGGGAAGAGACAGCTCTGCTTAGCAATTGAGCTGGAGGTCACAGCTTTCGTGGCACGGGGCAAGGGCTGAGTTAGGGGAGCAGGATGGACCCCCCCACCATGGCCTGGGGTCCAGCTGCCACTGGGAGCAACCAAAGGGAGCATCTCCTCTGCTCCTCCCATTCCATCCCTCCTCCCTGGTGGGTCTGCAGGACCCACCAGGTGTTGGTGCCTCTCCTATCATCCCTTCTGGTCTTTGGAGCTCCTCAGTGCTGCTGGGCTGTTAGAGCTCTGCTTTTATGACTTTGTTTCCTTTCCCCATACATCCTGAACACTTCCCAAGTCTTGTGAGACAACAGCCTGGGCATCTCCCAGAGCCCGTACCCAGGCAGTGCATGCAGCCAGTCTTGGCTGGGCTCCTCCCACCTGTGCAGGTGCCCATGGCCTGTGCTCCAGAAGATGGTACTTGCTGTCACTTCTGTCCCATGGCAGGCTTTCTGAGCAGAGCAGACCTCGGGCTGCCGTTGTTGTCTTCACATCTCTCTGCTTGAGGTTCCCTGGCTGCCTCGAGTGACTCCTGGAGGGGAGGAATGTTAAAAATCCGCTCTTGTAGTAAGTTGGCACCATATCCAGCCACCGTCTGCTCTGTGCCAGAGCTTAGTAAAATGTTGGCGAGGCTGCTGCTCCGTACTCAGGCCCCCCCTTTCCCTTTTGTCTCGGTTGGTTTGGCAATTGCACGGTGGTAACACAGCTCAGGGTGGCACAGGGGCTTTGCTGCCCATATGCAGCTGGAAAGTGGAAAGGGATTTCCAGGCAGAGCAAATGATAAAGGGAAATGGGATGTGAGGGTCTGTGGCAGCAAGCCAGGGGCATGCCAGGCGTTTTGCTAACCCTGGCACCTTGGCTGTGTCTGGGGAGAGGCTGAGGATGGATGTGCCCCATCCAGCCTCCGGAGAAGGTGCTGGGGGCGTGTTGCTCCACAGGTGGCCGGGTCCCTTGGCTGCCACTGGAGCTGGGATCTGAGGGGGCTCATGAAGGCTGCCAGCTCCCTGCAAATCCCATTTGTTGGCACTGTGGTTCCAGGCACGGGAACTGTTGGCCAGGGCAGAGGAGGAGGGATGCCGGCTCCTTCACTTTGTTGGTTTGCATCTCCATCACTCTGTCTCAGTTCTTTCATTCATTTGTTCTTAATTATTTGTTAATTTCCTTCCCTTCTTCCTCAATTTGTTCTCTCAGTCATTTGCTCTCTCATTTGCTTTTTCTTTCTTTTGCTGCTGTTGTTTGCCACTTAATTTCCTTCTTTCACTCCTCTCTCTTTTAGTTGTTCTCTCTCATTCCTGCTGCTTTTTTCTCTTCTTCCCTCTCCCCTCCCCTGGGCATTTTCAGTATCTCTGGCTTTTTCCTTGTGTTGTTTCTAATCCCAAGTGAGCTGCTTTCCTTCAGAGAGAGACACGTCGCTCTTCCATGCAGAACTCCTCGTGCTGCTTCCCCTTTCGTTCAGCACTTGGCAGAGCGTCCCTTACCTTTGGGCTTTAGACTTCGAGGGTGGCCCCAGTGAGTGAACTGATGGGGGCTGGCACTGGGAAGGGAAGGGAAGGGAAGGGGGGGACAGCACTCAGGTGTGAGGTTGGCTGAATGCAGGTTCACAGCCAGGGAGCGGCGGTGGCTGTGCTGGATGTGACCGCGGCACAGGAAGGGCACGGAGGTGGCAGGGCCGTGTCCGTGACCCACACTCGGGCTCTGTGAGCACACATAGGGCCGTGGGGAGGCCGTGGCTGCCGGGATGGGCCCTGGCTGCGGGCACAGCTGCACGTGCCGCCGCGCTCACCTGCCTCCCACCCACACACCCACCCACCCAGCCACCCACCTCCGCTCCCGCTTCCCGGCGGATCGTCCCGGCCGCAGGTTGGGCTCCCCACGCACCTGCCCGCGCGTGCTGACGCCCGTGCGGAGGTGTGAGCCCGTGGCCAGGCCCCAGGTCCGGGTGCTGCCCATCCTCGGGCGGCTCCCACACGCGCCCGCCGCCCTTGGCACGCACGGCGGGCGCGCACATGCCCATGCACATCTGTGCCCACATGTCGCCGCGCACACGCCACCGCCAACGTGCACCCGCGCGGCCTCCCCAGCGCGGCTGCCATGTGCCTTCCCAGCCGCCCCGGCTCACCGGCTGCCACGCAGTAAATTACCTCCCCCCCTGCACACCCCCCTCCCCAAAACCCAGCCCGGCTAAAGCGCTGTAACATAGTAGCTGCCTGAACTCCCGATTCAAAGGTTAATATCAAAATCTGGAGCGGATTACCTAAAAATTACTTACAACACCATTAAAATTCTGAACTCTTTTTGTTGTGGCTGTAAATTAATTTAAAATGTCAGTTTTTTTGAGAAATCCAATAAGAAATTGAGCCAACGGAGCAATCTGTAAACTGTCTGGCACAGAGGAAAGTGTGTCTTTTCAATCGACAAGAAAAAATATGGGGCTTAACTGGAACCATATGGCAGCGCACTTGAGAGAAATCTGCTGAAGAGGAGGGAGGGGAGGGGGAACCCAAGCAGGCAGGAGCAGCGGGAGAGCTGGCGGCTTGTGTGGGAGAGGAGCCGGGGCCGCCCGGCACAGGGACCGGTGAGACAGGTGCATGGAGAGGGCAGGGCCTGGGAACAGGGAGAGCTCTTGGCTCTGCTGGGCCCCCTGTGCCAAGGCATCCCGTGCAGAAAGTGGTGGAGCCGTTCCCAAGGTCCCCGCAGGCGGATGCTGGTGTGAAGGGGCATCTTGTTTGGGAACTGGGATCTACGAGCTGTGTAAGGGACACTGAAGGGCTGAGCAGTGAGGGCAGGTGGGAAATGAGGTGTTAAAGTGGGTTTTCTCTGGTGTCTGTGCCCCTCGCTGGCCCACCAGCGTCCTGCCACCCAGTTCCTTCAGTGCCCTCCCAGCATGGCCCCTCCGGCCGCTGTCCCCCTTGCCAGGAGGTGTGGATACCACGGATATGTGGTGGCTCCAACCCAAAGGCAAGGTGGGCACTGGGAGGCTGGTGGGGAAGGGCTGCGACTCCACATCCCCTGCCCCAGCCCCCTCTCCTTTGGCTCACATCCCCACAGCATTCCTCGTGCTGGTGAGAAACCCAGCTTCCCCTCTGTCTCCTGCCTGCCGACATGTGTTACCCATTAGGCCTTAATTTCAGAAGATTTACAACACATTAAGTAATTTGTAGGTTATTTCAACTTTAATCTGCTGAAGTCGAGAAAATCAAAATTAAATTCAAAACACACGGATCTTCAAAGTACTGGGATTGGGGACGGGAGGGGGTTGTTTACCAGCCCTTGCTTGTCTCTTCTCCCATGCCACTGCCGCTGTGTCTCTTGCCTCCTCCTGCGATGCTGCCCTTCCCGCCACCTTTACTGGTGGCAGGGGTGACAAAAGGCTTCAGGGACCTCCAGGTTTTGGGTGAGGGGTGTCAGTGATGCAGGATGATGCCTTTTGGAGGCCCTCAGACTGACTGACCACCTCCATGGCAGTAGAGGGAAAGCCTGGTCCCGACAGTGCCTGTACTGTCTGTGATCGTGTCTGTCACGAGCTTGAGTGGTGGATACACCAATGCTCCCTGGGCTCTGGAGACAAGGACCCTGCCTCTCTGTGCCTCACTCTGCTGTGCTGGGAAGGGCGCTGCCTTGGGAGAGTGGGTGTGCTGGATCTGTCAGGCATTCAGGTGCTGTGGAAAGGGAATCTGTCAGCCCAAAGGAGCTAAAGCAGGTGGGGCCCTGGGGGCAATTGCTGTGCCAGGCCTTCCTGCTGCTCTTCTGTATCCACTGGCCAAGGGCATTGGTACAACTCTGTCCCTCCCAGGACTGTTCCTCTTGCCGAAAAGTGACTGCCATGGTCCCCTTCACCTATTCTTCTTCCATCTGCAGGTAAGATCACAGGAACCTTGTCCACATTGTGGATCTATGGTTGGAGATATCCCTGTGGGATTTATCCAACATTGCCATCAGCCTGCCCATTACAGCATCAGATCATTGACAGCTTTCAAAACTGGTCTGAAACTAGTTTAATCATTCCTTTTAGTGATTAGAAAAGCCAGAACTGAGATCTTCCTTAAACTCTTGGAGTGGGATAATGAACTAGTTGAATCACAGAACTGGGAGTCTTTTCTGATGAACAGAGGCTGTTAAGGCATTATCTTGGGGCTCAGGAGATGTAAGATTTGTCTCAACTCTCTGTCAAGTTCTGTGTTGATCTAAAGCAAATCTCTTACCCCATTTGTGCCTCAGTTCCCTGCCTGTGCCACTGAGATAACACAGTTGGTGGAGAGTTGTGAGGAAGGATGTGTTGGGTGTCAAACTCTGCCGTGCTGAGGGGCTGGACCTGGGCTGGCTCCTCGAGCTCCTGGAGTGGAGTCCCCAGGTGGTCTCAGTGCCTCAGTTCCCCCATGTGTGCAGGGAAAACACTGGCTTTTTTCTCTCCCTGGACTTTGATGAATGGAAAGTGTGTGTGTCACAGCTCTGCTATTTCGCACTGATCTCTCCACCCACATCCCAGACGGTTTCCGGGTTCCCAGCCCACCAAATCCCTCAGGCATCTCTTCAGGGGCCCTTTCCTCTTCCAGTTGAGTGCCGCCTTATCCCAGAGCTGGGTGGCGGGGTGCAGCAGACATCCCATTTGGGAGCCATCCAGAGCTGCTGAAAGGATGAGCGTGCTGACGAGTTGGTTTTTGTGCGTCCCTGCATCGCAAGGGTGCTCAGCCCAGAGCTGACTCTGTTGCCTTGACTGTCTGTGAGCCAGATCCCCTGGAAGTCAGCTTTATCAGGAAATGTGTCAGAGTTATACTTAGGGAGACAAGCACTTTTGAGGGCGATGTCCCCAGTTCTGCTCCAGCGAGGAATCTGGAGGTGCAGGAAGTCTTCAAGCATGCTACGCTTCATCTACATCTGTAGGTTTTCCTGCTTCAGGCCTGAATACCTGGCTCTGTCCATCTCATATTCTTGCCTGTGCTGGGAAATTTTTATCAGTCCCATCACAGATTTGTATTTTCTGTGAGATTACTTCACACACCTTACACAGCTGCTCTGACCTGTTTATGGGGGTAGATACGGGTACAGATGTGGCAAACGACTCCGTGTTTTATACAGACCACTGGGCAGCCAGCAGAGTAGTAACTTGCAGTCCCTTTTGGCCTGGCTTGGTTTTAAACCAGATGTCAAAGCATGTATGCTTTAAAACAGAGATTGTTTCTCTAGTCTCTGCAGAGTTCATCTCCTGGGTCTTCTCCTTGCAGGGAAGAAAGAAAAGGATTTGTGTAGAGCAGTTGTTTGCTAACCCTTATGAACAGTCTTGTGTAGAAAAGGTAAAAATTAATTTTGATATGTATTAGCTGGTCAAGCTAAACCCTGGAGAGCCCCTCAGATTCACACTAATAAGCTAAAACACATTAAAGCTACAACCTGCCTTATCCACACAAAGCGTGTCTCTGTTGAACTGGATGGCAGAACTCCTGGTGACTTTATTAAGACCCAGATTTCACTTCAATTTTAGTGGTGTCAGGAATCTGCTGACCTGTCCTAACACCCTGAAAGTTAAATTAAATGCTTTTCCCCACTGCTCTCTCAGATAGAGGTGGTGGTGTGAATTTGTGCTTTTTTGTAGGGAGTGCTGGCCTTGGAGGGGAGCAGGGAGATCTTCTCCCTGCACGGGAGTGCATTTGGCAGTTAGTCTGGACTGTGGGGCTGAGATGTGCTTACAGCCCCTTCAGCTTCCTTCCACCTCCTTCTCATGAGTGTATAGGATTATGTGGGGGCTGATGTGCTGAGTCAAGGAATTTTTTGAGAAAATTCAAGGGCCCTGTGTTGGAAGATGGTGCAGTGGAACACGAGCACACGCTCTGACAGCCCTGGTGCCACTTAATTCAGGTTTAGTGCCCTTTACCCTCTTGAGAAGATCAGCAGAAGTTCAGACTTCATGCAGGGCGAAGGAGCCTCATTGCCCTCTTCAAGCAAAGGGGAAATCAAGTCACAGGAAAAGTTAAATGAATAATTTACAGGTGTTCATGAGCCTTTGGCAGAGCAGGGAGTGGTGCTTGAGCACCCGCCTCTCAATCCTCTGCTCTGACTTCCAGATCAAACGTTCCCAGACTTCTTTCAATGGATGGGAGGCAGCTGAATAGAGAGTTGGCCTGATTGATGCCCTTTCTGTACATAATCACAGAATCTCCCTGTGGCAATTCCAGCAATTGCTTACGTGGGAGGTAATGGCAGGAAAATACTCTCAGTAGGATATGTACGTGCTTTGTGTTTGCCTAAACCTGATCTCCTTGAAGTCCCAGAAGTTTGACTAGCCACTTCAGTGCCAGCAGAATTGACCGTAGTGCTGGGCAGTTTTGCAAATTTGTGCCTTCTCAGTTGCTTTGAAATCAGGTGAGGAGCAGCGGAAGGAGGAGGAACCATCCGCAGAAGTCAGCTCTCCATCAGGTGATATTCCAGGGCAGGTATCAAACACACAGCAGCTGAGAACCTCGGCTTTTAACCATCCTGCCTTCAGGATATGTCATCTCTGGTGTCCTTAAGCATCGTAGACTCTCAAATATGGTAATCTTTGAGTCTTGTGCTCACCCAAGGGTGCAGGCAAGGGGGCTATGCTCGTTTGTAGCCAGGGACAGCACATCCTGTGCGGTGTGGAGTGAGCGGCACAACTTGGCAGCTCCGCCTCTGCCGGGGGCTCTGACCAAGGCTCAGGTCTCACAGCTCACGTGGGTGTGCTCAGCAGTGCCTGTAAACCAGCTGGCCACAGCGTGGGCAGCACAGACTGTGGTACAGGCTGATTGCCCAGGGCTCTGTTCAGCTTCTCTGGAAGGTTTTGCAGCCCTTGTAGAGCTGGGGCTGCTCAGCCTGAGGTACCCAAGAAAGGTGCAGTGCAGACACAGCCTGGATGACTTGCTGTGCCCTTTCCCATCCTCTCCCTCTCACTGTCCTCTGTGCCTTGTGCCTGGTGGGTAAGGAGATGGTGCCTGCTGTAAACAGTCCTGGAGTTTGTGTGGCTGAGACTGGGATAGGTAATTTGTCCAGTGCAATATCTAAAGGCACATGGGAAAGTTTGGGTGTGCTCATTCCCAGTCTGGTGGTGTTTGGTTCGGTGTCTTTGGATCAAAACCACTTCCTGGTTGAACTGCTGAGTTCGAATGAGTTATGGGAGTGGAGAATGCAATCCAGGAGTGCTGAGCTGGGCAGTGGTGGCGAGATCTCAGCTTGAGAAATCATCTCTGGGCACCTCTCCTTGAAAGTGCAAGCTAGTGTGATGTTACATGTTTCTTACAGTGCAAAGGGAACAGCAGACCCGCACTGGTAACTCCTGGGGCTTTGGAGGGATAACAGAACATCTTGCCCAGAAAGCACAAAAGGGGTCATGAAAAGCTGCTTCTGATGTGTGTACCAGTTGGGCTGGGGAGGGATGGGAGCTGGAGGGGCTGGGCATACAGCGGGAAGGAGGCCCCGGCTCATCCGAGCGTGCCAGGCAGGTAGCTGGTTGCCCTGTTTCTCCTTGGTGTCTGCTAGTCTCTGAGTCCTGGTTCACAGCTCCCTGCAAGCCAGGGATGGAGGAGATCCTATGAAAATGATGATATGTGACAATCAGTCACAGCAATTAGTGTTTTGGTTAACAGGCCTTTTTTGTTTTCTCTCACCCAGACAGAATGTCACAAATAAATCCTCGCCTGCATTTGCATATTAATTGGATCGGAGACGTCAAGCATCTTTCATTAAAGAAAATGATCTGCATATTTGGAGACATAAAATAGTTATTTTGATGGGTTTTTTTCATAAGATCAGGGGGTGGGGGAGGAAGGTGATGGGAGCAGTGGAAATTGAGGTAGAGCGAAGGCAGAGAAAGCAGCTTTTGTGGTTAACCCCTTGTGGCCCAGAATTAGCTGGTGCCCAAAGCTAAAATAATAATATAAATAAATAAATGACGTGTCTCAGAGCAGCTTGTAGAGCACTGCACCATTCTCCCCATAGCTTTGTTCCTGGGGCTATGAGCATGCTGAGGAGCACTTCCAAAATGTCTTCCCCTGCCTACCCTGTCCAGCGGCAGAGTTGGGTTGTTACAGGGCTGTCCTTGTCACCTCTCTTGGATGAGAGCACCTTGGCCATCCTGATGGGCTGCTCCCTCCCTGGCCAGGGCAGTGCCAGGCCTTTGGGATGGCAGGGCTGCAGGATCCCTGTGCTGTGAGTGGCCTCAGTGGCTACAGGAGAGCTACAGTGTGCCTGGGGGAACACCAGGGAGGGAGATCCTTGTGCTCAGGTGCTGCTGCTCTTGCCTCCAGCTCGGGCGTGGGAGGTGCCAGGAGGCTGGAGTGGGTGTTAACTCCCCAGCTGGGACCTTCTCCTTCTCTGTTTCTACAGTCTTCTCTGACTTGAGGCAGGGATAAAATTTTCCCCAATCCAAATCTGTGGTGGTGTTCCCTCTTTATCTCCTGGGTTTCTACCCCTACCCCAGACTTTGGCACTTTTTTCTTTGGTGTTGCAGCAGCACTGCCCACAGCCCGGGGTGGGATGTAAGGAACCTGACCCTCCACTTCGGAAATGGACTGGGGGATTTCTGTAGGCAGCATGCAGTGGCTTGAGATGGATTTTGGCCAGGACACTGAGGTTACACTGCAGTGGGATCCAAGGGTACATTCACATGAATGGAAATGATCGTGTTATGGCAGAGTAGCAAGTTGCCGCTTGCTGGCTGTGCTGCGGTGTGGGACTGTGGGCACGCTCCCTGCCTGCTGCAAATTCCAGGGAAAATGCACTCACTTGAAACTGGTGCAGATGTGGGTTCTCCTCTGCAAGTCACCACGGCGTGGTGCGTGCCTTTGTCCACCTGCTCTCATGGAGATCTCCCTCCCTTGAGCCTCATCCTGTCCTCACCCACCAGTCTGGTGATGAGGACAGAGGCCTCTCCAAGCTCATTTCACTGAGGTGTCCCCAAAGACAAGCTGCTCCGAGCCAGCAGATGTGGCAGCAGCTTTGGTTCTGCAGGTTCTCAATCCATTTCTCTTCAGAGCTGCCCTCAGGAGTCTAAGCTGAGCATTGCAGAGGAAGGCAAGCTTGGGATTCCCTGCCCAGTGCTGCGGGTGACAGGAGCTGGCAGCCTCTCCAGGCACAGCAGAAAGTGGCCTCTGGCCCGAGGGACGCTTGGAGAGGAGCCCATGGAAGGCTCCCTGCCATTCCTGGGCAGTGGGTTGGGTGCCACAGCTCTAACTCCCCACAGGAATGCTGCCTGGGGTTGGGTCAGGGAGGAGGTGAGAGGGCCGGACACGTTTGCAATCATGGCATATTGTCTGTGGCACACTTTGCTTGATTCTTCCTTTAAAAGCTAATCCAAGTCTGAAGGACCCCTGAAGACATCTGCTGGGGTCAGCTTTGAGGACTTCCACTCCTGTGCTCTAGAAAACAGGGATTTGGTTCAGAAAGCCCACCTCTGGGCAGAGCATGGAGCTCACCTTGGTACAGCCTGGCATGAGCAGATCCCTCTGAGGCCACATTTTCTTGGGAGAGTTCCCCCATATAGCAAACACAGCTCAGTCATGAAGCTGAGAGAGTAAGAGCAAAGCAGAGGCTCTGGTTAGACAAGTACTCCAGAGCTGTCAGTAATGGAGTGTGGAGGCTGCTGGGGTAGGTTTAAGGAAATCAGCTGGGAATAGATGAGAGATAATTTGCCTTATCAGAGTGCAAGGAGCAGGTCTCTCAGGGCCTCTGAAATGACTGCCAGAAGGTGGGGAAGACAGTGCAACCCAGAGCATGTGAGTGCTGGTTTGGGGACACAGCTTCTCCTCGTGGCTCTGTCATGACCCATCTAACCTTAAATAAGTCATCAAGAGATGAAATCATCTCTCTCAGCCTTGATTTCCCTTTGCCTGCCTGTGATACTGTAGCCCAACCGCCTGAGGCCAGGGACTGTCTCATCCTCAGCATTCACCTGGTGCACGAGGGGTCGGGCTTAATGGAGCGGCCATGAGGGAGGGTGTGAGGTTGCCTTCCCTCCATGCTTGGAATCTCCACAGGAAGGGCTTTGGCGTATGATAAAATCTTCAGGGCACTCTCTTTAGCAGAAAGATTCGGCTCCTGGCTCCAGAGAGCTCTGCCCTAGACGAAGGGGCTGTGTTTCACCCCCCTGGACTGCCTCGTTTCGTGGAAAAGCCTGTAATTAGCCATGGTTCCTCTCTTCACCCCACACATCAAGGCATGTTGCTGGGTTTTTTTCAGAATCCTGATCCTAGGAAGCCATCAGTATCCAGGGAACTTTATCACACACACTCGAAATAACCCAGAAAGCTGCCAGCCCCATATTAGGGAATGAATCCCTGTCGGAAAGTAAAGTGAATGCAAAATTTATTGACAGGCTACTGTGACTGCAGGCAGTTTGTGGCCCAGCCCCCTCCTTTACCTCCACCCCCTCCCCATGGACAACAACCCACAAACCCTCTTCAATCCTGCAGCCTTTATATTTAGCATGTCTGGGTCCCTTGTCTCAGCTCCCAGCACTCACAGTGCACGTGGGACCCTTCCCAGGGGAAGAAAATCCAAACTAAGGGCAAGAAGGTCGGCACAGTGTCCTCCCCCTCTGCCCCACATCCAGCCCTCTCCATCCTCTCCCGTAGCTCAGTACAAAAGCGCATACTTCATGGGGGGAAAAAACCAACAAAAACATCAAAACCCCCAACACCTGTCAAGCCTAAAAATTCACTTCCCAAGCCCAAACTGTGGCAGAGTGTTGCTGTTCTCGGTGCCAAGTGCAAGGCAGGACGAGTCGGTGGTTGGAGCAGGAGGTGTAGGGGAATGTGCTCCTCCTCAGTTCTGCCAAGGACGGGGCTATCTCAGTCAATCATGTTAATCTCCAGTGACTAAGTCTCCCCATCTGTAAATCTCTACCATCACTGCAGCCTCCAAACGCCTTTCATGTCTGCTGGAGAGTTTCCTGGAGAGGTTCATGGAGCTTCTGTTGGAGTGTAAAATTCTGCTTGAAGCAGGCATTTGGGATACTTGCTTGTGACTTTTTAACAAAAGGATTTGTTTATGAGTTTTGTTCTGCTCTTCCTTATGAGGAGCGATAGGCATTCAGGAATATCATCCGTGAGATAGCATGGGCTTAGGCATGAGTTGCTGCAGAGATGTGAAATGTCACTGTACTATATATGTATTAGGTTCTAGAGAAAAGAGGGGAAGTGTAGGATGTGCGTTAGCACTTGCACTGCACACGGGAATTTTTCCCCTGCAGTTTTCGTGGATGGCAGGTAACTCCAGCATCGTGCTGTACCAGAGCACAGTGAAGGTTCAGTGTCAAACCGTGGCCACCAAGGGACCAGAGGCTGAGCTCTGTGGGCCGAGTTGGTCTGGGGAGAGCCAAGGCTCTCTGAGCAGAGGAGGGTTTGGTGGTTTGTGGCACACTCAGCCCAGCAGACGGGAACTACAGATTGTCTCTTCCAGCGCCTGCTGTCCTTCAGCAGTCGGCCGGCACCATCCGTCACACCCAGACACCATCAGGAAATGATTCCCAATCAATTATAATTGCTCTTCACCTACTTCCTGTGTAAATCACTGATGTTTCACTGCAGATGCCAATGAAACAGGGGAGTCTCTTCCCTCAACTTTCTGCCTGTGTCTCAGGCCCACCCACTGAGTTCCTTGGGATGGCCCTGCCATGCTGAGAAACAGCAGGTGATTGGGATTTAAAAGCATCGGCGTGTTTTATTGCCTCTGGAAGCAAGGGACGGATGGGATGGAGGACGCTGTGTGCTCTCCGTGTCTCTGGGATCTGTCGGCAGGTGGGGAGAGGGGCTGTGAGGCAGAGCACACACCCCCAGCATTCAGCTGGTGGCAGAGGGTTTGTGCAGAGGCATTGGAAGCAGAGATCTCATTAACGCTGGATTAGGTCCTAAAACAGCCGTTCCCAATGGGGTCCGGGGTGGAGTTTACCAGACAGGTGTTCTCACTTTTTTATTCATTCTTTTTCTCCTTCTTCTCTTTCTTTGTTTCTTCTTCTTCACCTCCTCCAGGCTTGTTTGTTTGCTTAGCAAGGAGAGGGGCTGGTGCTCAGAGCTGGGTTTGAAGCCGAGCCTGAGACCCGCTAAGGCAGGAGGGAACTAATGCCGTTCGATTTTTCTCGTGGTATCAGAACACCACGAGCTCTCCTGTTGAAATCTCAGCAGCATGTAAGATGGGATGAAACACCTTTGGGGAAGGGAAGGTCAGAGCCTGAAATATCCTTCAGGATTAGGGGTGTGTGGCTGTGGCTGTGGGTGTGTGGTGGTGGGGAGCGCGCCGGGGCAGGCGCGGGCGGGCGGCTGCAGCGACTTCCCGGCGGATGATTATTTTATGGAGTCCTCAGAAGTCCAAAGTTATGTGTGTTTGTTAAGCGCCGTAACGCTGAGTTTATTTAATGTGGTTTTAACTGCCGCACGCTTTTATAAATCAAAATAATTAAAAATAATAAATTTGAAGGTTAAACAACAGCCTGTGCTGTGGCGAAGAGGAGGGAGAGTGTCTGCGGGCTGTGTTTGCGGGGAGGGAAGCAGGAGTTCCCGGTGGCTCACATCGCCCAGGGGACGGGGGCAGGTTCCAGGCTGGTGGAGCAGGGAAAAGGCAGTGCCAAAGTCCATGCTGTGGCACGGCCGTATCTTTTCACACCCTGTCAAGGCCACCGTGAGGAAAAACACATCCAAGGGGCAGTGGCAGCCCCAGTTGTGTCTTCGTGACAGCCCAAGATTGCTGGTTCTCTTCCCCTTCCCCCGGTTTAAAAGCACCTACGGACACTTGGGTTTGCCGTCCTCCTCATAGGATTTTCCGGCTATCGATATTCTTGTTGTTGCAGGGCATTTCTATTGATGCCACATCTCAGCCTGCATTATTTACACAGAGCTATTGAATCTGTCCCAGTATTCAGGACAGCCTGACAGAACCCAGCCTCCCTCTTTAAAGGTTAAACGAGCTGGGTCCCCTCACAACATGGGCTTGGGGCTTGGGAAATACAAGGGATCCAACAGCTACCTCCCCCTGATCCCCCCCTTTCATTTTAGCTTGGAAAGGTTACCCTGAGGCGCCTGGGACTGGGAAGTGGAGGGTGCTGGAGAGTGTGTGTGTCTCTTTAAATGCTCTTTGTGTCAGCGTGATAAGGAATTTGATGGCTTTATCAGAAATACCAAAGCTTTATTTAGCAGGGTGAGGCGAGCGCCACTCGGCTCCACACAATCTGCTGATAAATTGGAAAAAAAAAAAAAAAAGAGGAAAAAAAAACAGGCAGTGGGGGGAGGAAAGTCTAAACTTTCCCTGGTTGCATTTGGGCATGGCCAGGGGACGTGGAGCTGGACACATTCGCTACCTGACCACAGCCAGTGTGGATGGTGAGGCCAGGTGTGTATTAGTGTCCTTGCCTGAGACCAGAGCCCTTGTAAAGGACAGAAGCAACTTGGGTTTATCCCATGTCATCTTTCAGTGTCTCCACTGTTCACCTGGTCGTATCTCTCGCGTAGACCCTTTTCTCTCTGGTCCCCAGTTTGCTGCATGTCTCATCTTCTCTTTCACCTCCACTTGTGGTACTGGAGCATTTTTGGCCAGCAGCTGGGCTATGGTACAAGCTCTTGGATAGAAAGGCCCTAGTATTCTTTCTCTGTCCCTCAGACTACGTATCTCAACAAGAGGTTTGGGTTTGGCTGGTCCCTGGGTCTCATCTCCTTTACCTGGAGTTTGCCTGCCAGCTTTTGTAAGGGGGAGGCCCAGGCAGCAAGGTGGGAAAGGAGAGGTGTCTCATTAGGCACAGTGTGCAGGGGACTTTGCAAAATATCCCTTGTGCAGCATGGGACTGCAGGGAGCTCACAGCTGGAATGGGAAACACCCCCCAGAGGTCTGTGCCAGCCTGGATTGCTAATCCAGCTGCAGGAGGACAGGCGGACATCTGAGGGGCATATCCTCCACCCTTGGATCTTGCTGTCCTCCCGGTGTCCCACTGGGCTGTGAGAGGATGTGTTCTAGTGCTCATTCCAGTGCTCCTACTGGTGGGCATACCTTGGAGAGGGAGTAGATGAGGTTGAGGAGCTGTTTTGGGTGAGCTGCTGCTCTCCTACAGCAGAGATACATAATCTGATTTACCTGTTGCAGACCCCCGTATCATGGGGACCTCCTGCAGTGAGGGCAAAGCCCAGTCACAGGATTCTTCCCTCAGTCTGCTGTTGGTGGGTTTAATTCTGAGTGAGGAGCCTGGGATCATGACCCCATCCTGCCAGCACTGTATAATGCTTGTGCTGCTTTGCTTCTAAATAGGCTAAACCTTGATTTGGTACTTAAATCACAGAACTGGGAGTCAAGCCTCCTGGTCTCCAGCCACAGCTCTTCCACCAACTCCCCCATGGAAACCTGCTGCCTTCTCCTTGCCTCTGTGGAGGCACTCCATGCACAGGAGCAGAGCAGCACCCAGGTTTGAAGCAGGGAAGGAGTGTGCAGGGTTTTCCAAAGGATGCCCACTGCTGTGGCTCCAAGGTTGTAGGAGCTGTGCTGCCTTACTGAAACAAGCCTGGCCCCATGGTTCTGCAGCATTCTGAGATCCGGGCTGAGAGTGCTCAAGACAGAGCCAGTGTTTCTCCTGATCCGTGTTTATCATTAACACATGACATCGATTATATATCGTTGCCATGTTTTGTTGTTCATCGCGTGCCTGCACGCGGGCCACACACATTGTGACAGCTCTGGTCCCTTCCTGATCTCGTGCCTCCACACCTTTTCTTTCCATCTTTCTGTTCATTCTTACTCCTCCTCTTTCCTTTCTCTCCTTCTTTTGATTTTTCCTCTCTGCTCGGCTTGCACGCACGCACACACACAAACACATACACACACAAAGCCCTTTCACAGTTGGATCATCTGTTCTTGGCTCTCGCCCACATCTCTTTTTGATGTGGTTTCTGGAGGGTTTGGGCCAAGTCCCCCATTTCTCTCTGACATCAGGAAGCCTGCTGCAGCCTCTGATTCCAGCCGGATCTGGTTAACTCTCTTAGGAAACCTTGCCACCTACCAGACTAAGAGTGGTGCTCTAAGCCTGGCCGAAAAGGAGAGCGAGGCTTGAGCTGCGCTGACTTATAGCCTCATGTTCTGGACAGTTACTCGGGATTTACTGATGTCCCCAAGCACAAAACAAGGTCCTGAGTTGATGCAGCACAAGTGTCTGGAGGCTGTGGAGCTGCTCCTTTAGAAGATGTTTCCCTTGTTGGAGTTGTGTGGTGCTTCCCCCCACAAAGCTGAGAGGAGCAGCGCCCGGAGCTCCAGGCAGGGCTTTGGCTCTCAGCTCCCATTTTGTGGCCATTTAGTCTAGACCAAGGATATTTAGTCTTGGTCTCAGCCTGGGGCATCTTTTGACTTGCTTGAAGCCCTGTCTGGTGCATCACTGTCCCTCTAGTTGCTGTATGGGAGGGCAACCTGTTCACTTGAGCACCGTCAGAGAGAACCGCGGTGCCCAGGAGGTGCAGCTCAGTCCCAGAGGCGAGTCCTCCTCCTTTGGGAGGCAGCGTAGAGATGGTGTGTCACTGCGAGAGGATGAGTAGACAAGTTTAGAAGAGGCTTAACAGCAATTGGGTTTAAACGGCCCCTCTTCTCTGGGAGGTTTCAAAGCTCCGCGGTCACTTTCGGGAGGAGAGCCTCTGCCGAGCGCTCGCGGTGCCATGTCTGTCTCTGCGGAGCGGCTGCAGCGCCGCTGGCTGCGCTCAGAAGTGCGGTGGAGTCCCCTGGGGGCTGCTGGGAATAGTTGTGCTTTCGGCACGGAGCGGGTGGATGGGACGAGGGGACAGAGGCAGGGACAAAGCCTTGCTCTTCTCAACACTCTGCTCGTGAACTCGTGCTCAAGCTGCCCGCGTGGCTCGGCTCAAATCCTGTTAAGTCGGCAGCAAAACTTTCACCAGCCTCGGTAAAGAGCAAACGTTTTCAGTCAGGTCACTTCCAGGGCCAGGAATGGGGTTAGGGGACAAATACCTGAGCGACAGTTTGCTTTAGTAGAATGGGGAGGGAAGTGAGAGTAGATTGCTTTGGGCAT
This sequence comes from Cephalopterus ornatus, assembly GCA_013396775.1. Taxonomy (NCBI): domain Eukaryota; kingdom Metazoa; phylum Chordata; class Aves; order Passeriformes; family Cotingidae; genus Cephalopterus; species Cephalopterus ornatus. The sequence goes on along the minus strand of VZRE01005235.1, from coordinate 302,016 downwards.
GGGTAATGGGGCATGGAGACCTCGCTGACTCAGCCAGCACCGCGAACTCTGTCCTGGGCACTCAAGCTGCGGCTGCTTGTCCTCCTGTCTGAAATGAGCCCATCATCTCAGCCTGCTCCCCAGCAGGCTCATGTCCCCTGCCACAAAGAATCTTTCCATGTGGCACTAACTGGCCACACCAGCCTGGAGATGGGGCCGGAGGGGCTGTGGAGCCTGGACCCCTTCGGCTTCTCTTGCAGAGACGAGGTGGGGACAGTTTGCCCCATGGCTGCCCACACAGCCCACATGCAAACTTTGCTGGTGATCCTGGGCTAAATTTGTTCCTTTCTAAGAGGAAAATTTGTATAGAATGAGCTAAAAGGCCTCGGGCTCCACCAGTGTGGGCCTGGGGTGCTGGGACAGCACAACTCCTCCCTGAAGCTGGCTAATAGAAATCAGTCCTGATTAGGATTAGTCCAGCCAGCACTGAGCTGGCAGGCTGATAATCTAATAAAAATTCCCAGGATTGGTTTACTCTGGGGAGGATTTGCGCTGGACGCGGGAGGAGCAGGATTAGCCCAGCTGTGTTAGGGAAGGGAGGGCAGCCCAGGGTGGGCAGGGAGGCTGCCGAGAGGGTGGGGGGAGCAAGACGGACAGCAAGAGTAAGTGGAAGTGACAGGGTCAGACCAGGCCTTTGTCCTACAGCCTGATTAGAGAGTCTGCCCCCAGTTTCTTACACTTTGGGATGTTGTCGGACAAACTGGAGCTTAAATCTGTCAGAGCGCAGTAGAGATTGGAGTTGACATCCCAGGAACATATTCCTTGCTGTGCAGAAATCCAGTCCTGCTGGGAAAATGTACAATGCCCATCCCAGCCCCCTCTGAGCTGGAGGAGGTGAGCTCAACTTCTTCCTTCAGCTGTGTTGGGTGATTGAGGCTGAGCAGCAGAGAGGCTTGTCCAGAAGCTGGTATCTGCCATGAGTGGTCCATGTCCAGCTCCAGACTGGTCTCTCCAGCTTCATCCCTTGATGGAGAAGTAGTCCTGGAAGCCAGTTGGTTGCTCTCCAGCTGAAATTGCCAGGCTTTGCAAAGGCATGGTGGCAAAGGCACCCACCGTGTGTGAGTGAGAACCGCAGGAGATCCCTGTTCCTCCAGGGAATCTCAGGGTGGGCAGAAAAGCTCCTTAGTAGGCAGTGAGGAATCCTGAGGCAGTGGCTTTTCAGACTGGGGATGCCAAGGATTTCTTGGGCTGCTGTTTTTAAGGAAGGCCCTTCGTAGGGGAGGCAGAGCAGGAAGGTAATTTTCAAGCGCTATTCCTGCTGCAGGGCTTCTCAGCCTGCAGTCCCTGGAATGACTGGGAAAAACAGAAGGAACCCCAAAATGTCTGTGCCCATTTCCATAATTTTAAAGCAAGAGTATGTGGGGGAAATAGTGCAAATATTCAAAGTTTTCACCTCGATGTTTCACAAGATGATCTGTGGATTATTCCAGGTGTGTTCTAGTGCAGCATCTAAAGGTGCCCTGTCAGCCTGCTCTGGCTGCCTCAGCTGTTTAATGCTCCCTAGGCAAGGCAGGAGAGGAAAAGAGCCCCACAGTCTTCTGAACTCAGCCTTCAACTCTCCCTGTAACTCTGTTCGTCTCTCCTGGTCTGACTCTTCTGCTCCTTTCCTGGGAAGTTCATGAAATCCCAGACTATTTAAATGTGTCTTGTCCCTCTGGGGACACTGCTGAGAGAGACCCTTCAGAGCATGAAGTGGGGAGTCCTGCCTGGAGCAGAAGAACCAGAGCAGCCACTCCATATGTTCCTGGACACAAGGCAAGAGCTGCAGGGGATGGAAACCATCTCCTGGACTCAGAACTCCACAGAGAAATGTCCTCAGAGCTGCAGAGGGTGCAGATTGTGTGAGGGTTTTTTTCTCCTCTTAACAGCTGCTGCTCCTTTAGATGGGCTGGAGCAATTCCCAGCTGAGTGGATCTGTCTATGGACCAGCATCCTGAAAGCTCAGGGGTCTGGGGGTTGTTTGGGACACCCTCCCCTCAAAAAAAAAAAAAAAAAAAAGAGAGAGAAAGAAAGAGAGAAAAAGCCTCTAAGATGAAACCAGGATAACTAAATAACGAGAGCCCTGTCCTCTCCAGGCTCGGGTAGCTGCATATATGATTGTCAACTTGATGAAATCCCCCCGGATGTAATGAGCTGATTTTCTGCTGTTAATATTGCATCTGCTGATGAAGGATTCGTTAGGATAATGGAACGAAGCTAAAATATAAATGACTCGCTGTCAAGAAGCAGCTTTTGCTTGTGTTCTCCTGACAGTTCCTCGGCCACGGCGAGGGAGTTTTGTGTGCTTGGCACACGTTTGCGAGGTGTGTGTGGGTATTGGGTCCTGCGTGTGCAGGGACACACGTGTCAGAGCATGTTCCCTGCGAGCCCACTGCCTGGGTACCTGGCTGGGCACTGTGGGATTCTCTGTGCCAGTAGGGCCAGAACGATGCTGCATCACAGAGCAGCAGCCAGGGAAAGTTGTTCCTTTGCTGGGCTGAGGCTGCCAGGGGAAGGAGGGAATGTGTGCTGCTGGAAAAGTGTCTGCACTTCCACTCTAGGTCGTCCTTGATCTGGTGTGTTCCTTTTTTTCCTTTAGTTTTGTTGCCAAAGTTGCCGTGTTTTCTTTCTCAACACAAGAAATCACTTTAAGCATGTTGGAAAGTGAAACAGATCTTTGCTCGCAAAGCTTTTGCAAATGCAGAGTATTATTTTCATTGGAAAATGCAAAAAAAGATCTTGATAAGAGCAACTGTGGTGCTGCTGAACAGTAACCCGACATCTGGGCAGAGAATCCCAAGGTTCTGCTGTCAGAGTGGGGATATGGGGTTGATTTTCCTTGCAAAAAGTAGAAATCTCTGTCATTGAGGGGGTTTTAACTTTAATACAATTTCCCACACACAACCCCAACACTAGTTCCTCACCCCGTCTCAGGGCTGTGCCTACATCAGAGTATGCGTTAAGTCTTTGTTATCAGAGGTGCAGGGAGGAAAACCTTTCCAGAATACCTTTAAAGAACACCTTTCCAAGTGTCTTTGGTATCTTCGACTTTCTGTACATTTCATAACACCATTAACCAAAATATAACATTTGCCAACCCTTCCTTGTACGCTGTGCCTGAGGGCATTTGGTGTTTTCCCTTCAGGTCCATGTTCCTGGACGCATGAGGATCTCAGCTTTCACTGTTTGTTTGTTTTTTTAGTTTTTAATCACATTTCTCGCTCTTCTGATTACCAAGGAGGAAAAAAAAAAAAGATTGAAAACATGAACAGTAATGGCTCAAAACTGAAATTAAAAAAGACCTTGTTTTCCATTATTATTTTTCAAATCACATTTTTCAGCCAGTAATGTCAGGGATCAGAGCAGTGACTTTATTTTTTCCTCAACAGCAGTTTTTCTGGAGGTGTGAGATGGTGGTGTTCCAGCCCCTCTGACCTGCACATCTTTGGTGGATGTTTGGTGGACAAAGCCTGGCCCGGCACTAGTTTTGGGGAGTTCCTCTCACTGTTCAGACTCCTCTAGCGAGGAGCATTGGTGGTTTAATTGAATCATTCTTTACAAAAGACCATGAATATCAATGATGGGGGAGGGGGGAGACACATGAATATGATGCTGAAAATTTTGCATTGGAATATGTTTTATGGAAAACAGCTTTCTGACCAAGTGTGTGTGGATAAACTTACATGTAGCACTTTTCCAACCTTTCTGTGAAAGCACTTCTTTGCTTTCCTTCATGATAAACACTGCGTGGAAGAAAATTTTCAACTAAAAAAATTATTTTTCCCAAAGATATTTGGCAGGAGGAGGAACAATTCTTTTCTGCTCAGTGTTCTATCAGAGTCTGAGTTGTGCAGACATAAGGAAACGAGTGAGGTGTAGTGGTTCCTGCCCAAGGCCAAGTGCAAGGGACAAGGAAGCCCAGGCGATGTCCCTGTCCCACTGAATCTCTAAAGAAGACCTTCACCAGGACCCCAATGTGCCAAAAAAGACAGAACAGAGACATTTTCCAGGGGGAAGGTGGTGCAGAAAAGCTGGAAAGTGTTTTGTGCTTCCACACTTTCTATTGCACAAGCTTTAAATTCCCAGACTCGCAGAGGAAGAGGCTGGTGAACAATTCCCAGTTTCTTTGCTGCCTCTTGGCAGTGGTCGCTCAGCCAGTCCCAGGCAACTGGAAGTCATGACCTGGGCTCCATAACTGTGAGATCATCCTGGAGGTTTGGAGATGGAGCAGGCAAATGCCAAAGAGTATGGCATTCTTGGACTGGCTTTCTGAGTCCTTCAGCCTTTCTGGGCTTTTCTCTGCACAATTAGCCTTGGCAAGGGGGAGGAGGTGGGCAGGGAGATCTGACCGGCATCCGTCCCTCTTGGCATCTTGGAGGCTTTTTGTACCAGTTGCTCGAGGGCACAGAGCCAGGTCCTGAGCCAGTGTAAGGCAGCACAGCCCCTCTGGTGTCAGCAGGGCCTCCCTGATCCACACCCACTCGGACTCTCCTCCCAGAGCCAAGGGGACTCTTTTGAGGAATTCAGTGGCAAATTCAAGCACGGCTTGGCTGGGACAGTGTCTGTGTTATGGGAGGGTCCCCTTTGGCTCTGGGGCTTGTTGGCGTTGGGCAGGCTCGACCTACAGCAACCAGCCCGGGGGGAAATCACAGACCCCTCTCCCCAAATCCTGCCCTTGGGGTTTTCCTTCATTTCCATTCTTTTCCAGGTACCCCAAGGCCTAACAAGCCCTGTCACCTCTTCCCACGTACCAGGTCTCCTGGGCCATCACTTGGAGTGTATATGTGTGTTTCTGTGTGTCACACTTATTTTTTTCCTGGGGTCCCCTGCTTCATCATTATCTTAATCACTGTTGTGTTAAGTTTCATGCTTCCTTTGACCTTTATTTTCGGCCTGGTTATGCTGTTTATCTGCCTCTGACACTTGTCCCCTGGTGCTATTGCCAGGGAAACCCAGCACAGAGGCCTTTCCCTTTTCCCCCACCCCCTTGTCCCTTTCTGTTTAATTTTTTTCTTTCCTTTTTTTTTTTTTTTTTTTTGTCCTTTAACATGGTTTTCCTAAAAAGTTTTTTAATCAATCAAATTCGAGGCAGAAAATAGGCTTGGTCACGCCTGGTCCTTGGGTCGTGTGACACTCACTCAGGGTCCTGACAGCTCCTCAAAGGGGGCACCCGGGACGGGGAGGGGGGGCCGGCAACGCGTTTCCCCAGGAAAGGGCCCGTTTCCATGGCACTGCCCCCACCTCTCCGCCATCCGCCAGCCCGACGTGGGCCTGAGGCTCTTCAAAAGGGGCGTTGGGGAGCGTGTGCGTGTGTGCGGGGCCGGGGAACAAAACGCGGCGCGGGGGCGGCGGGGGCCGCGCCGACAGCTGCCGGGGTTCTCTGCCCCCGGAGCTCGTGGGGAGCCAGCGGGAGCCGCGGCGGCAGAGCCGGGGCCCCGCCAGGGCCGCATAATCAGGGGCTTTTCATAAATGCCCCATTTTTCATCCCCATCTCAGGCATGTGCTCCGGCAGCGCTGACGCGGGGGGACAGCGCTCCCCAGTCGTGGTGCTCACGCCTGGCTCTGCCCCCGCTGCACCCTCCTCGTCCTCTGCCCTGTCTCCGCAGGCTGGCAGGTGCCCACTGCTCTGCCAAATGCAGCTCATGCCCCCTGGCCGGGGCTGGGATGGACGGAGCATGGAAGCAGCCTCACGGCTGTGTCGGTACCGGCTCCCACCGCGGCAGGACCGGGCTCGGCATGTGCCTCACCATCCTTGGCAGTCGCCTTTTCCCTTTTCCTCGGGTCCTCCTTGCTTCCCTCACCTCTCCCCACCCTGCCCTGGGAGACCATTTGCCCTTCTGCTGCCTTCATCCCAGGCTCTGCACCTGGGGTTTTAAAACACTTTTCTTCCCCTCTCTTCCCTGCCCCCCACCTTTCTCAAGTTCTCTTCTGTCACTCTGCCACCTCCTGCCCTTCTTTTCCCCATGCCCTTTCCAGTTCTCCGTTCGTGCAGGGTCTTTTTCTTTCTCTCTTTTTTATAATTAATGATTAGTTTTAATTGGTTTGCTTAGGCAGCCTGACAGCAAATTAGCAGGAGCCAGCCCAGGGCTGCCGAATGCCAAGTTTGGGGACTGCTGTGCTTTACAGAAGCCGTGGCGGGAGGTGAAATCTTTGGGATCCCCCCTTGGCGCTCCCCTCCTGCTGTGCTGGGCTGTGCTGTAGCTGTGCTGTGAGGTGGGGGGCCGGGGCCTCTCCTGGTCCCAAGTGCCATCAGTGCTGGGAAGCTGGGACGGGCAGTGGGCGCTGTCCCTGTCCCTCTGTCCCTTGCCTGGCTCCAGCACTCTTGAGCTGCAGGGTCGGGTCCAGGATGGACCCTGTCCCTTTCCTACTGCCCAGTGCTGGCTTTCCTCCTCCTTTTTGCATCACTTTTATTGAGCTGGGCTCTGCTCAACAGGTTTGAGCTGAGGGGCCAGGGTGAGAGGCAGGGCAGGATGTCCCCGGGGAGCGCTGTGCCGAGGGGAGTGCTCAGGCAGCGGAGCAGGCGGCTCTACCCGGAGCTGAAGGCAGGTAATGGGGACGGGGCAGGAAGGGAAGGGGGGCTTTGCTCTTTTCCTCCTTTGCAGTGATTTCCCTTTGCTTTGCTTTTCTTTTCTTTGCCTTTTTTATAGCTCCCATTTTTCTTTTTTATGAGAGAGAAACTGCAGGGTTCTCCCAGGGCTGGGAAGAGCGCTCGGTCCCAGGCTGCTCCCAGCCAGATGGAGGGGAAGAGAAGGGGGGCAGTGGGCCCGTAATCCTGGGAGGAGAGTTTTCCTGGTTAAAGAGGATTGGGGATGGAGTCTAGGACATTTCAGCATGTTGTTTGAGGAAGAAGGGGCACACCATGACCTATTTGGGATGCTTGTTAATTCTCAGCCCAAAACTTTGCTGGGAGCACTGGCAGCTGTGTAGCCCTACAAGTGTGGATGGAGTTGGTTTGTGTTGCACTGCTGGTATTGCCTCGTAATGGCAGCCAAGAAAGGGTTCCCCTTCCTCTCCCTTAGCCCATGCCTTTTTCCCTGGGCAGCTCAGGATTGGCAGGAGATGATAGTTGGGTGGGACTGTGCAGCTGGAGCTATACAGCAGCCAGGATATTCCAGCCCTTCCAAACCGAGAAGGCTTGTTAGGCTGGTGACAGAAGGGTGTGTTTCTTGTCCTTCTCAGTTGTCCCTCCTTCAGGTGTTAATGGGTGCTTTTGCTCTTACTGGACAACCAGTCCAACCCTCCAACTGAGTGTTAATACCTACAATATGCCTTTTTATGGGATCCAGAGCTCACATAGAACTGAAATCAGAGGGATGTGCTGTCTTCCTGGGATTTCTGTCATGGAGGAACAGCCTTTTTGTCAGTCACAGAGGTCCCTGCTGCATTCCAGATTCATGAAAGATGGAAGCCAGCACAAACACGTCTGCTCTCAGATCTGTGTGTTGTTCAGCTGTGAGTGTACTGGCAAACACCATGCTGTGATACCTTGCTGCAGCCTGGCCCCTTTCCCAAAGACTCGTGTGGTTGGAGCTCACTCAGGTGCAAACACTGATAGTGCACGTACCGACTGCTGCTGCGCGGGCGTCCCGCGAGGCTCGGGGGCTGCGGCCGCAGGGCCCTCTCCTCTGCCCTGCCCTGCCCAGGACACGGGGCTCTGCGCTCCCACACAGCTCCAGTGTCCCCCCCCAAGTCCTGATGAACCCTCAGAGAGGCCCTCATGCCTTCACCAGTGTTCTGGACCTTAGCTGAGCTTTGGGCCTCTGCACAGCAAAGCGAGGGGTGAGTCTTCCTGTCTTAGGGAGAGAGGGAGAGGGATGAGGAGAAGTGTGGAAAAATATCTGCTAGAAAAGGTGTTGAGACCTCGCAGATCATTTCACTTTTAGGTGATCTTGGCTTATTCCCAGAGCTGATGTCCATGCAGTAGCAAAAGATATATTCGATTTGTAGCAAAACTTCCTTGTTCTGTGCACTTGGGAAGTCTCCTGTTCCTTTTCACACACACCCATCCTCTCCAGGGGTGTTTTAAGACCTTTTTCACTTTCTTGTAGGCTGTTTACATTTCACTGCCCTTTAGGGAGCCAAAAGGGGCTCAAGGAGGTGGCCACACTCTGTACTCTTTCATGTACCAGCAAGGCTGGGACAAATCCATGTCATTTGTCAGTCCCATGTTGGCCAGTGCTGAAGAGTAACTGATGCTCAGGAATTTTTTGCCAAGTGATGATTGGGCTGGATGTATGACCACACACCCAAACCCTGTGCCATAGCTGATGGTAGGGACTTGTGGCACTCAGTAGAGCTCAGGGATGGGCAGCACTGGGGTGGCTGGATTCCCCCCCACAGGGCTGAGTGCAGGCTGCTGGGCGCTTATTTTGTGGTTTACCAAGTTTATTGCTTATACCAGGCTGATCAGGACAGTTCAAAACTTGGTAGTGCCACTGGAGTGCCAGGCACGGTACAAAGTTGAATGAAGGCACAGCTCTCTCCCCGGGAGAGCAGCCATCCCTCTCCCTGGTGTCCAAGCCGTCCCTTCCCTTCTGGTTTTAGCAACGTGAGAGCCAGTATTCAACTTCTCCCTTTGCAGTTCAGGGGCTCCATGATAATTGTGTAGTTGTTGACAATTGAAGAGCAGCTGAGGATCACCAACTGTTTCACTGCAGAGCTACAGGAGAGAAACTGAGGCATGGAGCTGAAGGTGCCTAAAGATGCCCTCAAAGCTCCAGAGTGACCCACTGAGGGATTATCCCACCTGGGCCCTGCGATTGCCACCACAACCCACCGTGGCAAAGGAAAAGGAAACCGAGTGGAGCGGGAAGCAGCAATGCCTCCTGTCCTGCCCTGCCGTGCCTTTGGCTTGCTGCCCTTCCTCTCCTCTTCCTCCCCTGGCACCCCTGGCTGGCAGCACGTGCCCCGAGTGCTGCTCGGCCGGCAGCCCGAGCCGGCTCCTTTAAGGCAGCCCGCCGGGGAATTGCGCGGTGCCAGCCTTCGCCGCCAGTGCCGCTCCCGCTTCCCCCTCGGAAAGTTTCCTGCCCAATTGTTATGTGCGATCCGATCTGAAAGTTGCTCTCTAAGCTTCTTGTCACATTTTGACTTAATGAAGTGCAACTGGAGTGGGAATTGGGGTTCATCACGCCAGTCTCACTGCGCTCCCTTGTTGTCAGAAAACAGGGGCGGTTGGGGACCGTAATGCAACGCTGCAAGTCGTTATCATTCCGGTCAGTCTGTTTAACACAAAATTAAACAAAGAACTAATTAGTGCCTCATGAATTAATAAATGCGCAGTTGCCGGGTAGGAAGGGGAGGAAGGAAAAAAGGTTGTTGAAGGAAAGATACTGAAAAAGTCGAATTAGGATGTTGTGTCAAGGGGAAAAAAAAAAATCTGAGTCCACTTTGGCGAAGAGTTTGGATCCATTGGTTTCTTTGGAATAAGCTCCCCTCCTCCTCCTGCATCCTGCTTGTCTGCTCTGGAGCAGCAATGTACAGCAGGCACAGGGAAGAGGCAGCCTTTCAGTACTTCTGCAGGGGGGGCTTGTAAGAAAGACAGGGACAAACTTTTTAGCAGGGCCTGTAGTGATTGTGGTGATGGTTTTAAAGTAAAAGAGGGACAGTTTAGCCTAGATTTAAGGAAGAAAATTGTTACAGTGAAGGTGGTGAGGCCCTAGCACACATTGCTCAGAGAAGCTGTTGGCTTCCCCATCCCTGGAAGTGTCCAAAGCTCGGTTGGACGGGGCTTGGAGCAACCTGGCCTAGTGGAAGGTGTCCCTGCCCATGGCAGAGGGTTGGACTATGTGACCTTTAAAGGTTCCTTCCAACCAAAGCAGTTCTAGGATTTTATCATTTTCCAGTGATGATCCCTAGAAGCTGGAGCTGGTGTCCAGTAGCCAGATATAAATATTTACCCAAAGCATATGTGGGAGCTGAGAGGTGCGGGGTGGAAGCCCTGCGTTGGAAAGGAGGAACGCTTCAAAGCTGGTCATGGCGAGCAAGTCTCCTCTCTTTCTCTGAGGGCTTTTTTCCTGGAGAATCCACGATTGACACAGTAACAGTGTGTAATCAAGGTTTAACTATGTCCCAGCAGCGCTCCCCCTGCTCCTTGCCCTCTCCGGCCCCCTCCCCACTCGGAGCCGGGCAGTGCCGAGGTGTCCGTCCGGCGTTCCCAGAGCGGGGCTGGGCACAGGGGCTGTGCTGGGCACCCACCCGGCCGGGCAGCCCCGCAGGTGCCGTGCCGTGCCACGCTGCCAGCGAGCGGGCTGGGCTCTGGCACATTGTCAGGCAGGGAAGCAGAGCTGGGGGAGGGAAGAGTCCATCCTTAAGAGGACATGTCAAGTACAATTAGCGTTATCTGTCTAAATATGTACTGGGAACACAGAATACAAGAGGAGGCCTGGCTGGCTTTAATGGAGACATATGCAAGGTCATATTGCCTCATACAATCCCCCAATCTGATTTGGGGATTACACATTCTAAGTAAATTGGCGTTATTCCTCTTGCATCATTGATAAGCTGTGGCCGAAAGAAGAGGAGTTAAAAAAAAAAAAAAAAACAAAAAACAAACAATTAAAAACTCAAACCCAAGAATTGACCGTGCACAGGGGTGAGGGAGTGAAGGCAGGAAGGCAGAGAGAGTTACAGGCAGAGAGCTCGGGAAAGGGGGAGAGAACAAAAGGGAGAGAGAGAAAAAAGAGCGTGACAGAGTGGCAGAGAAAGCAGGAAGGAGGAAAGGGAGAACAAAGGGAAGAAAAAGGTGGGAGAAGGGATGAGAGAGCCAGAAGGACCGAGGGTGTCAGGGTGGGAGAAGCACCTCAAGTGGGGGAGCTGTTACTCCAGCCGTGCCCTCAGCCTTGTTAGCACCAGGATTTGAGTGGGAAAGGAAGGAGCCGGGGTGGTTATGCATCTTCCTCACCCAAGGGGCTCCCTGCACTCTGTGTCCATCCATCCATCTGGGATATCTCACCAGCTCCTTCCCACTCTGGGTCCCAGCCAACACCAGGCATCTATCTTTGGCAGTGCTGGAGTGTGAGTGACGGGAGGAGCCCGGCCACACGCACGGAGCACCAGCACCCCAGACACGGGGGCAGCAGTGTCCCCTGAGCCCAGTCCCTCTCCCTTCTGCCCTCCCAGAGGCTAAAGAAGGTCCCTACAAGGGGCTGGGTCCTGGCACCCACTGGTGCATCCAGAGAGGGGGTGTGTGGCAGGCTGGATTCAACCACGGGCTGGCTGTGCGTGACCTCAGGGCATTTTGTCATTGCACTGCCACTGCGGGCAGTGTTGGGAGCTGTTTTGGCAGGGCTGCCAAACAGAGGCTGCAGGAACAGCCCCAGCACCCTCACCACCGTGCATGGAGCCACCCTGTGCTGCCAGCCCCCTCCCGGCTCTGGGAGAGGGAAGTCCCTGGCTGGCTGTGGATCAATCCTCCCCCTCCCGCGAGCTCTCCTCCTGCGCAGGATAACCCCCTCCTGAAGTCTCATGGCACGGCTTTTATGCTCTGTCACATTTTTGGAACATATGGTTTTAAATAATTCAATTTACTTTTCATGTGTTTTGCTGTGACTTTTTTTCCCCTGTCCCTTTTCTCTTTCCTCCTCACTCTCCGGATTCTCCAGGGCAGAAAATGCACAGATGAGTGGATGAAGGGGTTCAGTGCACTGGGACCCAGCCCTGCACCCCATCATCATGTGCCCCACTGGTGTGCAAGGGAGGCCTCAGCATTACCACATGGGTGAACCTCTGTGAAAGAGGGGTCAGGAAAGGAAATGGGAAGACTGGGAATGGAAAAATTTGACATGGAGCAGAAGGCAGCCTTGGATGTGTGGGCAGTGTGGTGCAGACAAGCAGGAGATCTGTCTCTGATACCTGGAGAGCAGGATTCAGGACAGTGATAGCTGCTCTCTCTGTGTGAAATTATTCCCAAGCCTCCTTGGGAGCCTCTTGCACAGAGAAGTGCCAGAGTGCGGTGTGGTGCTCTGGTGGGGTGCATGGCACTGTGGGGTACAGCCAGGAGTAGGAAAGCGTTTTCGTTTTGTTCCCTTGTGGAGTCTGAATATCCCAGGCTGGCCCTGCTTGCAGTGGGTTCTCACCCAGGTGTTGTGAGTTGTCTGTGCCTTGGCTCTTGCTCAGATGTTCCCTGTGTGTTAACCAGATCTTTTCTCTTCCCCTTCCAGAATGAAGTGAATTTAGAGCTAAAAACGAGGCAAGCAACCAGGCCTTGAAATCTCCGAAAGGTAGGAGAGACTTCAGACTGCAATGGGTATGTCACTACGCCCTCCTGGGTTCTCTTTTCCTCTGCGTGTCTCTCACACTTCTGGCCTGCTCACTGTGGCTGTGTCTGCACTAGAACTTCTGGGGTTGGACCAGGGATGGAAACAGAAGAAGGTCTATTGCAGACATGGGCTGTGTATGTCCTAATCCTGTCTTTGTCTTTGTACACCAATTGTTCTGGCACCTGGTTTGGTCACTGCGGGTTTTCCTCAATATCTTCTCTCCTGCCTCTATCTTTACAGATAAAAAACCTGTGTAAGGGTTCTGGTGAGAGGGTACTGCTTCATCTTCATCCATGTGGGCTAGGGGAGATGGATAAGGTCCTTTCACTGAATAAGATGCAGTCTCCCTCTACTGTGAAGTTTTGCTGAGCTCAGTTCACATAATTCAGATGGTGATGTGTGTGTTCTCCTCCTCCTCTGGCACAGCTTTATCTATTCAGACTGCAGCACTGTGGTGGTAGGATGGAAGCAGCTCTGTCTCCAGCAGAATCCTGACTGCTCTGGGTTTTCACTTTACCTAGAACGTCATGGTCTGTGTTACTGCAAAAAAACTCCAGCTTCATGATCTCCTAGAGCTGGACGGTCACTTAATCTTTGATAAGAGTTAGAGGCCAAAAGCTCATGGAAATGGAAGGTGATTGTGTCTCTTAAATGCCTCATTTCCATGTGCTGGGTCAGAGATTCCCTGTGCCACCTCTGATGACGGTTACTGAGAAGTCCCTGCCAAGCCAAGGCAGTTCCTGCTCTCCCTGGCTCTTCCTTGTGTCCCCAGGAGCACCACTGAGCTCCTTGTGTGTCACCTGGAGAGTTTCCGCCCTCTTCCCTGTGTCTCTGCTCTGTACCCCCTGCAGCACTGCCACGGCTGGCCTCTCCCATTGCTGCTCTCCCTGCCCAGGCACCTCGGCAGGTCTGAGGGCAGGAGTGGCCATGGGAGGGTGAGGAGTGCTCTGCCATGCAGGACATCCACTCCCAGGTGCCGGGAGCACTGTCTGGGCTGTGCCTGCACTCAGAGCATCCCTGCGGCAGTGGGGACCCCCGATGCCCAGTGTCAGGGAGCTCATGAGCTGAGTCCGAGCGCCATCCGAGGGGCCCGGGCTGGCTGGGGCAGGAGGGGGCCCCAGGCCGGGCTGGGCAGTGTCAGAGGTGACCGGTGGAAGGCCAGTGTTATGTAAATACCGTTGCTGTAACATGGCAGGGCTGAATGGCCCTATGTGTCCATCCATCATTGCTGGGGAACAGAAGCCTCCCTGGGAGCACGGGGGGCCGGCAGCGCGGGGCAGGCAGACACAGGCAGCATGTGCCCTACTCATAAACTGTTTGTTTTCTTTTTGTCTCTCTCGTTTCGGGGCACCCCACCGAGAGCAACTCTCTGTTTTGTCCTTGCAACCTCTCCCCCAACCTTCCCCCCACCACTTCGGGCCTTCCTTTTCCTCCCTCCTTCCCCAGGGCCTTAAAAAAGTGTGGGGGGAAAAAAAAAGGGGAAGAGAA
>VZRE01005235.1:274611-288213 GCA_013396775.1 Cephalopterus ornatus | reverse complement strand
GAAAGTCCCCAGTTCACATTGCGGCTTCTTTCTCTGACTTCAAAGGCTCCCCATCATTGTTTGGGATCGGCAGGCAGTGGCCCTGAAAACGTGATCACAGCCGGGCACAGTGTAGGTCACCACCGAGCGCCATGCTCCGAGCGCTGAAAGGAACAGGCAGATTCTTCCCTTTTCATGCTTCACAACCCTGGTTACAGTGCTCTGCCTCGCCCGCGTGCTCCTTGCTGCGTGGCCATTCTTGCTCTTTTCTCCTCCTTTGCCTCCCGCCCTCCCTCTCTTTCTCTCTTCCAGGTCCCTCATTTCTCCATCCCTGTGCTCTCATCCTGCCCTCCTCCGTGCCCGGCATCACACACTTCACACTTCCTTATTTCCTTTCCATTACTTTTATTCCTCACACTCTCCTGCCTGGCACTGCTGCCACTTCTCTCTGTTATATGAATCACTCTTATTTCTCCCTTTCTCCTCTCCCAAAGGTCAGTCAGGAGGTTGATTTCCTCATGCTCCCTGTTCCCTTTTGGTAGCAGCCATCCTCTGACATTTGCCCGTGTTTCTGTCTTCCCCTGTGATGTCTCACTCACTGTGCCCAAAACTGCAGTGGTTCTGTAATCTCTGGATCAGCCCCAGACAGATGACAGCCCTGCCCTCCCCACAAGGTGTGAGCCCACTGCTTTCATGTGCAATGGGGTTATCCCCAGAAATTTAGCACGACCTCACATGGGGAGGCAGAACACGGAGCCTGCCAGCAATGTCAGCTTCCAAACTTGCTCTCTGGCTTTGCTGGTTAACCTGAAGGAGTTGGCAGGTGGGGTTGGTGTTGTGGGTGGGTTTGGAAAGCCAGGCACTGACTTGGGAATGTCACAGGGAAACCTTTGTATCTTGTAGGTCTCACATGGAACATGACACTGATGGTAGTGCTGATGGCAGAGTTAGGCAGGGATAAGGCAGAGGAAAGCAGGCCCAGCAGTTTGAGTGGGCATCCCAGAATACTTCCTCAACAACTTTCAACGAGGTAACATCACCTCGTTGTACCGAAGCTTTGGGTGTGTTTGGCTGCACGCTGAGCCAACAGCCAGACGGCAGCTCCCTGCCTGCAGAACATCCCCCCAGCAACACCAGGAGCTCCATCTTGCTGCAGGGGAACAGCCTGGACTCTGTACCCCTCCAGCACCCACCCGGGCACAGCCACCCTCCCCTCTGCCTCCGGATGCGGAGATCTCAGTGCTTGTGCCTCTGGTGATTTGTGAGGTTGTTTTAATGCCGAGGAGCCCACCAGGACTTGTCTCTTGCTAAATAGGCATATTAAGGGACATTGCGGCAGGGGTTATAGAGTAATAATTTGTCCTAATGAGCCCATGTCACGTTCTCCCCGGCCGAGCCATGCACAGGCAGGAGCTGTGGTAGGAAGGGGCTGCGCTGGCTGACCTGCCAGCCCAGGTTAATGAAGTTCTGCACTGCCCGGGGTCAGAGAGCAGCCAGTCAGCAGTGGTTCAGGGGGCTGGAGGGGAAGGATGGGGCTCTCCCCTGAGCTGAATGCCCCAGGGAGGGCCTGTGCCACACTGGACAGAGCAGCAGGATGCACGTTATGGCACTGGGATCTCCGTGCTGTGCTGGCGGGCTGCATGCCTCAGCACCCTCATCAAACTGGCTCCAGGCAGAGGTGAACCTGCTGTGGCTGGGGCGTGGCTGGGGTTTGTCCTCTGGCCTTGCAGGACAGCCCAGGCTGATGCATGTGGAAGGAGGCTGGATGAGTATGAGAGAAGGATCTCACCTCTGTTATAAGTGCTCCCCAGACTGGCAGGGTTGAGATCCCACAGAGCCAGACCAAAAGACACCAGGGGATAGGTGCGGGCACGTGGCAGGTGGTGATGACCAGTGTCTGGCTAGGAGGTTTACACAGAGATGCCAGAGGAAGTTCTCTCTGTCTTTCCTGTTCCCTCTTTCTCCTCTTGTTATGCTCCCCCATGGCTTGCTGAGGTCTTTTGCCTTGCACAGCAACTCTAAACTCAAGCAGTTGCTTCCATCACTTGTGGGAGGTGGGCAGGAAAGGCACTGGGAGTGTTGCCAGTCCCCCAGTGAAGAGCATCAGGGAGCAGGCTGGAGGCAGGACACCCTGGGCACCCTGTGGCAGGAGAGGGCAGGAGGAGCCAAGAACAGGGAGTCCTGGCTCACCTGTGGGAATCCATGGCCTGCCTCATCTCTATGGATCACACAACCCCATCCATGCCACACCAGAGCCCTGTGGTCTGCAGCACAAGCCTTGTATACCATCTTCCTCCTCCTCCTCCCACTCTTTGCTCCTTCCCCCCCTGCTTCTCTTTGCTTTTCCCTGTCTCCATCTCTCTCTCCCTTTCATCTACTCAGAAGGCTTTACTCTACTTCCTTGTCACCCTAATTGATTGCATTAACCTTTCAGCGTATTGGATTTCCCCAGCACCGTGCAGAGAGCACTGTGCAATATGCTTATAATCCGGGCTGTAATGGACAGGGAGCAGTCAACGAGCCCCTGCTCCAACAGGTTCTGCTGACAACTTCTTCTCAGGGAGAGGGAGAGGGAGCACTGGGGGGACCTGCCAGCACGGGGGTCCTGCAGCCCCTGCGCAGCCTCGGTGCCCCCCGTGAGCAGGGTTCTAGTGTTAGCTTGGGAGAATGGAGTCCTTGGAAAAGGATCCAGCATGGGAAGCAGGGAGAGGTTGTATTTGACCCTATTACTGTAATTTTTCCTTGTGTCTGAGCACCCTCCTTCTCTGTCTGCTTGCCTACAGTTTTGTTCCATCTGTTCAATGCTAAATTAATGTGCTTTACATTTAGGCACTTGTTGCTCGTGGCAGGATGAGAAGACAGTATCATGGAATCTCCCTGTTTTCTCATTGTGCTTGCCTCTGCCTTGTCCTTTAATTCCTGTATATGAGGATGTGAGAGAGGTGGACACCTTTCCTGGGGTTTCAGAGGAAAGCACAGGAATTTTGTGCTGATGAGGAAGACGGCACCAGGGTGCAGAGAGATGTGGATATAGAAGCCCTGAATTATATCTCAGGCTTGGCCTTGGATAAATCCTTTCACTGCTGGGTACCTCATTTCCCCTCAGGATGTCAGAGCTGTGCTTTCAGTGCAGTGGAGTCTGCAGGAGTGCTGGGGGAGACCCAGGGCTGTTATCACTGCTCGCAGGGCAAGGATGGGAAAGTGGCTGCAGACAGGCAGTGAAGCTACACAGCCAAGTGTCACTGCTCACGCTGCCAGTGAGGCAGGAAATAAACCCATGAGATCAGTGGCAAGAGCATGTCAGCCTGTGAAAGGCCTGGCCAACTGCTGGTGGCCAGGCCAGAGCCAAGAGATGCTTTGGCATCCTTTATTTTAGAGGGCTGGGATGATGGATGTGCCATAATCTCCTGGCCCTGGTGCCCAGGCTCAGTTCAGCACAGTGCTGTGAGCACTGGGATGAGTGTCACTGAAGCCAAAGTCATTTAAGCACATATTTAGGAGTTTCATTTGACATGGACCATAGGATGAGACGCAGACTCTTGTGAGGCCCTTCTATAGTTCTCCTTTTCAAACAGCTTTTAGCACAAGATGGTTCTTCATTTATGGTTGTGGCTCACGGTGTAAAAACTAGCAACAGTGGCAGGATTGCTCATCTCTTCATAGGTCTTCAGCTCAAAAGTTACCTCATCTTGTTAAAAGCAGAGTTACTTTGCCTCTTTTGAAGGTGCTCACTCTGCCCAGGGGATGTTTAGAGCTGGTGTTTAGAAACTTTGCAAGTTCCCGAGCACACCAGAAGGAGGGGACAGGGCTGTACCGTGCAAGGTAAAGGTAAATCCCTAGTCTCTGTTTTTCCAGGAAGAAAGGAGAAAGGACAGGAGTCAGAGAGAGGAAAAAAATATTCCAGGTGATGATGCCAAAAAGTGGGACTCTCCTTAGAAGCCAGAAGGTAGTTGCAGGGAGGGACTTTATTTTAGGTTAAATGGAGAAGAAATAGGAGCAGGAAGCAAAGCATGAGAAATTTGAAACAAGCAAGAGAGAAAGCAAGTGAGCGAGAGCAGCACCTCCTAAATGGAAGGGTAAACAGGCACTCCGAGGCATTAACTTAATTGATTGTTCTGCAACAGGCTGAACGCTGTGTTATTCTGTCGCCGTGGCAACAACCCAAAAAAATTGTCAGCCTGTTTGGATGAAGTGAAGCGAAACATTCTCTAATTTGCGGTGATCCGGGTGTTTGTTTTCCTTCCGAAGAGGCGGGGGCTCTATTGATCTATTGTTTGCACAGAGCTTTTTTTTCATGGCGATACGAGGAAAGCAGAGCCTGGGGTGTGCTCCCGGGGCAGGTGAGGCTGCGGGGTTGTTTCTGCCGTCTTTCCACAGATCTGCCTGTGCTAGGTGGCCACGTGAATCCAACAGAAGTTCGAGCGGTAGGAACCATCCCAAGGAAGCTGGAGGACAGAGGGAGGTGTCTGTCTGTGATGAACTTGTGACAAAAGTCTTTGGCTGTGATGAATTTGTGCCAGAGCTACTGCTTTGGTCCATCCTGTTCTCGTCCCTTTGGGCTCTTGCAGTTCATAGCGTCATGGAATCACAGAATATCCTGAGTTGGAAGGGACCCACAAGGATCATCAAATCCAACTCCTGGCCCTGCCCAGGACAACCCCAAAAGTCACACCAGTTCTGTATTGCAGTCTCTGGTGTTCGGGAGGGTCAGCTACAACTGCCTCTGGCACAAGAGCAGCTCTGTGCCCCTACCTGCTCCCCTCCCAGATCCGTGGGAACATACCATTGCACACTTGATGGAGGACAGGAGTCGTGTTTGAGTTTGTCCCTATCCCACAGCTGTGGTAAGATAACAAAGTACCCACTTTGAGCTCCCTGTTACACCAGCAGAGATGAAATCCTTGGACCAAAGGAGGGATTTTTTGATTTTGTCTCCTGGGATAAGGGGCCAAGCTGCTCCGTGGGGCTGTGCAGGACAGGAGATGGGGCTGGCCACAGTGGGATGGGTGACTGGCTGCAGGCACAGCTTGGGGCAGAGCCAGGGGTTGGCACGGGTGGGAAGAGGCCCCACAAGTTGTGCAGTGACTTGTGCACCTTGTCAGCAGCGTCTGGCCCTGCACAGCCCTGGGGGCCAGGCAGGAGCTCCTGGGGATGCCACTCGCTGTCAGCACATGCTTGGTTGCAGAGTGAAATGTCGCTGCAGCACTTGCTTCAGCTGGGAATTGTTCAGTCGGAATGGGAAAGCCCAGGAGACCAGGGAGCAACGCCCACGTGGCCGGGGGTGAGCAGCGAGGCCCTGGGCCAAAGACATGATGCCAAGAGACAGGAGCTGTGGCAGGGGAGGGAAAAGCTGGCAAAAAGGTGCCTTACAGGTCTGCAGCAGGGGGAACAGGCAATGATGGCTCCGAGCCAGTGGGAGGGAGAGTGGCGGAGGTGGCTCTGGGTCAGCGAAGGAGAGCAGAGAGGGTTTCCTCATGACAGGGGATCGGTAGGAGGGACAGGCTGCTGACCTTCCTTGTGCATGGCTCTGCACGGAGGTTTCACCCTCCCATTTGGGGTTTTCTGCACTCCCACGGCCTTTGGGCACCCTGGGGGGGAGTCCCATGTTTCCCATATAGGCTCATCGTCCTCATTTCTCCTCGGCAGTGCCCCAGCCCACGCACAGCTAGTCCAGCTGCTGCACAAGGGCTGTCTAGTTGATTCCTGAGATTCCAGGGAGAACTGTAGAGTATGTTAGTGTCAAATGATGGAGAGTGTTGCTTTGTGGGGTGTACCAGGGCAAAACCCCATAGTATATCCCTGCCCTCTTCCTGTCTCTCTCCCTGCTCCTTTCTCTGTTGTCTTGGGGGTTTTTCCTTCTCTGGTTGTACTGGTTTTGCTTTATCATCCTTTTCCTCTTCTCTGTCTCTCCCCCTCTTCTCTATTTCATTCTTTCCATCCGGTTTTTAACTCTTCTGCTCTGTTGCTCTTTCTCACAGTGTAGATGTGGGTGGGGATAAGAGACTGTGGCTGGCGGGTGAGTAGTGTCCCCAGGCACTGTGTCCTGCTTGGGGACCTGTCCCCGTGCTCCTGGTGGGTGTGTGTGGGTGGGGGCACTATGGACATGGGAGCGAGGACTGCTGTGAGTCTCCCAGGGGAAAGCTGAGCTGCCAGTGAAAGTTTGGTGGTTATCAGCGTCAGGAGAAGCTAAATAACCCTGTAACTGGTATGAAGGTGAATTCACGGTCTGGTGAGCACTGAAAATACGAGAGGGCTCTGAGACAGGCAAAGTGTGGAGAGGGGAGTAGAGCTCGCCCATGGCTCAGGGCAGGGCCGTGTCTCCAGAGCGGTGTGAGGACATGTGCTGATGCCACACAGAGCATCAGCCGTGGCAACCTGTCTTCTGGGGGCTGGCCAGGAACGGGGAGGGTGCTCGGGACGGCAGGTTCGGAGACAAATGAGACATGCACACGGTGACAGGGCAGGAACACCCGCAGAGAACGTCTGTGTAGTAGCCCTGGCTGTGGCAGCCACGTGTGACTGCACAGCCCCGCGCACACGCGCGGCCACGAGGCCCTGCACACAGCCAGACCCACACAGGGCACAGCCCTGCGCGTCCTCCGCTGTGGAGGTGCGGCCACAGCTCTGGCAACGTGGGGACATGGGCACACCCAGCGCTGTGCCGCCTGTGCCGGCTCACAGGCACATCAAATTCCTCCTTGGTGTAAGTACACTCCAGCCAGGCAGCACAGGCAGATTTATCCCGGCATATCTTGGATGTCTGTGCTCTTACCTGCTGTGAGTGGGAGAAGAGTTGCAGGAAATCTATTCTCCTTCCAGCTGGGAGAGGCTGATGCCTTGGAGAACCAGGAGATGTGCAGAGAGGAAACCCCCTTCAGCTTTTCACCTGGAGCTGGTAATCTCCTTGTGCCGAATCCCTGGAACGGGGGAATTGCATTTGAAGCTCAGCCAGTGGTGATTTAGTGTTAAACGTTTGCAGAAGAGACTTTGATTAATTCGTAGTAAAATCAAGTAGCACTTGGGTGCCAGCACCACATTCCAGGGTGAGCCGGCGACCGAGGTGCGCGCTGGGCGGGTGCCAGGTGCCTGAGCAACCCCCGCGGAGGTGGCAGCGCCATCCAACCCACAGCCTCTCCCTGCTTGGGCTTCTTAATTATTAATTTATTTCTCTCCCTTCCTTGGCAAAAAAATAGTATTTGGTAACGACCTCAAATTGCAAAATGCTGATGATTTGGAGAATGTGTCACAGAAGCTCCAGGGTGATAAAGGGGAGACGAATCCCAGCCAACAATCCGGCTCAGCCAGTTTGCCTATTTATTAAAGAAAAAGCCCAGATCATTAACTTTTTTGTTGTTGTTCTGTTTGCGGGCAACTCCCTGCTGGCAACTTTCGGGCGCCCAGTAAATTAAACCGAGTATCGGCCTGGTTTGGGGCAACCTGAGCTCCTGTTCAGAGCTGGGAGATGCGTTAGAAACTGGCTCCGTTTATGTTAGTGCATGAATAAACCCTTTAGGGTACCACGCAAAAGTGCTCTCTGGCATAAAGGCAGTGTTGGCAAATCCTCTCTCGCTGCCTCGTGGAGGGTCAGGTATTGTGACTGGAGAGCTGAGCTTCACTTCCCCTCCCTCTGCTTGTTCGCACAGTTAATTGCCCCTCGCCACGTCCCTGTGCCACGCTGGTCCCCAGAGAAGCAGGGCTGGAAGAGAGCATCTGTAGGCACAGGCTTTGTTGGTTCCCCGTTTGCCTGCTTGGCTTGGTTGTTGAATAAAGAACAGTTTAGGGATGGGCTTGCCTGCCTGGTGCCTCTGTGAACTTGGAGAGTTCCCTGCGCTATCAGGGAAGGGTGATTACGTCCCCCTCCTCTGGAACATCCCACGTGTTCACTGAAGTAGTGCTTCAAGCTAAATCAGTTTGCTGAGGGCTTCAGCTTCCCTTAATTCAGTGTCAGGACCAGGCTTGCATGGCTATTATTCAAGAAGCTTTATCAGAAGCACAAAGCCAGCATCTGCCCTCCTGCTTCCCTCTGGGCATCACCAGCTCTCCTGCCCCGGCTTTGGCACATGGAGACTCGAGGGACTGCCTCACCGAGCCCATTTGCAGGCAAAACTCGTTTCAGCTCCTAGAGAGTCTCGGCTGTTTCCCTGGCTGCGGGAGCACCGTGCCCTGTCACCAGTGCCTGGCAGAGCAGCGCGGGGGCGCGGAGAACCGCCTGGAACCCGGGAGCTCGTGTGGGAAACGGGAGCAGAGGCACTGCTGAGGTTACCCGCCTCTCCCCTTCCCTCTTCCAACCCAACCGAGTTGTAAATAGGGCTGGATCTCAGGTTTTAATCTCAGCTGGTGTCCAAGCTCTTTCCCTCAGAGGTAGCCACCTTCCTCCCTAGGCCTGGCTCATGTCCCTCCACACTCATTTCTCTGGTGAAGCCTGCCCAGACCCGTGCTCACGTGGGTGCTGATGGGAGGAGAAGGGTATTTTTCAAGGTTTCTGCTGGGTTTTTTTCTTCTGAAATACAAGGATGTGCAATTTTTTTAGTTTCAATTTAGCATTGGAGAATTTTATAATTTAGTAATTAAAATCTCTGATAGGCTTTAGAAATTGCAGCTAATTGAATTTAATGGGAAGATGATTTTCAATTTTATTTGATTACCCGGACCCCTGGCATTGGTATTTATGGGAAAAAAATGGGAAATGTGCTGTGTGGGCTAAGATGGCATAATTGAATTAGGGCTAATCGGATTTCTTCGTCATGAATTTCACTATAATTTTCCTATAATTTTCCATTAGATATCTAGTTTACAAATATTCACAAAGAAATGAAGCTCTTTCGGAATGGAGATTGCTGGCTAACAGGATTACAGGGACGATAGCTCGGCACTGCCAGCCCGGGCTCCTTCAGTAATGCAATCGCTGCGTCTGCCTCACACTTACCGCCCGCCGCTGCTCCCCGCACCCTGCGGCCCCTGCCAGGGCTCCCGGGGGGCCGCGGCCGCGCTTGCGACGGGCTGTGAGCTGGCTCTGCACGCTGCTGCCCGTGTGCCATCGGCCCGGCACGGGGGGCTGTGCCAGGGCTGTGCCGGGGCTGTGCCGGGGCTGTGCGGGCTCGCTCGGAGCCCCTTCCGTGCGTGCTGCCGCATCCCCGGGTGGGCAGCGGCGGTGCTCAGCCAGCCCCGCTGCACGGGCAGGGCCAGCCCAGGCGGACCCGCCGGTGCTGCATCGCGGGCAGCTCTCGGTGCGCACCCGGCCCTGGCTCCCGCACGGGGGGACGCCTCGCCTGCCCTCCCGGTGCCGTGGTGGGGATCCTGCTGGCACATCCCAGAGGAGGAATGGCAGTAGGGCCCCGCTGTGTGCAGCCTGGGGTCTGCTGCCCGTTTCTTACCTTCTCTGTCATCTCCCCTCGCTTCCCTGCTGTCACTTCTAATGAATGTCTGTCTCACCCGCTCCATCAGGGACAGTCCCCAACCCTGCTCCGTACCCATGTCAGTGACCCCATGGGAGCAGGGCTGACACGGCCTCTGCCTGTGATGGGGCAGGTGGAGCAGAGCAGACAGTGTGCCAGGCTCCCTTTCTCTTTGTGCTTCTGCCCAGGCCAGGTCAAATCCAGAGTGAATTTATGGAGACCAGCCCTGCTCCTCAGCCTCAGAATCCTATAAAATCCAGCTTGTCTCTCTGCCTGCCCCATCTCTGTTGCTTGCTGGACTGTGCGTTGAGAGCCTTTCCCCGAGTGCCAATGTCCTCAGCCCATGGTAGGACGCAGGTGCTGAGGGGAAAGTCATTGCCCTGTGGAGTAAGTAGGGTAGCAGCTCCTCTCTACCCAGAGCCCCTTGGCATCTCCGTGGCATCAGGCCTTCCACATGTGTCCAGAGCAGGACAGTCTCTGCTACACCATCCGTGACAACCCAGCCATGTCCTGGGTGCCCAGGTGGGTGTCACAGGTGTGCCGGGACCATACACATGGCAGTCACATGTTTGTGCACTTACATGTGACTGTGTGTGTGCATGCACATGGCAAGTGCTCACGTTTTTGATGGCATCCAAGCGTGTCTGTGCAGGAAGACAAGCTGATTTGCAGCTCCTCTTGACAGAAATCACTGTTTTGTTTTGTGCTTGCCCCATGTTCTACAGCAATGGGTCTTGCCCAGTCTGTGACCTGTCATTGGGCAGTGGTTTCCTGGTGCCTCTGGAGTTCATCCCAGTGTGCCAGGCTGGGGTTCGGGAGCTTTGTGGGGGCAGCTTTAGGCTGGCTCAGGGTGGCACTTGCTGGGTTTGCAGGCAGAGTGCTTGCATTTGAGTGCCAGGTACCTTCCCTGTTGGACGCGATGCCTGGGTAGAACTCTGCCCTTGCCTCCTCGCCCTGAAATCCCCAGGCTGCACTTTTAATCACTGTAGTAAATTGTAACTAATTGTTAGCGCATTCAAACCCCTGCCGCTCCTTCCCCCCAAGTCTTCTGGGCCCCTGTGGGGCACGAGGACATGCCGCGTACGTTCAGTGCTGTATGGTCCGCTCCCGCTACAGTCATTTCATCTGAGCAGTGGTCAAGAGATGAGCAGTATTTGGCTTCCAGCAGGTGCTGGAAGCTGTGGAGTGTCTGGAAAAGCGGCAGCCACATGGTGGGGAGCTGGTGTCAAACTGTTTGAGCAAGGCCAAGGAACAGCAACTGGCGGGAGTGATCCCAGCAGAGCCCCACCCGGCACACTGAGACTCAGCACAGCCGCTTTGGCAATGTGTTCTGGGGCACCATGTGCCAATAATGTGATTGAAACTGAATTGAGAAGGAAGGAGGGAAGGAGAAGGAAAGGGAAAGAAAGCACGGATTGTCTGCTCCTGCCGCCCAGGCCCCGAGGCCTCCGGGCGCCTCCCTTGACGAAACAGAAATCAAACAAAATTACAGAAATAGGGCAAGAGCATTTGCCTAATAGACTCCCCAAGCAGGAGCAGGAGGAGGAGCACAGCGCTGCCAGATCTCCAACCTGCAATCTGGGAGCCAGCGCCCTGAGCCCACATGAATCCAGAGCACGGCCCCAGGCCCCAGGGTCAGCTCCAGCCAAGGAGGGAGAAACTGCCAAGAAAATGGGCTAAGCATAAGAAACAAAGGTAGAAGAGACACAAAAAGGGGGATGTCCCACATATCAGCGTGACTCACTCCCTGCTTAGCCCTGGCACACTGTCTGCGGGGAAAGCATTAAACTGTAATAATAATAATAAATTAATCATCCTTCCCCCTCCCATTGCACTTTTCATCTGAGGATCTCTGAGCACCTGGCAAACATTAATTACTGAGAGCTCCTGATGCCCCTGGGAGGGTGTGAAGGGACAAGGAGAGATCGCTTCACCTGCCATGAAAGGGCAAGCCATGGCTGGGGTGGCTCTTGCCGTGGCACAGCAGCGCAGTTCAGAGCAGGATGAGGGGTGCTGCCTTCCCTCAAGAGCTCCTGAGGACCAGGGGGTCTGGGAGCCTCTTTGTGCCAGAGCATGGTCAGAGGCAGCATTCCCTCAAGTGTATCCATACCCTGGAGGGATAGAGGAAGGAGGGGAGATGCTGCTCTCATGGAGGGCACAGGGGTCCCCAAGGGAGCAGAAATCTCCAGAGCCCCTGAGAGAGAAAAGAACCAACTTTTCTTAGGTAAGAGGCAAAGGAGGGAGGATGGGGAAATAAAACCTGATCCTGTGACTGGAGATCGCTGAGATAGGAAATCAGGCCTTGCCGTTGCGTCAGCTGCAGGGCGTGGACTTCACCTGAAAAAACACCTTGGCAAGTTGTTCCTGCAAGGAGGAGTGGGAGGGACAGTGGGAAGTCTGCAGAGGGGATCCTCCGGGTGTGTTTAGGTTGTGTGTGTGTGGGTTCATGTGTGTCATGGTGTATGGATATATGTGTATTTGAATGTCAGTGAGCACAGAGTATCATTTTCTTTGTGGAGTGCATATGCATGTTGCGTGTGCGTGCAGGGATGGGAGGGGTGGGGAACATTTGGATACTGGTGTGTGAACGTGCTCAGCTCAGTGCACGTAGAAGAACAGGTATGTTTAGAGGGTCTGTGGGGCTGTGTATGTGCAGTGACACATCCATGTTAGTGTGTCCCCTTCCCTTAGCAAGGAGTTGGAGATAGAGCTGGGGCCACTCACTCAGGGAACAACAGCACTGCTTAAATATTAAGTTCATAGGGGAGGCGAAAATGGAGAAATCTGTGTGATGTGAAATGCAGTGAACTTACGGGACCTGTCAGCAGCCTCACACCTGGAAGGAAGCTCCTACAGAGCCAGCGCAAACATTGCTGGTACTGTCCATCAGTTGCCCGTGTGGGATATTCTCTGGCAGGTGCTGCTGTCTGACTGACATAGGGACGAGGGCAGGCTGTGCCGAGGACGGTGGGTGCTGTTGGCTGGGCTGGTGCCTGTGTTGGGACCAGTGAAGCACAGACAGGCAGGATCTTAAAGGCAGCACCGTGTGACAGTGCTGGTTGGAGCCGATGGTGTGGTTAGAAACCAGTGGGGAAGTCAGGGTGATCTGATAAAGTTTTGCCCATCTCAAAGCAGGAGCTTGACTGCACCAGGTGGGAAGGTGAGTTCCATGCAGGGCTCCGTTCGGGAGCACTGCTTGGCTGGGCAGCCCCTGGGCAGGGCACACTTGCCTCCTGCCTGACACTGCTGTCCCCACCTGCTTCCTGGCCCGGAGGGTCCCTGGGTGGCTCTGCTTTAGCAGACTTTGTTTAGATTTTTTCCAGGCGAATCCGGAATACTTGTGGTTTCCACAAATGACTCCCCTCTCTTCTTCCCTCTCCCTGCCCTCCGGCTGCGCTGCCCGTTCGTTTTTGCCCATGCAAATGCAGCACTGCTGAGGTGATGAGTGAGCTGCAGTCGGGTCTCTGGGCTCAGGACACTCTGTGGGTGCAGTGTATCCTGGTGCACAGAGCCAAACACACCTGGGCTCCTTCCAGCCCTGTGACTAACCTGTCCGGCCACTTCTGGCGAGTCACTTCCCTCGCTAGTGCCTCAGTTTCCCCATCCCCAGTGGGGTAATGATGCTGGCCTCCTTTGAGAAGCACATTAAGTTCTGCTTATAAAAAGGATTTAAGAGCTGGTGAGTCCATGGGCAGCTGCCCAGCCCTGGTGAGGAGCCCAGCTCTGCCAAAATCCATGGAGCCAAAGACGGTGTGTTCACAAAAACAGCCTCCAACCTGCTCAAAATACCTATTTAATCAGGTAAATAATCTGCTCGTTTGTTTTAAAGAAAGAGGCTTATATCTGTGTTTACCCAACACGCCTCTCAGAACCTCCCTCGCATTCTTTGCTACTTAGAAAAATAAAGCAACAAAAAATGAGGAAATTCGCTGCAAAATAGCCCCCCCCAGCCTCCCGTGGGCCCGGCGGAGCGGCGCGGGCTTCCTGCGGGGCATTGGGCAAGATGCGCCCAGGGTTGTGACACCCGCCGGTGGCGGCCACCAGTGCTCCAGCCCCCCTCGGTGCGGGCCCCGCTCCGCACGGCCGAGCCTGGACACGCGTGGGACGGCGGTGCCCGCCCTGCCCCTGCCCGCGGGTCCTGCCGTGCCCGCTCTCGGGGGCACTGCTGCGGCTCGTCCGGCCCCGCTCCATCCCCATCCCCATCCCCATCCCGTCGCGGTTTGCCCCG
>VZRE01005235.1:245097-273705 GCA_013396775.1 Cephalopterus ornatus | reverse complement strand
CGGGCGGCGGGGCGAGGAGCGGGCTGGCCGCGAGAGGATGCGGAGGGGAAGTTTATGGGGGTTTTGAAATGATTCTGCCTTTGTATTTGTTGTAAGTTGTGTGGGTTGTTTTCTCTTTCATTTTTCCCCCTCCTGAGCTCCGGCGTCTCGGTGGTAAAGGTTGCTTGTCAGGTTCCTGTGCTGTCTAAATGAAAAGGAATTTAATTTATTTGGGACAAGGCAGTGTCGGATGAAGAGCCTGCTTATTACATTTAATGAGTATTATTTTTTTTTTTCAACCTGGGCATATCTGGGATGGGTTTGTTTTTGTCCTTCCATATGAGGTGTATGAGACCTCCCCCACCCCTTCACATCTCGAAGGGAGGAGGAAAGGTGGCCAGGCTGGGGCAATGTTTTGGTTTTAGATTACAGGCCCCAGTGTTGGGGCTGGGCGTGTTTTTGGTTGTAGCTTTTTGTGGTGTGTCCACTGGTTTTGATCAGGTATCAGGACGGGGAGCAGGGTCTGGCCTGGCACTGGGCTGGACTGGTGGCTCCGCTGGGTGTGGTGGTGGACAGGGCTGGGGTGTGACTGCAGCTAGGGGCAGCGGGGCTCGAAGTGCTGGTGGGTTTTCCAGCCCTTGGACAGTCTGGATCAGAGTCTCATTTAGATTTACCAAGTGGGCAAATGCAGAGTTTGGTAGGAATTCCATGGGCCACGTTGCCTCCCTGTTTGGGACAACATCCCACCACCTTGGCCCCGTACCTGCCAACACAAACGTACCTGCACCTCCAAAATGGTGTAAGCTATTCTCTGCCATTTACAGTCCAAATGGCAGCAATGGGCCAAAGAGGCCTGTGCTGGCGATGCGCCACAGTCCAGGTAATTGCTGCCGGAGCCTATGTGTACGTGTGTGTGTGTTGGTTTTTTTTAATAAGGAGTAAGATGGTAATAAACTGGTTGATGATTGACTGGGCCTGAACTATGTACTCTGATGTTGTGATTGAGAGGATAATTTTGTCGTCGTTTATTCCACTTATTTATTTATTTATACAATTGATATCACAGCCCAGCGGCCCCGGAGCTGCTTCCACCCGCGAGCACGACGCCGGCTCTGCCCGGGTCCAGCCGTGGGCGTGCGGCTGCTTCCCTCCCCAGATCAAGGAGCTGGGAGGCTGCGTGGGCAGCCCAGGAGTTAAGGATGTGGTGAAACTGCAGGAGGGCAAATGCTTTAAAGAGCAATAAACAGTGATTTACCCCGATCTCCATCTCCGGGAGCGGTGGCAGCTGCCCGGGTGTCGCCGGCCGGGGTGGCCCCGGGCGGGCAGGGCCGTGCCCCGGCCCCGCAGTGCCCTCTGCCGGCTGGAGCCCGCCCGCTGCCCGGGGGGCTCCTGCACCACCGCCCCCAAAAAGGGGCTGCCAAGCCAAACACCTCCCCCGCCCGAAAAAGGGACCCTCCTTCCTCTCGGAAGTGTCGTGGGCGCTCGGCCTTACCACCCAGGTAACACGTGGGTTTCGGTCTCCGGTATGGGAACCCGGGGCTGCAGGAAACCATGGAAATGAGGATCTGGGCGATCTGTTTAAGTCAGCATTACGGTCTGTGTGTGGGTGAACCCGTCTTGTCATGATCTTGGGGCAAAGACCTGTCCCATAATCACCACCTCTAACCCTTATCTACTTGGGCCAGCTTATCTCCCTCAGTCTCTGCCTCTTGAATTCTCTCCAAGCCCTCAGGCAGTGGCTCCCCGGAGGCAGTGCCCGAGGGCTGCTCACACGAGCTGCCAGCTGGCAGAGGCAAGTCCGGAGGGGTTTCTTTCCCGGAGGGACTCAGTATGTGGGGTCTGACAGTCTGCTCTTGCTGAGTGCTTTCTCAGCTCAGTCAGTCCTTGCATGGACCTTCTAGGGCCAGAAGTGTTCAGAGCGGTTAAGGGCTGAAAAGAATTCGTGGACTGACTCCATCTGCCCAGGATCGTGGCAAGATGTTCCCTACATGTGACTTTCTGCGAGTCTGGTTGTAAATATCTTGACTGACTGGGCACCTGTCACTTCCTTTGGGAAACTGTGCCCCAGCCTAATTATCCTTGGTATGAGATTACAGGAACTGATCTCAGAATGAGGCCTAAGACACCTATGGTAAATGGGTGGAGAAACACCTAATTTTCCACTCACAGGGTCATTTTGAGCCTTTGTCAAATCGCTGTGGTTGTTTGTTTGACCCAGTGGATAGAAACACCTTCTCTGGGCTGATGACAACTTTTTTTTTCTTCTTTTTTTTTGACACTACAGATTTTTGGGGAGACATTGGCTTAGTCAAGGTTGCTGTCATTCCTGAGCCCTTGGTCTGCAGAAGGTTCCCAGGCAGTTTGTTCATGTCCCTTCCCAGGAGTCCTATGAGATACTTGTTGGGTGGAAAGCATTCAAGGGCTTAAACCTACCAAGTGAAGATTGTTCCTTAGGAGAAAGGTTTAGCAGGGCAGGAATTAGCCTTCATGGTGTAAGCAGGGCCCAGCTATTACTTGGAGAACGTGCTTCAAAGCCATTTGAAGTCCGTAGGAGTGTTTCGACTGCTTTACCATAGAGAGATAACTCACGGAAAGATCAGAAAGTTGATCCCCGAGATAATAAACTCTTGTTTCCTCACCTGCACCTTGTCTGCTGGGTCCTATAAGTCCTTCTAAACCAGGTCTGCCAGCGACAGAGCGGGGTCTGCCAATGTGTGCAGGTGCTGCACCCTTCTGCTCTGGGACACTGTGCCCCAGAGGGGGAGAGGCAACTTGAACTGAAACCGGCTGGGAATGGCACAGAATACCTCGGCTGGAGGGGGTCAAATATTAAATATGGAGTTTCCAAATAATCAGTGTCTCTTTCTGTTTTCCTGGACTGTTTATGCTTCCACCCTGAGTCCTTCCTGAGTCCTTCCTTGCCACTCGTGGAAAGGAGAATCTGAGCTTGGATTTTTTCTCAGATCTTTGCCTGCACAGCCTTGTCTGTCCCACTTCTCATGCTGCCAGAGCGCTTGGCTGTGTCCTCACAGTGAGAGCTTTTGTGGCCACTTCGCCTCTCCCTCTGACATCAAATCGTACCCCTGGGCTGCTGTGCAGCCTACAATTTAGGTTTCCCTCTGAAAAGTTGGTTGAAAGTGTCTGGAAAGTAATGAAAAGTCCTGTGGGAGGTGAAGTCAACCATTGCCTGTGCTGCATCTCCCACCTCCACCTGGGCTCCTTCCCTCCCTCCCTGAGTTTGGAGCCGCGGCCATTCCCAAGGTTTGGAGAGCTCAAGTGCCACCCAGGGCTGAGCTCCCAGAAGTGCTGACACTGCAGAGGCCCCGCTGGCCCATCCAGCTGGGCTTTGGGAGAACCGGTGTCCTCGTCCTCAGCTGCACTTTGCAAAGCAGAGAGGGGGCAGAGGAGGCTTGGCTGGGAGCAGGGGAGGGGCAGAACCTCCAGCCAAAAGTCCCACGCGGCCCCATCTCCTCCCCTCCGGTTCAATGCGGACTGGATCAATTTGGACGTCTTCAGCAATAAAAAATGCCGATGTCGTCCTAATTCACCAGGCCCCGAGATGACAGCAAATTTACATTTTTTAATTAAACTAGCAGCCAGTTTTTATGAGAGGGGGCTGGGTTATGCAAATCAAATGGTTGTGTACGAAAGATTAGGAGAGTTTGGGAATAAATTCCACAAATGCTAATAAAAAAAAAAGAGAGAAAATGAGAGGGGGGAGAGAGAGGGACATTGTTCCATTAGCCCCTTTTAGACTGATTTCCCTAGGGAGAAAGCAATGGGGGTGAGAGATGGAGGCAGCTTTCAGAGACAGGTAAAATCCATTTTGAGGATTGAGAGCCCTTTGGACCAGGACCTTGTTGCTCCCTGTTTCCTCTCCGAGGGCTCACAAGGGAGATGGAGGCAGACATTGGTAGCAAAAGAAAAACTTGCTGTCTTCTAATCCCCATCCCTGCTTGACCAGTGCTCTGCAGGCAGGAACAGCAGCTGGGGCTGGGCTGAGGATGTGCACGGTGGGGGCAGTGCACAGTGCTCTGGTGCCGGAGGGGCACGGGTGGGTGAAGGGCTGGGCCAGGTCACCGTGGTGCTGCAAGAGGGTGACAGAACAGCCCCTGGGTGAGCAAAGCCCAGGGGCTACACAGAGCTGGTCTGGATGGGGACCATCTTTGGACTGACAGATGGCCACAGAGCATGGCCATGGCTGAGATCAGTACCCCGGAGCTGCCTCTCCTTTGTGCAGCTCCTCTGGGCGGGCTCCTGGTCCCTGGCAGGACCTGCTGGTGAGGACCTGGCAGTAGGTAGCACTGATCTCTGGTAAGGGTCTGGACTGCTGTTCCCTGTAAGCACAGGCTTTGTCTGAGGAGCAGAGTGTGTTTTGGAGAGGGATGGTGGTGCTCTTAATCTCCCCAAACTCTAGACCCCCTTGTTGCCCATCTCAGAGTCCAGCTGTCAGCTTCCCATTGCATTAACCTGGCACCAGTCCCTTTCTCAAGGGACTTCCCATCTTTCTTCTTGTGGTGATTCCAGAAAATAAAACAGTTTGTCAAGTCCTTTCAGGAACAAATAGTTACTGTGAACAAAAAACATGTGCTTCACTTATGTAAAATATGTTCTTGTTTAAGTTTCCCAAAGAATTCAGAGTTCTCATTGCATTTGGGAGTAAGGTGTGGTGGCCAGGTACCGAAGCAATTGTTTGCTCTGCCATGGAGAAACACAACCAGAAAATTTCTGGAGGCTGGGAAACTGCTTAAAGCTTCCAGTCCTAAGGCAGTTTCATGCTCGAAATAAAAGCTGAACAACCCGTGTAGGTTGGCAAGAGAGAGCAAGGGGTGGAGATCAGGAGATACTAGGAAAAAGGATGGGAAGACTAAAGTCACCGGGTGCATTTTATGGCAATCCCCTGAGGATTTGGTGCCTCACTAGAGAGTTTTGCCACCCGTTCCTGGTTTTGGGGTGTGAAACGATGATTCACCGACGTGCTCCTGTTTTGCTTCGGAGAGGTGACATTTTAGCAGAGCCTCTTGTGAAATCAGTAAAAGCACCAAGCTCTGCTGGAGCATTTCTGGAGGTGTTCCCCACACCCAACACCTACGTCCCCGTCACCGTGTCCTGCACATGCACGTCTGCCCCAGACACTCGCCCACCTCCACGCTCCCGGACACTCACGTGCCCTGTGTTGGTGTTGTGCTGAACTTCATGTTCTCCAGGCTGCCCTCTCAAGACATTGCCTTGATGAACCCTCTCTTTCCGTGTGCTTGCATCATCATGACCATGAGTGGATCATTCTTAGCAGCAAGAGAGGACCAACGTGGTCTGTGTGCTGGGCGTCCCTGTGCTCCCACTTCCCTGCAGTGAATCTCCCACCATTCCTGCTGCCAGGAACGATGGCCTTGGCATCAGCTTGGTCCATAGCCGCGGGCAGGCAGGCAGTTGTACAGGGGATTTTTGTAACGCAAGTTTCTGAGCTGAACTAGGGCCAAGTTCAGCCTAAATCTAACAAAGAGCTCCAGAACAGGTCTGTAAGACATGGCAGAGTCTGAGGATTTGGTGTAGGATGAATAACTCCTAATCTATAAAGTGGGCATAATCATACTCCCCTGTGCAGCCCAGAGCCAGGGCTGGGCGCTTCAGTGATGGAGATAAGTGAATGAGGCCTGGCTGCTGTCCATGGATGGGTGCGGGGGTCGGGCTGGAGCTCCTCCCTCCAGCCGGGGTGTGGTGCCTGGGGTGTGGGAGAGAATGCTGAGCTCTCTCCTGCTTTCCCGGGAGCTTCCCGGGAGCTCCTGAGCCCACCTGACCCGTGGCACCTTTGGCATCCTGGCAGCTGCAGCTCCACAGGCTGGGAGCACTCATGGGTGGGCTGTTGTGGACCTGCAAAGGGGGCTCTCCAGGACCTGGGCAGGGAGGTGTGGGGCTCCAGCTGGGCTGTTCTGTTGGAATGGTGCAGTGGTGTCAGCCCCGCTCCCGAGACTGGCTGGGCCAGGGCAGAGCAGAGGAAGAACCAGGAACCTTCAGCTTCCATACATGGGAAACTGTCAAAAGCCAGGTAGCAACACCAGCTTTTGTCTGGTATTTCCAGAAAAACCCGGCGGGACCTGGCATCCCAGGGCATAATTTATTATGGAAAAATAAAATAATAAAGTCCCAATCCCTTTGAGGCCTGAGTCATAGAAGCATCTTCTCATTAAAGCAGCTCCACCTCTCTGCCTGGTGTTTGCCAGCTCCATGCCTGTATGAATCCACTCCCTGAGCTGGCTCGCCCAGGGCAGCCCTTCTCCTCCTCCTCCTCTTCCTCCTCCTCCTCACTGCCTGCCTTTCCCCAGCACACCTCTCCTCCAGCACCACTTCCCCTGTCTGGAGGAGCACGAGCAGTTCCACATCTCAAGCCAACTTCTCTCCAGGCCCCCCTTCTTCAGGCCAGGGGGATGTTTTGTTGGTGTGTTTTGTAGACAAATGTCTTCATCTTTTCACCCCCCTCCCACCCCCTGTGCTATCAAGTTCTCTGGGCACGGCCCTGGCTCCCACATCCCCCTCTCCCGGGTGTGGAGGTGTGTGTGGTATCTTTCCATGGCTTGAAGCTCTCTTCCAAGTGGCCCTCTGCAAGCAGGGAAAGGAGAGGAAGCTGCTCCTGGAGTAATTACCATCTGCATGTCCCGAAGGCAGGCAGCAGATGTTAGCAGAGGAGGACCGGATTGGAAGAGGATGAGGGAACAGAGGCTGGGGAGAGAGGGTCTGATTTTTCTTCTTGATTGCATATGAATATTTTTAACAGAAGCTCAGTAGGACAGGAATCCCAGTTTTGCAAAGTTGATCCATGCATTTGGAAACTTTAAGGGAAAGCTCCTTTGCTCACTCTTGCTGTGTTTTCCATCACTCACTCTTGCTTTTCTCAGCCTTTTTTTTGTGCTGCACTGTTTAACTTTCCTTGCTAAATAGCTTTCCTTTATGTCTTTCCTTTCCATATTCCCACAGACCCGTCATTCTTGTCACCCTCCTGGACTTCCCATTCTGCCTTTGATTCTGTCTTGATTTTCCTTTCCTTTTTTTCCCCCTCCCTCCACCTCCCTTCCATTATCTTACTCTCTTTATTTTTCATTTTCCCATTTTTCTGTGGGCTGATATTCAGATGAGCAAACTTCTTCCAGTTAAAGGAGGTCATGAATATTAGGATTTTTCTATCAAACAATGAAATATGGCTCAAATTACCCTAAAGAATAGGGCCCTTTTCATAAACCACCTGCTGTTTTTTTTGAAAGAAAGCACAACCACTCGCCTGTGTGCTCCAAGCAGTTGTCTCACATCTCCACCTCGCCAAGCTTTGCTGTTCCAATTTCTTCTGCTGAATTTGTTGCTCTTGGTGGAGTAAGTCTGCTCTTCCCAGACTGCCAGCACCCAATGAGTCTGGGTTTGGACAGGTTGGGGCAGGATGGGGATTCTGGCAGGAGCCTCAGTACTTTGAATGTTGGTTTGTGATTGTGCTTTTTTGATTGCGGTGTGCATATTTTGGGGTTTTATTTTTGTTTTCAACAACATTTTGGTCTGAAACTCATTACCTCTGAGCTTGGCTGAGATCTCATTCAGATATTGCACCCAGCGGGGTGCTGAGACACACAGATCCTCTGCCTTCTCCTTGCCTTGTTGGTGTGGACCAGCCTCTCCCCCCTCACAGGGAGGGCTGTGGTGAAGTGTCCACCAGCCCAGGCTGTGCCTGTCCCCTCCCAGCTGTCGTGGTCCTGTCCCTCTCCTCCCAGCCACATGGCTTCAGAGAAGGAGCTGTGAGCACAGTGACTGCAGATGCTTTTTGGAAAGCCAGGTCTGTGCTCCATGAGATCCTGCATTCCCTGTGATCCTGGCCATGCTTGTCAGGACAGTGCTGTGCCTTTGCCAGGGCAGCACCAGTGCAGCTTGGCCATTAGAGGAACAAGGAGAGTGGTGGAGCTGGGCCCCGTGGGCCTGGAGAAGTGCAGGCAGAAGAGCCTCCACACTCCCTTGGGAGCTGCCATGAGGCAGGCGTGGGCAATGCCAGAGATGAGGACAGCAGAGGACACCAACTTGTCTCAGACTTGTGTTTTGTTTTCAGTCCAGCCTATTTATATTCATCATAGTTGCTATTTTTTCCCCAGTTACATGGATGTGTCTTGTCCTCACTATCTTCCATCTTCCCTCAGCAAACCTTGCCATTTTCCACATGTGCCTCCTGGGAGGCACGCAGCATCATCTCTTCTGGGCAGAGACCACGCTTCTCCAAGGAGGCACCTCTCATGGTATGCTCCTTCCAGGAGCCTGATCCAGCCCTCCCGCCCTCTGGCAGCCAGTCCCACATTTCCCTGGGCAGAAACTGCACACGCAGCCCGGGCTGTGTGAGCACGGAGTTTGTTTTGCCAGGGTGACCTGTTTAATCATCTCATTTTCTGGTGGCCGTTTATTCCTCGTTTCCACGGTTACAGCCCCATTAAGAGGAGAAGCAATAAGGCAGCGAGTCAAACAGGTAATAAAAACATTAAAGCCATGTGCGCATTGGGAGGGAGGGAGGGCGAGCAGCACTCAGTGAGACGAGACGGGCCGTGCCAGGGAGACACAGGGGTCGCAGGAGCCTGTGCACAGTGTGGTGACACTCGGCCCGGTGCCCAACCTCTGCAGGGGCCTGACTGCCAACAAAATGTCCTGCAGCATCCTGCCCCGCTCCCTTGGCGTGTGCTGCCGCTCAGGACAGCGTCACTGCCACCAGTGTGCTGCTCTCCCCGTCGCTGTGCTGCTAACGCAGAGTTGCAAGTGGCCAAAAGCACTTGAAATCAGAATAATTTTGCAACCGTATTTTATTTCTGGGCTGTGACTGTCTGTCAGAACTTGTAACTGATTAGTTCTGGTGCTGCTGGTGGGCCCAAATGTCATAACAGCTCTGCCGTGGCACTTGCCAAGGTACCTGCTCTTGCTGGTGTCGGCTGTGCCGATACTCTCCTGAAGGAGCACTCACTGTTCCACATGCTCCACCAAGGTATTCACTGCCAGCTTCCCGAGCCAGCACCACCTAGAGTATCCCAACAGAGCTTTGAGGCTTTCCTAGGTAGAAGTGTCTGTTTATGGAAGGGTGTATTTCTGCAACCTCCAGGAGAAGGTCGGGCTCCATGGAAACAGGCTGGCTGGGTCTCTGCTCCGTGGCGGTGACCGTGGGGTGGGCAGTGCGTGGGAGCAGTGGGGGGTGCCTTTTGGCCGTGTTAGAAATCAGGAGAGAGCTGTGGAGGGCAGACAGCATAGCTGGGAATTACTTCCCCCCCTGCCAGGAGGAATCCACAGATTTCTGGTTTCTTGTTGTGGGCTCAGTAAAGGAAAGCAGCAACATGAAACATCCTAAAGCAACAAGTCTAGAGTGAGGAGAAGGCTGAGCCCTGCTGGCTCAAGAAAAAGAAGGTCGTTGCTTTCAGAGCAGCTCCCTTTCCCCCATGCAACGTTCCTCGGGGAACCCCTCAGGGGTCTTGGTAGGTGGAAGCCTTTTGGTACTATGTGCTTGTTATCCTAAACCTGACTCGGTCAGCAATGGGATGGTGGCCTCTCTCCCATAGGAAATTATGGGCTAGATGCACTCCTGGGCATAAAACCATGACCTGACCACAAAAGCCAAAAGTTACTTTTCCTTACCATTTCCCGGTGGCTGCGGAGGCCAAGCAGCTTCAGATCTCAGGTGAAAGGATGGCAGTGAGCAAACTGGCACTTTTAAACCCTGTCTTTCGTGGGAGGGCCAGTAGCTGCCTCTGATGATCAAATGGAGATTGGAATGATGTCACTGAGAAATAATCCTAAAACTTTCTTGGACACTGCAAGCCTGAGGCTTGGATTTTCGAAGTCATGCTGTGTTGGCCAAATTTTGTTTCTTTGGAGTTGGAGGTTTATCAAAATTGCAGCATCTCAGCGCAGCGAGCATGGCTGGGCCCTCTGGAGACCTGCCCTGGGCTGGAGAACGTGGACCTTGTGAAGCTGCTCTTAGTTTCTGACAGCCTGTAGGATTGGTCTGGGAGCTGAATTGGTAATTAAGTATGAAGACAGTTCTCCAGGACCTGTTCCCTCTTACGACACTCATGTGAAGGGCTCCTTCCATTCCTGAGGGTAGGGAGAGGGGTTTGACCTTCCTTTGTGCATTCTCTGGCCTCACGGTGTTGTGCTGTCTATGACCCAGGGTGGACACAAACCCTGATGCTTTGTGCAAGCTGCTTAAAAGTAATGGGCTTAGGAAAACCAAGCAAACTGCGTAGCTGGAAACACCCTGCTCAGGATGGGCTTGAGCTGCCCTAAAGGAGCAGGTGCCCATGGTCTGGGAGGGCTCTGACCTGTGAGTGAGGGTGAGTTACACTGCGGATAAAGAGAAGAGGTTAAATATAACAGTCTCTCTCATATAGGGTGGCACAGCCCTAACAGCAAAACAGAAACATTGAGAAAAGCAAACATTAAAGGAGAGCAAGAAAATAAACAGAGAACTGCACGGAAATGGGGTGCTTTACCTCCTTGCTTTCTCTGGTGAAACCTCTGCTCTCTCTGCCCTGTTACAGCCCTGCTTTGCCCTGGTGGGATTTTTTTTGTATTCATTTCTGACATTGTTTTGGGTTTTACAGTTTCTTTTCTCCGTACTTTATCAGAAAGCATATTTGTGGTGAGCGCCTGTGAAAGGACCTGGCTTGCTGAGTAAATGTTCAACGTGGAAATGAGCCGCATGACCTTGAGGGGGGGAGAGGGAGGAAAGCTGAGAGAAATTCATAAAAAGCTGAAAAAAGAAAAGAACAAGGAGAAGGGAGGGGAGAGGAAAAAAAGATAAAAGGCCTGGCCAGACTGGAAG
Organism: Cephalopterus ornatus; assembly: GCA_013396775.1. Lineage (NCBI taxonomy): Eukaryota > Metazoa > Chordata > Aves > Passeriformes > Cotingidae > Cephalopterus > Cephalopterus ornatus. Next base: position 262,901 of record VZRE01005235.1, on the reverse strand, counting down.
AAGTCACTCAGGAGAGGAATAATGGTCTTTCTTGTTACAGCAGTGACTGGACATGTAGAATTAGACATCTTAGAGAGCCCGATTCTCGGCCGTGCTAAGCACTGACACTTGAAAAATAGGCCCATTTAAGGTGACTCAAGTTGGGCAACAAAAGTCAGTAGTCACTTTAGATCATCTTGGCCTGTGTTCAGAAGGGTGAATTTTATCCTTGGCCAGAGGCCAGCGGGAGGCCTTTCTGTGTACTGTTCCCGTTCCCAGAATAGGACTTGGGGTGGCTCCTGGACCTCGTGCCGGCCCTTCGGGGCAGGGGCAGAACCCACTGTCCCCAGGTCCTGGGCTGAGCCTCTGCCTGCCCTCCCCACACTGGAGGCAGCAATCGCCAGCAAGGGTTGTGTGTCACAGCCCAGGCTCAGAAACTGGGCCTGAATGTATTTGTGGAATTTGTGGGGAGCTGTGGCTGTCTGGGGAAGGTGCTGGACGGAACAAAAGCCCCTGTCCTCAGTGCAGGAGTGGACAGGAGCAGCAGTGCACATTTTCCCACCACCCTTGGAGTCCCTTAGGTGTGTGAGGCTGAGATGAAGGCATTTGCTTTTTGGAAACTAGTGAGGATTTCAGTCAGAAAAAAAACAAAAAAGCACTCTTGCAAGGAAGAAAACTTGAGTAGAAACACACTGCTGTCACTACCAGAGACCAAGCTATGAGGTCCAAGCGTGCTCTGGTGTTTGGGATTCCAGAACTGCCTGGTTTGGGCTTGAAGGTTTTTATTTCAGTCCCATATCTAGTCCTGAAGGATCTAAACTGGGTGTTAAAATTGTATTGTAGGGATTGGAGAGAGATGAGCACCGAGTTTCTGCATTTCTGTATCATTTCTGTAGGGGATGTTTCTCTGGTGTGTCCTTAGTGTCTGGTGACACCAGTGCTGGGAAGCCCCTTGGTCCTGCAGCTGCCACTTCCAGGAGCAGCAGGAGGGGTCTGGGCACACAGGGAGAAGGCACCCAGCAGTCAAGTGGCTGGAGCAGAAACCCTTGCTCTGCTCTCCAGTCAGCTGATGGCTTCTGCTACCTACATGAAAAAGTTTGGATGCATTTAGGCTCCCCTTACAGCTCTTCATTTCTTCAGCTGTCATTTCTTCACCTCCCCAAATTCTCTTCACTTTCAGGAGGGGAAGTCTCACTTCACTGCCATCAGCACTTCCCAAACCCTGTACACTGACATAAGCAGTTCAGAGTGTGGGGCAAGGACTGTGTCGAAGCTGAGCCCTCATTTGTGTTCAAACAGTTTAACCATTTTTTGGTTAAAACTAATTAGCTGCACTAATGATCTTCACATACACATCTTTTAATTTTAGTTCATTCAGGTGGGAGGATGATTTCTTTCCATGACCCTGAAAATGGTAGAATTAGGTTTCCATTGTATGGGAGAGCCCGACTTTCTGTATGGAGGAGAGCATTTTTTGATTTCTTTCCAGTTGGAGTGCGTGAAATAGTAGGGAAAAGTCTGGTCTAATGATGACCTCAAAATAACTCCTGTAGCAGTGCAATGTGATGTCAGACAGACAGTATGTGGCTGGATGGGAGGTGCAGGCAGTGGGGGCACGAGTGCCTGACACAGGGGAAAACCAGCATAAATAAAAACCATCAGTCCAAGGCTTTGGGAGGAACTAGAGCAAAGTCACCAGTGCAGATGCCAGGGCAAGGAACTGTAACTGTACATTTAATAGCTTTGGATGTTTGCTTTTATGTGACAGTTGCTGCTCAAGCAAACAGATTGGAGAATTCCAGACTTGCATGGATTTCGGGGATTTTATTTATGTGTGTTCGGCACAGGACATGAGTGGGATGGGAACACGGGGTGGATGCGGCAGGAGAAGGGCCCATATCTTGCTCCTTCCTGCCCTTGCCCTCCCCACCGTGTGCACCTTGATTTTATGAGCTGAGCCTTCCCCCCTCTCCTGTCCCTTTCTCTGCCCTGCAGTCACAGTCCCCCAAACCCACCTCACTCACCTGCTCCCCGCTGCTCCAGAATCATCCCCGGAGGATCCTGTGTCCCGTTCCTCTGCCTCCCGACGCCGTGCCTGTTCCCCTGCTCCCGCAGGAGCCCTGCCCCGTGCAGAGTCCCAGCTGGAAGTCCAACAGCCTTCCCGGCGTGGCGGCCCTGCCTGGCCTCCCCGGCTCGGCCCGGGGTGCACCGAAGCTGTCCAAGGAGAACTGCAAGGCGGGGACATGTTTTTGCAGTTTATTCTCCAAAAGGGAAGCCTGCAAGGGGTGAGGGGCAGACTCCTCGCAGCGAAGGTGTTAACAAATAGCAGGTGATTAAACATGACAAGCAGTGACATTTCTGTGTGGGGTTCTCAGTACCAGCAATGCCAAGAATGAAGCTATAAACCCTGACATTTTGTGTTATGCACTGAGGTTTTTAATAGACATCTTTCTCTCCCTCCTCCCTGTTTATTTCTCTTATTCTTTTTTTTCTCCTCTGTCCCCTTCTCCCTTTCCTCTCTCCTCCTCACCCTCACCCTGGCTCTGCCCCATCCCAAGTGCCCCCCACCTCCTCTTCCCATCCCTCCCTCCCTGCTCTTATCTTTGCTCTCTTGCTTCACCAGACTCATTTGTTTGATGGCCTTCACTTTTGCTTTTGTTTCTCTCTTCCTCCCTATTTTCTTGCTACACTTTTCCAAGATTTTTTTGCTTCTCGTGGCGTCATTCCCCCTTCCTTACTCTTCTCTTCCTCCTCCTCGCTGCGGTCCCTGCCATATGCACACAGTCTCACACAGACGCACTCCCACACTGTACTGCACACACACCGCACTTCCCGCACACTTCCCTGCTCCCCCCACGCTCCCGCTCTCTCCTGCTCCGTCTCTCACATACGCTCACACTTGCTCTTTTCTCTCTGTGCTTCCCCTCTCCTGCTCTTCTTTGTCTTTGTTACTCCCTTCTGCTGTCATCCTCCCTCTGTCTGTTCTTTTCCACTCTCTCCCCTTCTCCCTCCCTTTCCCTTCTCTTTTTGGGGCCTGATGTAATTCGCTAACCACGGGCAGCCAGGCCAGTTGCTTGTCAGGGAGCAGGTGTCCCACCCCTGAGTGATGTTTTTGTTAATAACATTTTTGCCCTGACTCAGAAGCCGACGTTTTGGAGATCGGTTGGTGGGGTTTTTTTAAGGACAGGAGCTGAGGAGGCTGAGCTTTTGGGAACAGTTGCTGGGTTTGTACTAAAAGGACTGCAACAGTTGTTCTGCTGAGCAAGAAACGTTGGAACAACTGCAGATTCTCTCTCTCTCTCTCTCTCTCTCTCTCTCTCTCCATATCTATCCAAAGGGCATTTGGAGGTGACACCCAATGCACCGTCCCCCTTGCAGCCAGCTCTGATTGGAGCCAATGAGCTGCTGCGGGCTCTGGGATATGGGAATGGGCCACTCCTGCCATGGGAGTTGGCCCTACCAAGCCCCTCTATTAGGAAAAAAACCTTTCCTCCTCTGCTGCCTTCCCCTGGCGGGGTTAATGGGCACAAAATCAGTAATGTTCTGGGGTGGCCAGAGCAGTCGAACACAGGGCTCCCCTCCAGCGGGTCACCTGAGCTCTAGGGCTCACCAGTGATGGCCCTGCTAGGTGACCTGAACATAAGAAAGGGTCTGGAGGCACAGACAGGAGAAGGGGTTGGTGGTGGTCCCTGGTCCATGGCCTGCTGTGTCTCACTAGGCTGTGATCCCTTCCGTGGGGAGGTTGGGTGGCAGTGAGTGATGCTCTCCACGGAGCAGGATGAGAACGGCGTGGGCAGGCCCGTCAGAGCCTGGCTCCTCTGCTGACTCAGCCTGGCTGCCGCCACCAAGACTGGAACCTTCCCCACCCGACTGCCCCCAGGGACAGTCACACTGCAAAGTGCCACCTGGGGATTTGGGGCACCTCCAGAGGCCCTTTGAGTGGCACAGCACTTCCTTCTCACATGGCTGTGGGAGTCTCTGCCTCTCCCCAGGTCCCTGGGGAGGATCTATAGGGAACTCCTGGAGAATTAGCACACACAGGCTCTATGCTGTTGATGCTGAGAGCATCCAGGACAGGCGAGAGGCTCTGCGGGTTGACAGCGAGGACTGAGGCTGGGGCAGCTCCTGTGGGCAAGAGGTCACCAGGGCCCCAGTGTAGAGGGCTCAGCAGGTATTTGAAATGAGTCCAAACTAAACTGCAGCTTCAGTCCCAGTATTTCCTCTTCCTTGACTCTGCATTCGCTCTAAAAATCAAGATACTTCCCTGTAGAGACCCGCCTTCCCATCAAAGGGCCTCTCTCTCCCTGTCCGCCCAGGTCTTATTGATCAAGTACCACAGACGGTGGCTGCAGCTTCAGTTGCCAAGTAGGGCAGATCGATAGAGACTTGGGATGGGATTTTTGGCAGCTGGCACAGCTATTTGTCCCTCCTCCCATCCCACCATCCCTCTGGGAAACGACCAGCGACCAGCGTCACAGTGAGAGCAGGTGGAGCAAAGCCCTGTCCTTCCTCTTGCCTCTCACCTTGTCCTTCCCTGCCCTCCGTGTGCAGCCGCGGGATCAGAGACCTCTGTGGGACCGTGTGTGAGGCTGCACAGAGCACGGGGCATGTGCTGTGCTGGCTCCACCAGGCCCTCTCTGCCACTCACCTTCTGCAGTGGCCAGGTTCACACTTTTGTATACTGAGGCAATTCTGTGGTTCATTCCAGGCTCCCCTAGAGCAGGATTTGGCCCTCATTGTTTACACAGTCTCTATTTAACAAGCGTTTCTTCCCTGCCTAGATTCAAAGTAACTCCCCTCTGCCCTTCCCTGCTGTGACCATCGATGCCATTGTCATCTTTCCTCAGATGGGAAGGCAAGGCACAGTGATGGGAAGTGACTTCCTGAAGGCCAGAAAGTGACTGGGTGCTGGAGTTGGGGCCACATTTCTGGCTGTCCTTCACCTGCACTCAGCCCCTTCCCTTGGGCTTGGGACAGTGCTTCCCACTCCGGAGCCTTCCCGGGGTGCCCGTCTGTGTGGGGCCAAAAGCTGTGGGCTGGTCTCCAGCATGAACTGGAGGAACTAGAGAGAGAGGGGAGCAGTGGGGAGCAGAGGGAGTTGTGCAGGCTTCTCCTTCTCCATCGTGTCAGGAGAGCAGTTGGCTCTGCCATACGATGTCCTTAACCCTTGCCAGCCCTCCTGGCTGCACAACCTCTGGCAGGTGCCGAGCGCCGCGCACAGAGAAGTTAATGAAATGAGTGTTTCGGGGAGGGGGGAGGGAGGCTCTGTACTGCACCCTGGGGCCCTGGGTTTATTAATGGTGACCTGCCATTAAAGACTAAAGTGCTAACCTGGTCATATTTAGCAGCTTTCAATGGTATCCCAGTGGCCTCCGCCTGCAATATCAACTCCTGCTCCCCCCGCAGCCCCAGGCCGGCAGGAGCTGACTCCAGAGTTTCTCTGCTACGATGAGTCTGGTGGGCAGAACTAAGAAGTCTCTGTGCTGCTGCTGCCAGACAGATTTCCACCCCCTCCTGCTGCTCCAAGCAGCTTGCCCCTCTCACTGCCAGGTCTTGCCAGGCAGAGCTTGGAAAAGAGGACCAAGTCCTGGCATCTTCATGATCCCCTTTACGCAGACAGAGCCTCGGGGTCACTAGGAGAGGGAGATGTGCCAGCACGAAGCTCGCAGGGTTTGGCCAGGAAGGGGAGGCAAACTCGGGCTCTGTAAAGCGCTTCCAGAGAGCTCTCTGAGAAAGCGCTGGCAAATTATCCCTCTGAGGTGGCAGGCTGGGAAACAAGGCAGGAGCTCTGCCAGACCTGATTAAAACACGACTTGAGGCTAACAGCTTCAGGTCAGAGCAGGAGGGCTGCTCCCACTGCTGCTGTCCCTCTTGCTCCAGTCCAAGAGGGACGTGGAAAACCCAAGCATGGGGGGATGTCCCCTAGGGGACATCAGCAGTTGGATATTGCAGTGACAGGCACTTTAGAAAGATGCTGGGAGCTGCTGCTACTGCTGGTCCAGGCAAGGATCAGTGTTAGCAGAAGAAAAAAAAGCCCCAGAGTCTCCTTGAAGCTAATTCTGCTCTTGATGCCTCCCCAGAAGCAAGATCCTGCTGTGCTCCGTGTGCCAACTGAGATTATTGCCTTCCCTGATCACTTCTTCCTGGATTAAAAACTCAGCACAGAGTATTTTGCCATGTGTTATTCCAGGATACCCGTTAGAAGCTCCACGTGGTGCAGACCCTGGCAGAGGGATCAGGGAATCACGGGGCACCTCCAGCTCAGCCTGTTCCTGCTGCTCAAGTCGGGAGGTGGGGATGCACCTGCCCCTCACACCTCTGAGGTGAGGACACGAGCAGTGAGGCCAGAGGGATTTTCCTCTCTCCAGCAAGCCCTGTGAGCCACAGATCCCTCGTCCTCACAGCCCTGCCCTTCCTGTGGGCACGTTTGTCAGTGTGGGCTGCAGGCCATTCCCCAGCAGAGCCAGCGAGGGCAGGGGCCTTGTTCCAGCAGAGAGCTCCGGCCCTCCCGGCCTCCCAACAGGACGAGTGCCGGCTTGGCAGCCAGGCTGGGGGCAATCCTCTCTCTCTCGTTTGGCTCTGTGCCCCAGCTGATCTGCAGCCAGGTTTTGCTGTAATCCCTACATCCTGTTGCAGGTCCTTAATCAGCTGGAGCCAGCCTGGAAAAAAACCAAAAAACCCAAACCCCAAACTGTCGTGGTTAAAGCTCCCCACCGCCGGGTGGTGGGGAGGAGTGGGCAGCAGCCGTCCCGGGCTCCGGGTGGGAGGCTGGAAGGGCTGGGAGACATGGCAGCTCCCTTCTTAGGGATGGAAGCAGAGAAAAGGGAGTGTGTTTCTGCTGGGGGTGTCAGCAGGACCCACTTATGCTGTTCCCCTGCAGAGGGGATGGGTCTGGGTTTTAGGCATTGATTCCTCCTGTCCTCCCACGGCCAGCTCGGCTATGGATGCTGCCCCTTCAGCCCTCACTGGGCAGGCTTGGAAACTCTCTAGGTTGTTGTTGAGTTGTTTTTTCTCCCGTTTAATGCATAGAATAACACTGATGGGTCTGAACAGCTCCAGCCAGGCGACGAGGGGAAAGAATAACAAGCTCCTGAATGTCAGGCAAAATTATGGGCCATTGCTATTTAGGGTGAGTCTGGTGGATTTAGGGCCTCTCTGTTCTATTGTCCCAGCTGCTCTGAGCATTGGAGCAGGCGAGACACAAGTCGGGAATTTTATTGCAGAGCATGTGCAGGGGAAGGCTGATTCTGAGCGTTTCCGGAGTGGGGCAGTGGTGGGGGAGAGGGGACAGTGTCTGTTGGGAAGTTGGTGAGATGTGATACTGAGGGGAGGTGGGAGGCTGGAAGTCCTGGGGAGGTGGTCATCCAGCAGAGAAGAGAGCCCCTTTGCTTCCCATGTTTTGTCAGGGGCCAGCTCCTGGCATTGATCACACTCCCCGATTCCGTGTGGGGTTGGTCTCCACCCATCAGACCTGGGCTGACTGTCCATCTGCCCTGTCCCTTGGCAGACCCTGCTGGTCCCCACTGCGTCTCACGAGCTGCCCAGCCCCTTGTCTTCTCTTGTGAAGCACTCATGGTTGTAGTTTGTATGAAAGACAGAGCCTAAATGTGTGTGTGGAATGGGGATTAGGGGTTTCGGTGCCATCTCTTGGCTGGCTTTTGGCTGGCGCTGGTGATGTAACCAGGGCTGGCACTGTGTGTGCATGGCCTGCCAGGTGTCAGGGGCAAGGGCCCAGCTGAACAGCCCAGGAGAACACAGAGAGGGTGAAGAAGGTGTTTTATAGTGAGATAGGAGTGGGTCATCCATGGGAAAGTGAAGTCTGCACGCGTCCTGAACAGGGTGTATCCTGAGCTTCTAGATTTTGGCAAATACATTCTGTCCCATGCCAGGGTGGGGAGGAGTGGCAGGGAGCAAGAAAACCATTCTTCCTGTCTGTCTGCATGGGCAGGAGGCTCGGCAGGGTGAATTCTTTGCTTCTTTGGGGCTCTTTTTATTTGACCGGATTAAAAAGCCTATTTGAGTTTCTTAAACCATTTAATCTAAAATCCCCAGGTAGATGCGCCATTGGATTCGGTTTTAAGCTTATAAACAAAATAGGTCTGTGTTTTTCTCTTCTTCATTTTGTTCTAAAGAAGCAAGGGTTTGACCTGCCCTCCCTGGAGCCGGGAGGATTTGGGCTTCTGGTGCTTTGGAATCCCCTTGAGCTTTCCGCAGGGTGGGAAGGTGTGGAGCCTGGGGTGCTGGTGTGGCATTCCTACAGCTCCAGGTCAGGGGGTTGTGTGTGGCCTGGGCAGGTGGTGGGAGGAGGGAGCAGGGGCCAAACTCCACTGGCTGGTACCCACACGGAGTGCTGAGCACAGATAAAATCCCATTAGAACCATTGCTCTGCAGTTACTGTGGGGAGATGGGAAAGGAGAAGACCATAGGAAATGGGAGAAAATGGGAGGAAAGCATGGAATGGTTTGGGTAATTCTTTCCAGTTTGCACTGTCCTTTGAGAGGAGCTAGTTCTCCTTCTCTGTTCCCAGCGTACCCAGTTCCTTGCAGGGTTTCCTCCTGTGTCCATCCTCTCCACCCACTCGTTCTTCTTCTCCTCTGCAGTGCTGTGTGGCTTATTGCTGTCACTCCCTGTGCTTCAGAGGAGATTTCATGGGCATGAGACCAGTTGGGACTGCTCTCAGAGCAGCCCAAAATGGGACAGTTCAGGATTTGTGTTTGCAGGAGAGAGGTGATAATGATGCCCATGGGAGCTGCAGGAATGTCACAGCTCTGTGGCCCACAGTGCCATGTCTCTGCCAGCAGCTGGTGCCAGATGCTCCCAAGGAAGGTACCAAACCCTCAGCAGGCAGATGTAAGATGATCTGCCCCTGTGCTGTCCCCTTGATGTCCTTTCCATGTGTCCACTGGGACCTCGAATCAGTGGTGCCCATGTGGGATGACAGTGGCAGTGCTCAGACCAACCTTAGCAGGAGAAGTGTCCTTCCAGATCCCGTCCTCAGTGCTGGGAGCACGGCAGTAAGGCTGGGCCACCCAGCTCCCTCGTGCAGCCGTGGAAAAGCTCGTTCCAGCATGGCTGTCAGAAGGCTGGGAGGGCAGGCTGAGCTCACCTCTTGTGAGCAGAGGCCTCCTGTGTCCAGGGCTCTCCTGGAGATGCTTTATGAAAGGGGATGGTGGGAACAAGACTGTCTCCTCCTCCCCTTCCTTCTCCCGAGGAGCTGGAGACAGACAGAGGGACAGGCATCTGTCCGATGGCAGCTTGGATAGGAGGGAGCCCTGTTGGCTTTGCCGAGGGAGCCTCTTTCTATATGGAAATGAAGAATTTAGGCTAATGGAGCTCAACCATCTCTAATTTTGCGATGGCAGGAGGATTTTGATTGAAAGTAATTAAGCAAGCTAGCTGTAAAATTAATTAAAGCAAAAGGGGGGGATTTTTTTATTGGATTGGATAGCGATATAGCGGCTGTCAAATGGGGGACGGATGGGGGTGACCTGAATTCTCTGCCCTCCCTCCTCCCACTCGGGACGTTTATGTCACTTTAATCTCCTTACAGCGGCTGGTGTGCATTTGTTTGAAATAATCAAGGAAATATGGTCAGAAATTGTCAGCTTTCAGATCTAATTTACCTGACAGCCCTGCGCGGACCAGTAAGCCTCTGTGTGCGTGTGTGAGAGCGTGTGTGTGTGTGGTGCATGCGGCTGTGTGGTCATGGAAGACTCCTTGTCTCTCTTCTCCCCTATTTCTGTTCATTCTGTCTTCTCTTGATTCCTAGCAAAAATACTTCTGGCACATCTGGGACCACCCAGCACCTTGCAGGAGAAAGAAATAAGTTTGATGATTTTCCTGTGGTCGCTTCTCCGCCCCCATCTTTCCACCACTGCCTCCTCCCAACCTGCTGCCTCATCCTTGCACCATAACCAGCTTTAGGGTTTAGGCAATATAGGATTAGGGGAGGTGGCTGTAATTCTTTATTCCAGATGGCTGGCAACTGCTAAACCCACTGTCACAAGCACCGAGTTATAAAAAATACTTAAATTAGGCCCTTTGTTTCAGCCCATGTCCCTGCCAAGCAGCTCTGCCGGTGTCCTGCCGGGAGCTCAGCTTGCACAGAACAGGTGGGGGACTCTGAGTCCAGACTGTAATGATGCTGGGGAGAGGCTTCTCCGGACTCACACCTATCTGGATTCCCTTGCTCAGCTCCATCTGCTTCTTTTTGCCTTTAGCTCTTAAAGGGAGATCCTGCAGTAAGAACGAGCTGGGCATGAGTTGGTGTCTGTGAGCACTCACTTAGCAGGTGAAGGTCCCAATCCAGGGACATATGAAGGCTGCAGCTCCTACACATCCTACTGATGGAGGGGGAGTGCATACTCCTGACAGAGATCCCAGGTTTCCCCTCTGGACCAGACCCTGCAAGAACCCAGCAACTTGAGCTGGAAGTTGGGGAGTGAGGGTAACTGTTGTAGGGATGGCGTTTCCTCAGAGTGGTGCCTCACATCTGTCTTGCTAGGTTGGCTCTTAGGGTTATTATTTATTATTTATTATTGTTCATTAAGCGCTGACAGAGTTGGGGCTTTTGTTTGTTTTGTTTGGGTCTCCATTTAGAGGCCTTTGCTGAGGCAGACTCCGGTGCCAAGACCTCCGGCGCTTTTACAATTACAGCCCGTGATCCTATTGTATTGTTTATGTAATGACTCTCAGTCCCGAGGGATTCTGCAGCCTTTCTTAGACCAGAGCACCCAGCACCTGGCAAGGAGAGTGTAGAGCAAGTGCTGGCCCCTGGTGCCAAGGAAAATCTCTGGGTTTTACATCCCAGGCGATCATTAATACGTAGACGGGTCAGGCTGGACCTGCTGCGAGCATCCACATGCAGGGAAGTTGATTAAGCTGCTTCAGAAGGAGCAGATGATTCATCTCTGCCTGGTCTGTGTGGTCATGGGGGGGTCTCATGGTGGCTCAGACCCAATGCTCTGGCTGTTGGGTGTCTGCAGCCCACCGGTCTGTCTCGATACAGTGACTGGTGTTTGTGAGCCTGATGATGTGACCAGTCCCTGAGTGTCCCAGAGCACCCAAACCACCTCAGAACTGTGACTGAGACTTTTGCCCTGTTAAGCAGATGTGTGGAGGGCTCCTCACCAGCTCTGCAACCTGCAGGACATTGGTGGGACCGGCCATGGCTGGTCGGGGGGCTCTGCTGAGGTGGGTGATGAGCTCATCACCGTGATTCTTGGGTTTAATTCCAGCTTGCCACTGATTTGCTTTGTATCTGTAGCCCTGCAAGTGCATAGCTTTGTGCCAGTGCTTCCTCATCAGTATAATGGGTATAATTAGGCTCCCCTGATTGAAGATGGCGCCGAACACCGAGTGTGCTGGCAGATTTTTTTCTTTTGTTTAGAAGTCTTTTTCAAAAAAAAAAGAAGTAAGACCCAATTTTAGAGTGCTGGTTCCCATATCCTATTTCAAACACTCATGGGTTAAACTCTGACATTATCAAACCCTTTCCTTCTGGGACAGGTCAGCTCTGAAGAGTTGGCTTGCCCTAAACCTAACAGAACAGAGTTAGGTGAAGACTAAGTGCTTCTAAGCACTGTCTTCAGCAGGATACAGGATGTGGCACTGCTGATCTTCTGTGTTAATTACAAATACAACAGAATGTAACATCAAGAATAGTCTAAATAATTTCATGGCCTGTTAACCAAGAGAGTTTGAGTTCTGGGACGTGGACCAGGCTACCACTGACAATGGTATCTGAAGTCAGTGGTGTCTGGAAGAAGGTTCATACTGTGCTGGCTGCTCCGATTTCCTTCTGTAGATTGCAAGACCAGATGATTAACAGTGCATTAGATAATTTTCTAACATAACATTCCCTACAGGCAGTTACTGGCATTGCTGTAGAGACATCCTGAACGACGTGTTGGAAAAGGAAGTGCACAGGACAGTGTTTCTTCATTGTGAACATGTGTGAGACCCCCATGCAAAGTTGTGCTCTGTTCTGACTCCAAGTCTCCTCAGACATGGCCGAGGAAAATGCACGTGAGTGCTGACCTGGGGGCACCTTCTGTTGTTCTATTTGCACCTGCTTGTACCTGTTCAACACCTCTCCCCTCTCAAGCACTGCCACTCTCGCTGCAAATGAGTCTGGAGACCCTGACTCCAGCACTGCCAGGAGCTGGGAAACATCCCATAGTTGGGTGAATGGGATGAAAAGTTCAGATTTGGGTGGCGTGTCTTTCTCTCAGCTTGGTGTGAGTGGCAGTGGAAAGGCATAAGCTCCCTTCTCCTGTCACTGATGTGTCAGCTCTAAAATCATTCTTCTGAGCTGAGCAGTGACATGAGTGTGGGAGCGTCAGAGAGGGATCGAGCCCAGTGGGTTGGGAAGGGGAGAGCTGAGGCACTGGGCTGAGTGTCTGAGATATTGGACATGTTGATTTTGCTTGCTTGTGCTCAGGACTGGAGATGAGCTGCCCATCCTCAGTCTGTGGGGTAGGAAAGCCCTTCAGGAAGCAGACTGGCAGCTCAGCTCACATCAGCTCAGAGAAGCCTTGGGAATGTGCAGGGAGACCTCAGAAGTGTCAGGCAGACAGACACCTGTACCTGTCTTTCCTGGGGAGGCCATTCCATCTGTGAGCTCTCACACAGCATCTTGCTCCAGTGCTGAATCCTGGCTGCTGTCCCTGTGCATCCAGCTGGCTTGGGACAGGAAAGGGGAGAAACAGCCAGAGCCAGTGGCTCAGCTGATTGGGGGGTTCAGGCAGAGGTTGCCCTTGCCTGACTTGCAGTGGATTCAGGGGCTTTCTGGTAGATACTGCCTTCAGGGCAAGTCTGAACCAGCCAGTTCCACTTAATTTCCCATGGAGGTAGAAGAGCCACCAAGAAGATAAAAATGTTGCAGTAGAAGGTTTGAGGATAAAAGGACATAGTGTTGCTGGCCAAACGAGGCAGTGGGTGATGACATATCTGCCATCCCATTTACCTCCCTGGCAGTGCGACCCAAGGACCTCATGAGGATTCGGGAAGGCTTTTGTGAAGACATCCTGAGCAGGGAAGAGGAGTATCGAGTGGGGCAAGGCAGTGAGGGGGGCATGGAGAGCCATGTGTCACACTTGCAGCTTAGCTGCTGGGGCCCACTTAAAACAAAGGTATAAAGGAAAAGGGCAGCTATGAGTCTTCAGCTCAGCCTCTCTCCCTTTGTTTTCCATCTCGTGTCCTCCCTGGAGCTCCATGCAAGTTTATAAACTTATACCTGAATGCAGTAAAATTCACCAAGGGTTGACAGGGTCTTGGTTTCATTAATTCTGAACCCTGACACGCCAGCCCTGCACCCTGGCAGGGCTGTCATGGCTGGTGCAGGCTTCCTCATGGCTTATTAAACCAGCACCTTGGAAGCCTGGGCTGAATTCGTCAGTTAGGTTGGAAAAGACCTTTAAGGTCTTTAAATGCAACCATGAACCTGGCACTGCCAAGCCCACCCTGAAATGGGGGTTAACCTGCAGGAAGCATGAAGAGGCACCAAGTGTCTTCACTTGGGTGACCTGTACTGGTGCGATCCTGGGACTTCTGGGGACATCTGAGGTTTCCTCCTCCTGCAGCCCAGAGGGAAGGGAGGTGGGCTGGCTGGGAGCAGCTGGTGCTGGACGGTCTCCTCCTGGCAGTGGGGCAGTCCCAGCCCAGGTGGGGGCCACACAGCTCCCCAGACAGGCCAGGGTGCAAAGTCTAGGCTTGGGAGAGGGCTTTGTGGGAGAGGCTGAAGGCAACACTCCCTGAGCTTCCTCTGCACAGGAGATACACCCTCACGGAGCTGTCTTTTTATTTGCAAACTGAGCAGTTGTACTGGAAGAGATTTAGCAAACATGGGACTGCACAATGCTGTGTGTACTGAGTCACACATCAGGGCTAGAGCCAACTAGCACTGTGAGCTACTGAGGCAAACATTGGAGAATAGTTACAATAGGCACCAAAAATATCTTCAAATGAGATCTTTCTGCATTGCTGCATGTTGGGTAACAGGGAGGGCTGACAGCCCAAGCTTAAACTCTACCCACATGCTCTAGAGCTCATCCTGGGCAAGGCAGGCAACTGGGATGGGAACAAAGCAGAGGAAAAGCAGGTTTGCTCCTGTAAAGGGAGCCCTGATTAGCCAACTTCACATAGGTTGGGAAAGTCCTGGCTCTGGCAAAGCTCTAGGGCTTGACCCTGCGGTCCTGGCTCTGGCTGCATTTCAGGAGGGAGTGACTCTAGAACTAGTAACATCCTGCTGGATCTGCAGCTCACACCTGCACGGGCACAGGGCAGGATTGGTCCTTACAAGATATCTTCTGTTTGATTTTAAGGCTCCCAAGGAAGGGAGCTGCTCTTGAGGTCTCTTTAGAAGGTCTCCCTCTTGCAAGGTTTTCTCAGGGATTTGCTCTGTGGTTGCTCTTTCCTCTCTACCACTCTGTGAAAGTAAAGGAGCCACTGCCCCAAAACCCAGCTCTGGTTTCAGAGACACAATTCCCCAAACTCGGATTCTGGGGGCTTGTCCAGGCCATCTCAGCAGAATGGGAGAACACACTGAGTGCAGGGCAGGTAGTGAGCACCACATCTGACTCAGCCTCCTGCCAGGTGACCCTTCAGCATCCTTCCCCCAGTCTCCAGACGCTTCCCTCGGATCCTGCTGCTCTCCACACCCTCGTGCTGGGCTGGGATCACACCTCAGCCTCTCCACAGCCCCTTCCTGCCTTCCTGCTCACCATCTCTCCCACTGGTTTTGCAGCCGTTTTTTCTGCCAGCGCAGGGCACTGAAAAGTGCTGGCACTGCCAAAAACCCTGTGTGCACTACGACTCCCCAAACATCCCTTTATTTTTATTGTTCTGTTAATTACTGTTTAAACTTTAATAAGTCACTTCGTCAGGAGGGGGGACCTGCAGTGAGGTTTCTGTGCAAACACTGGGCCCGGCAGTGACTCTAGTGTAACATAACCCTTTATACAATGTGGGAATGTTTAGACTGCAACAGAAACTTGTTATTTTAATGACAGTTAAAGGGGGGGAAAAAAAGAAAGGAGCGAATGAAAAAGGGAAGCAAGTTTGTTGGGGAAATGGCTCATCTCAATCTCTCTGTCTGGCCTCTTTTCTCTGGGCTTTAATGATAGCTGGATAAGGAGGCTTTATGGCTTCTGTTGAGGCCAGTCTTGTTCCCAGAGATGCCCTATACAAGGCAGTGTGTGATCCCCTCAGTTGTGCGGGGTGAGGCCAACAGCAGAGAGATGCTGATGGAAGCAGCATGGCTTGATTTTGCTCAGAGGCAGCAGCAGATGCCTAAAGCCAATTTGAGCTCAGTCTAATTATTCTGACCCACACAAGAGACTTTCCCCTTCTATCCAGAGCTTCTTCTACTGGTTAAGTTTTTAAGTAGCTATGCTGAAACAGATGCTGGCATGTCATAGTTAAGAGGGTCCAACATCCCATGGAAAAATGGACCTTGAAGCAAGAAAATGATGTGTTATTTTGAGTCCTGAAAAGGAGGAACCATGGAGACCTGAGAGAGGGAAGGGGGAGAACCTGGCTCACACTCTTGGCAGTGGGAGAACAGAGGGTTTATAGGCATCCCTGGCTTTGGACTGTGACTGTTGACATCTGTATTGCTCTGAGGTAGTGGAGGTGCCTGTGCAGTGGCTGCTGTCCCTGCATCACAGCACTGAAGTCACCTCCAGGTTTGGCTTGGCTATATTTAGCACTCGCTATAGACAAGACCATATAGAGTGATATATATGATCTGAAAACCTTCAACTCCTGCTGACCTCTGCTGCTGCAGTGAAATCCCCCAAATCTGTGCAGTCTGCGCGGGGAGTGACGCAAGACCAGGAGAAGAGAGAGCTCCTGTGTTTTCCCAGGCAGGTTCCATGTTCCCCCTCCCCAGGTTGGTCACCAGTCCTTGGCAGTGCTGGTCCCCTGGGCAGCCCAGCTTTTTCTGCCAGACCTGGCTGTCAGGCCCACAGGGAATGAGGGGAGAGAGGTGTAAAGAGGGTGTGGGGGTGTGGGCTGGAGCATCAGAGCTCTGGGGAGAAGGAAGGTGGAATGGTGTTGGAAACTTGAGGAAAGAAGAGGGAAGGGGAAGAGCACCCTAAAGCTGAGGATGGCAACTGGGAAGAGGGCACAGAGGGCAAAATTTTGGAGGGAAGGGGAGGTTAGGAGGGCGTGGGGCGTAAAGAGCACTTTGCTGGAAGAAAGAACATTCCTCAGGCACCAGCTCTGAGTCCAGTTCCTCTGCGCAGAGACCCTCTCCCCTCTTTGCGGAGTTTCTGACCAGAACAGGAGCCTGGGGACTTGCACTCCAGGCTTTTTGGTGAGGGTGAATGTAGGGTGGAGAGGGAGGGGATGAAATCCTGGGCCTCTGGGAGTGTGTTTTCCCAAGTGGGTGAGCATGCAGGGAGCAGGCCAAAACGGTTCATGCTTTCCTCGCCCGCTGCCGGGGCTGTGATTGTTATTGATTGGGTTTGCTGTCCTCGGCACTTTGTGTTTTTCCAGCTGAGCATTGGCTGCCCCTTGAATTTCATTTTATTTTCTATTATTTTTTTTACCTCGGGTTTAGTTCCTCTACCCACAGCCGTGGCAGATGGGGCAGGTGTGTGCCAGCCAGCACTGTGGGGCTGGGCTGGGTCTGCACCGGGGCTGGGAGAGTGCAGGGCTCTGTGTAAGGTACCGGTAATGGGCAATCCTGTCAGTAGGATTAAATTCATAACTCTGTGTTATCTCTGGATGTGTGTCGTACAGAAAGGTAAAGAAATCTGCTCTTGTAGAAAAAACAGTGTCAGGGCTTGATGTTGGAGCAAGTAAGTGGAGCATACACAGGGATTTCCACGCTTGGGCATGGGTAATGTATGGCTGGCTTGGAGTGCATAAACTTCAACCCCAAAGCCAAGAGGCCAAGGGAATTCCTAGCTGGAGAAATAGTTTTCATTTCCAACATGTGGTCATGTCTTTCAGACCCCACCAAGCCCCTCATGCTGGGCTGCTCTCCCTCCAGCCATGTGCTTGTGTCCGTCCTCCTCAGAGCTCTGCCTGCTCATGGGGCCAGTGGCAGGAGCCATCTCTTCAGGAATGGCATTTTCCAGGTTCTTGTGTGAGGCTGAACATGTCCCAGCTGCAAAAATAACTAGCCTATATACCCTGTGGAAACAGGAGCAGCAGCGACACATCTGTCTGGTCTGGGCAGAGCCAGCTTGTGACTAATGCCCCAAAGGGGCATCGAGCTGCTGCGAGTTCCTTGCCAGCATGCAGGAACCCAAAATAGAGACCTTTGGGGAGGACTAGCCCCATGGAGGGTGAAGCTCTGCGGTGGGCAGAGCCAGAGATACCTCTGGGCCTCTTGCAGGACCAGTGGGTTCCAGCAAGACGTTAATATTGCCTGGCTTCCCTCGCCCAGCTGCGGGGCCTGCGGGCACTGCCGGGCACCCACGTCCCCCCGAGCACCCCCAGCCCCTTCCCGCCGGCCCCTCCTGCCTCNCCCCCCGAGCACCCCCAGCCCCTTCCCCCCGGCCCCTCCTGCCTCCCCCGTGGCCGGTGGGGTCACTTTGGTTGGAGAGCACAGGCAGAGCTCAAGGATAGAGCCCCCTGGACGGAGCCAAGGAGCCACCGAGTAAAAACGCTGAGGTTTTCCTTTTCTGTACAGCGCGTTTCCCTAAATTGCCTTTGACTGTGTGCATCGCTAATGAAAGTTTATGCCCTTGTTAGAAGGACAGGCAGGTCCGTTCCAGTTAGGGCTGGGTCTATCCTTCTGCCAACTGCCCTCCCCAGCACACACACACTCGCTCGCTCGCTCTCCCTGGTGAATAAGTGGAGGCTGTTATAAA
>VZRE01005235.1:210295-239133 GCA_013396775.1 Cephalopterus ornatus | reverse complement strand
CCCTCCCCTCCCTAAACACCCCTCCTCCCCGTCAGCTCAGTCCCCCCCCTTTCAATTTCTGAAGCCTGCTGATTTGAATATTTATAAATATCAGTAAATTATTTATTGTAGCAATCTGCTGTGCCATTTCACCAATCGCCGTTAACACTTTAGGGCTCGCTCTTCAGGAGGACGCGCCGGCAGGAGAGGGACCCTGGGGAGGGGGTCTTGCCTGCTGGATGCGGTGCTGGGAGGGGTTCCCTCTGTGGGTGGCACTGGAAAGGTTGGAATGTTTGCAGGAGAGGATGGGGACCCTCTGTGTCCAGTTCCAGGGGACAGTGGGAGAGGACATGGCTGGGAATGGAGGCTCGTGTGGATGGGGAGGGCAGCGAGGGGACAGCCTGACACAGTGGGCTGTTTGCTCTGGTGTGAAGGGACCTATCTCTGGCTTAGAGCTCAGCACTCACTCTCTTTGCTTGTAGTTTCTGTTCCCCTGAGGAGGAAAATTCCTCTTGGTTTCTCCTGTCCCATTCCCTCCCTCCAGAATTACAGTCCTGCACTGAGAATACACACTGCTCAGAGATGATTTGGCTATTTTCTGTTTGGGGAAAGGGGGGGCTCCCCGTGTTCATGAGCTGTTTTCCTGGAGAATCCTTGTCAGCAGCACCGCAGCAGCCAAGTGGCTGGGTGGGAAACAGGAGCAGTGCAGGGCACCAGCGTCTCCAGAGCCCACTCCCTGCTCTCGGGGTGTCTGTCACCCACTGCCCAGTGCTGGTTCCTGTGCATGGCCTCTCACTGTCACCAGAAAACTACAGCTGAACTCTGCAGCTGAGCAGGGTGGGCAGAGGGAAGCAGGACAGGCTCACTGAAGTGAACTGGCGCTGGTCTCTGCCCCTGTGGGCCGGGGCTGAACCAGGCTCTGGGAGCTGGAAATAGGGAGAAGTGGCCCCTTGTGGGGCTGGAGATGGCTGTGTGGCAGGAGAAGGTCAGGCAGTGCAGAATGCAGGCAGACTGCACTGCCATGGGACCGGGGCAGAGTCCCTGGTGTTCCCTGCACGGTTTATGGGTGGGGTGTGTGGGGAGAGCCCTCACGGCTGTGGGAAAGCAGGGAGTGTAGCTGGCAGCGCTTCAGTGAGGACACCCTGGCTGCTCGCTTCGTTTCTCCTCCCACGTCTTTGATTCTCCTTCTCCTCCTGCCCAGTGCTGAGCTGGAGCCTGTCAGGTCCCACTCTCACACCGAGGGCTTTCCCCAGCTCCACACAGACACACACAGGCGGGATCCATGCAGGGCAGAGGAGGTTGTTAAAGAGCCTTTGTGAACTCCCCAAGGTCAGCCAGAAGAGACAGCATCCACTAATCCAAGGTCATTTCCTGGGCTAAAAGCAATAAAATGTTTTATTGATAAACTGAAGAGGGGAAAATACACACTAAATCCTCTCTCACACGTTGTAGGCCATGCCCGGGATGTTCTGCCTTTGCCCTGGCCCTGCCTGGGGTAATGCACGAGTCTTCGTGCTGGAGGGGGAGTGTTTTCTGGAAGGGGCTGAGTGTTTGGCTGCCTGCCCTGCCTCCTCCTGGCGTGTGACTGGGCAGCGCCAGGGCACTGCTCCTGGGAAGAGTGTTCCCAATGCCCCAGTGGCCTTCTGCTGTGAAGGTTTGGCTCCATTTTAGGGACCTCAGCTCAAGTGTGGAGAAGCTCCAGTGTGCAGCATCCTCACCCCAGCGAGCCGTGCTGCCCTCATGTTTGGGGCTGTTGGGCAGACTGGAGCCTCTTGAGTCGAGCTTGCAGCACAGTGGTTAAAAAGCAGAGGACTGTGCAGCATGTCGGCCCTCCTTTCCTCCCCCTCCCCGCCCCAAATAATGCCGTTAATAATTAATCGAATGAGAGCTTGCAGCTCCTGGAAAGCTGGCACTGGGACCTCCCTCTTGAACGGAGCTGCTCAGCTGGGCTTAAAACTCTTCAATAGGAATATGAAAGCTCCATCTGTTCCACGTACCTGGCCCTCTGAAGTGACAATGCTGTCCCTCCCCAGCCAGCACCCCTCTCCCGCCAGCACGGGCCTTTCTGCCCCTCCTCTCCTGCCCCTCCTCAGCCCCTGCCCCATCACAGGGGTCCCCCCTGCACCCCAGCTCTTCCCACACCAGTAAGCTCCTGCTGTAACCCTCCACCTGTGCCAGCTGCTTCACCCAGCTCCCACAGACCCCTTTTTCACGGCTGGGACCCTTTCTTCCTTTTACCAGGGTGTGTTTTTGTTGACCCCAAGCTAAAGGCAGAGTTGGGCTCTCTCCTCCTCTCCCTGCAAAGCCAGACTTCTCTCTGCAGCAGTTTGCCCAGTGCCTGGGATGGCCTATTTCTGTCCGGGCTGCCGATCCTTTCATTCCTGCACACAGTGTGCCCCCAGAGCCCCTCTTTTCCCTTGGGGGAGACAAGGCCAAGCCATGCCCACCTTGGCAGCACCTCACAGTGGAGCTCATGGGTGAGAAGGTGCTGCTCTGGGGGCTGTGTGGAGGGAGAGAGCTGGGGGCTGTACGTGGGGTGCTGGCAGCACGTGGTGACCGGGGGGACAGTGGGGGCAGAAAGGTCAAGGGGTGACAAGGCAGTGAAATGTTGAGCTTTGTCCCTCTCCTTTGCCAGCTGTTGTTGAAACAAGCTGTACCTTCCCTTCCAAGGAAGGATTGCTCTCAAGATGCCACAGGGATGGGTGCGGAGCGGGGGGCAGCCAGTGTCTCCTCACAGGGTGTGGGGAGGGGGCAAGAGGAGTAAACTCCCGGTGGCATTGTTTTCAGAGGAAGTGCTCAGTGTAAATACAGCATGTGGGAGAGTTTGTCCTGGGCAGAGATGAAAAGTCCGTGTGACAGGCTCAGGTTATAAACGGCTTCCTCAGATTGATGTGAAATCAAAACATTTCTATTTAGACTAAGAAAATGAAGGGGGATGTTTACTTAGGCTGGAATCTTTAAACAGTGCGATGGAGACGTGGGGTGATTTGGGGTGGGGAGCTCGGCCTTGGGGGAGGGAGCCTCTGCCTGGCTTTGAGGGTCCGACAGTCCTGACCTTGGGCAGGTACAAAGGTCCCTCATCCCACAGCTCAGCTCCTCTCCCTCTGCTTGAGAGAAGGAAACACAGGTGTCCTGGTCCCCTCCTACAGGGCCATCTTCACCCCTTCTTTGTAAGAAGGGTTTCCCTTCTGCTGCTGAATCTGACAGCCTAAAAGAAGGAAACAGGAATGTTGATACGGGTAATGTCCCTCCTATTCCACAGACAAGGAAATAAGGCAATGGAAAGATAAAATAATGTGTCCAGGCTTGTGGAGAGGTGGTTGCAAGGTTGGCAAGAGAAACTGGGAGTTCTGATTTCCAGCCGTACAGGATAGGTGGGATGGAGATGTGCAAGAGCCCCAATATTACAGGAGCAAATCCCATCCCAGGAAGGTCTGTAGGAGGATTAATTTTGTAGATCAGGGAAATGGTACGTTTTTAGAACCTGATTTATTTTTAACTTACACTTTATGAAAATATTCTCAAACTGTTAGAGAGAAAAAGTCCCAAACACAAGGAGAAGGGAGAGGAAAGATGCCAAGGGGCAGGGCAGGAGCTGGGGGGGAAGAAGCTGGGGAGGCAGAGGGGCAAAGCCAGGGTGCGTGGGATGGAAGGAGGCAGAACAGCAGTGGAAGACAAGTTGCAGGCTCCCTGGAGTTGCTGCGTACGCGGCAAGTGCAGCCTCGGGAACGTCTGTTCCTCTCTTCCTTTGAATAAATATTTATATATTCATTTGCCGGCTGGTGCACACACTTGGCTGCTCACCTCCAGACCAGAATAATGGGACCTACCCTCCTGGCAGGAAGGGGGAGGGCAGCGGGGTTTCGGGCTGCCGCGTGTCTGCCTCCCAGTTATCTCCAGCTGCGAGCGGTGCTGATCTCACCAGTTAAGCAGGGCTGGGTATCGTGAGAACGTGGACGGGGAATCACCGGGCAGTTGAGGAGAGAGGCCGGTGATTCCGTGCTGACCCAGTGCCCCGGCCCCGGGCAGGCCCCGCAGGGCCCGGGGGCACCGTCCCCACGCCCGCCCCGCCGGNGAGAGCCCTAGGTGTCCTGGCCAGGCTCCAGCTGGAGCTCACAGCAGCCTCCCGAGATTCCCTCGGTGGTACCAGTTGCGCACAGGATCGGCCTGCGCTTTCTGCCCTAAATAGAGTGGGAATGCGGTGGGAAGGGAAGGTGCCAGCGCTCAGAGAGTCGCAGCTTCCCGGGCGCCTGCCTGTGCCCATCTGTATGCGCGAGGGCTGCGCGCTGTGCTGGGAATGTGCGAGAGGGGAATGCGTGGGGGAACGCACAGGAATGTATTTTGGGGAGATGGGACTTCTTAACCTGTGCGTGTAGGACTCCGCTTGTGGAGCGTGCCAGCACATACACACAGCTCCTGAACAGCTATAATTTCTGGATGGGGAGGGACGTGTTTGGGGGCACCGTGTGCTCTCCCTTCATGAAAGCATGATTGCACGTAGGTGTTAGTGCCGGGGGGTGCCTTGGGGAAGTGGAGGAGTACATTTTGCCTCCCTTTGTGTGGGGGGCTGATATATTTGTCGGGGGGTTATTTTTCTTGCGGTCCCTGACAGGGAAGCGTGTCTGAAGCTGTCAGGAGTTTACGCTAAGCAGCCACTCTCTGGCTCTTGGACAGCAGGTCTAAAGTTTCAGTCTGTTTGTATTGGGCTGTCATGTTACGGGATTAGGGGCTGTCACGGTGGCTTCTGGATGCATTGTAGGGGGTCTGATTAATCTCACTGTGCTTCTGTGCAGCAGCACCTCTGTGCTGGTGACAGGGAGGTGTGGGCTGAGCTGCCACGAGGGACTCCTGTGCAGAGGAGTCTCACCATTCGAGGTCTGGAGATGGGTTCTGTTTGCTCTCCATGTGACCAGCCCCTCTTTCAGCATGACATGAAATCCAGGAGCCCATTTTGGAGGGACCTCCAGCAACATTCCCACAGTAACACCAGTGGTGTGGGTGACCAGCCACTGTTTTATTGGGTGCTCTTCGGGAGTCCTTGGACAGGGCAGGGTTTGCCCCAGCACTTCGCTAAGGGAAGAGCCAGGCTGTGTGCCCACTGCAGCCTTTGGACCTTTAACCCTGCTTAGTCTGGGCATCTCTCAGAGGTGTCAGAAGTAAAGAGGGAAATGAGACAATGCAGCTGCTTTAGAATCAGTTTTTTGCTTTTATTTGCGATTGAGTATTGTTAATTGTTGGTGCAATAATCATGCAAGTGACTCTGATAGGGACCATTTAGTTCAAGATTCTCCGTGACCTTGAAGTTAAGACCTTACCTTCCTCATCTCTCCCCCCACCTTCTCTTACCCCTCCTTTACTAGCTGTCACATATGAATAAACTACATTAAAATAACAAACTCACACTAATTAGCTGATTGTGCTGGGAAGTATGAGAGCAGAATTTCCTGTGGGTGAGAGCAAGCAGGCAAAGGGGCCTGATCAGCCGATACCAACCCACAGTGATTCTCTCCTGTACTGCTGTCACAACCCAGTCTGGGTCTGGTGCTCCAGAACCTGCTCTTGCTGGGGCTCCTGTCCTCCCTACTGGTTCTTTTTGGTGCATACTAGTTCTCTTTCCTGAGACTGAGCACAAATGCCATTAGGTGAAACCCTCACTAGGATGGGCTTGGTGAGCTGTTCTCCCTGCTAGAGATGCTTGGATGCAGTCACTGGCTGGTGTGGGTTTGGCACCCAGCACACCTGAAATAGAGATGGAGACCTAAAGCAGGTGGTGCTGCAGTCTGAAGGGGAGCACGAGTTGAGCTTTTAACAGGCCTCATATCCTGCCTCAGCTATGAGTAAAGGCTGGTCTGTACCTGAGGTGTTTGGGGCCTTTTGAGCCCGGTTCTGTCCCAGCATACATGCATGTCTCTTTCTTGAGGCCAGTGGCATCCTTTGATCCCAACAGGTTCAGAGCATCTTCTCACCAAGCTCTCCTGGCTGGGCTTGGAGCTTAGGAAACACGTGGCAGCTCCATTCCAAGGACGACACTGGCCATGCCTGAATGCCTGTTGAGTTGTCACCAGCTTTTGCTGTTTGGGTTCAAGTTGTCTGATCCCACTAATGCCCTTCCTTGCTTCTTTCCCCTCTCTCTTTCCAGCTGAAAGAACTATATGCACTGACGCAGCCTCAGGAAAACCCACAATGGCTGCCAAGCGCAAAGGCGGCCTGAAGCTAAATGCCATCTGTGCCAAGCTGAGCCGCCAGGTCGTCTTCGACCACGGGGGAGCCGAACAGGCGCGCGCCGACAAGGGGCCACAGCGGGACAGTGGCAACAAGGACCTGCCTCAGCCCGGCAACAAGGAGCTGGGGACAGAGTTCTCAGATGGACTCAGCCGCGTGCAGAAGATTGAGGAGGACAAAAGGAGGGAGGTGATTGAGAAGTGGGTGAACGGGGAGTACAACGAGGAGCCCTTGCTGGGGCGAGCGGAGGGCAAGGAATGTAAGGGCGCCGAGAGCGCGGAGGTGCCCCCAGAAGGGGTTTACATGGTGCAGCCCAAGGGCTGCAGCGACGAGGAAGATAATGGGGACGAGGCAGACGCTCTGAGGGGCTCGCAGGATGGCAACTTCTTGGATGACAGGGATTCAGATGGGCCAGCCTTGAAGGATGATGCCTACCGGTCCTCCAGTGGCGAGCCAGGGTCCAAGCTGGGGGCAGGAACCACCTCAGGTAAGCCCTCTATCCCCTGCACCTACCCACACAGTCACGTTTTCTGGGTGTCCATGCCCAGGTCCTGCAGCACCGGGCAGCCAAGGGGGAGGGTGAGAGCCCTGATTCCCTCACGGAGGACTGTGGTTTTGCTCTTGGGACCATATGGAGTTTGTCTCTGGCTCAGCCTCCCCATCCCAAGAGGGGTGTTGTGAGGGTGTTGTGATCCATCCATGGCTGGATGGATCTTTCCAGACCACAGATGCCTGGGTAGAGGAGATCTCCCCCTCAGACTCCTTCACACCCCTCACATGGCCATGGCTGTGGTGGGTGCTGATTTCCTCCTCATGCATTCCCACATGAGGGAAGGAAAACAGAGAGAGCCCTTGTGGCAGATTCGCAAGGTGTCCCCACGCGGGTGGTGGGGTGTGTGACCACACTCATGGCCCCGCGCGGCACCTCCATCTGTGGGGACACACCGTGGGACCCTGGGACGTGCCGGGGCTGCCCCTCGCCCGGCTCCCGATGCCAATCCCACTCTTGCGGGAGCCGGGTGTCAGCGCTCGGGACAGCGACACTGCCCCTCCTGGGTGTCACTGCAGAGCCATCCCTTCTTGCTCCCTCCCCCCGGCCCAAGGGGCTGAGGTGACGCTCGCTGTGGCCTTACCCCCCTCATGAGGGGCCAGTCCTCGGGCTCTGCCCACTCTGAGCTCGAGAGCAGGCTGATGCAGCTGCTGGTCCCAAAGCTCAGTGTCCCCCACCAGCTCGGTCCAGGATACCAACTCGTGCGCAGGTACAAGGTGTTCTCCCCAGGCTGTGTGTGCATTTCCTATTTTCAGATAGCTTCTGCCTTATTTTTGTGGTTCGTTCAAAAGCTGAATTCATCAAGAGGTGTTGGGAAAAGCCCCAGAGGAATTTCGTGCTCCCTTTCTGATGCCCACGTTCCCCCCAGATTGATTTTGGGGAGCGTATGAGTGCTAAGTCTTGGTAAAAGCTTTGGGTAAATTGAATTCTCTCCATTAGGGCAGAGCAGCTCCCTCCCCCAATTTGTCACTCAGCTGGGCTGAATCTGTAATTGAAAGATCTCCCCCTAATCTGCTCCACCTGCACGCACCCCTCCCCTGATCTCAGCACTTTGCGAATCCATCAAACTTTGCTGCTTTTGTGTGCGCGCATGTTTTCCTCCTCCTGTTAATAATGCAGCCGAAACTCATCTCCGTCTGTCCGTTCCCCTTCTGGAGAGGCACATTCTCTAGTCTTCACGAGTTCAGTGGCAGCGCACATAATTATGCATATAAGATATAAACAGAGCTGTTTAATTATCCTTCGCCACATCAGTGACAGAGTAATTAACAAACATTGCAAGATCAATGAGGAAAAGTGTGACCTTCAGTTTCCTTTGATAGGAAAGCCCTTGTCGTTCCCAGACACAAGGTGATTGTGCCTGGACTCTGTTTTTAGTTTGTTTTAATTCACACCGCCACCACCCCCCCGCCATTTGCAGCTTTTATTCGCTATGAAAACTGAAAGGAGGGGAACTTAAATGTAAAAAAAATGTTACCAAACTGGGGAAAATGAAAAGGAGCTGAGGTTTCTTACTGGGGTAAGAGATCTCAGTTAAATGCCTTTGCAGGACTGTGTTGTCAAGGGATTATGCAAAAACATGTAAGTGTTCAGGGGGGGCTGAAGCCTCGTTTCTGTCTAAGGCAGGTAATGGCACACGCGGGGTCCAGTTTACATTTACAGCCACATGGGATTTGACTTGCAAACAGACGTGCTGCCACGTGTGAGCGTCTGTTTCGAGAACCCTGCTATAAATGTCATTTGCAACATTTCCCTGAAAAGCACAAACTGAAACATCCCTTGCTTTGGAAAGGACAAAGCTATTCTACTTTTTTTTATTCTGTTAGTGTTCAGGAAATTAATTTTAAGCTGCTCATCACCAAGTCCTCTCAGACCTGGTGGTACTGGGTGCCAGTTAAGTTTATTCCAGTGAGATCTGGAACTGCCTGTGCCAAAAAGGAGGTTTTCTCCCTGGGAGTTGGGGGCTAGCAGGAGTCAGACGAAAGGAGAGGAATACAGCTCTGCCCTCCCAGTCAGTGTGGCTTTTGGGGAGTCATTGCAGAAACCTGGTTTTGAAGGTTCTGAGCACCAGTTGCTCCCTCTGAGGACATAGAGGGTACAGGGCTGGCTGTGCTCAGCAGCATTTAAAACTGAGCCCATGCTTTGATCAGCTGGAAACCTGGGTGAAAAGCAGGAGCCACACAGAAAACCAAACCCTACATCTAACTGGCTTTCTTGGTCAGTGAAGAAAGCGATCCTAATTATATGGGGCTGAGAAGAGTTCCTGCTTTCTGGAGCCATGGTGTGTACATACTTTGTCCACTTTATGGGACTTCAGCTACTGCCTGTGTCCTCTGCCAGCACCTCCTGTGGTCTGATGACAAATCCTGGCCACCTTTGTCTCCTTCCAGGCTCAGATTGTGAGGCTTGTTGTGCATCAGGGACTCAGTCCATGCTATTCAAGCCTCATGCTTTGCAACAAGATGGAGAATGTGCATGTTGAGCATCCCTGTTTCTTTTTGAGCCTCCCCTTGGAAACAAGGAACTCGAGAGTCAGTGCTCAGTCTTGCCCTGCGTGCCTCCTCCCTGGTCCAGCTAGGAATCGCACTCAGGAGCCACAAAGCTGGTGTCTTGCAGGAGATGAGTGTCAGAAGCTGATCTGGACGTGCAGATACGTTTCTTCATTCAGTTGTGCACCCTCTCCTGCCCACTGACCGACCCATACTGCCCTGAGCACATTTATATATAGCACCGAGCTCTCTCAGTGCAGTCAGTGACAGAGATCCCTCTCCACAGTCGCTCCCTGATGCACATGCCCAGGGAGATTTTCCTACACAGTCCCGTGTTCCTTACTGTGCCTGTTACATAGTGGGCTAAAGTAGTCACCAGGAGCTTCCCCCTGTACAAGCTTTCAGATTTGCCTTTCTTTTCTTAGCCTCTTGGCTAAGTCTCTTGGAATATTCTATTGCCCTGTTTTTAACCAGGAGGGTTTTCTCTTCATAATTTCCTGGGGAGACTCCACTTGGGAGAATGTGAATGGCAAGTGCCAGTTTCTTGCTCACCCTCCTGTATCCCCCAAATCTGCATGCTTCCCCTCCCAAGCAGAATAAAGGACAGAGCCCTGGCTGGGATGTCCCATCCCCCAGTATCCAGACCTTGCACTCCATTTGGGCTGTTTTGCTTTTCCTTCCATATATAGTGTGCTGCTGCAGGCTATTTTTAGCGCCTTTTTTGCTAGCTTGGGATCCTTTGTGATACGATAGCTGCTCTGAGACACACAGATCTCTGCTCTTTGGCAATGCCCACAAATGGAGAGCAGCGGCAAGGGGAGAGGGAGCCCTTTTATTATCTCACAGGAAAGGAGACAAAAATGCAGTGCAGGGAAGGGGGAGGAAAACACGGGGACAGTGCTTCCTGTGGCTTCCAGGGCTGTGCACTCCTCACAAGGATGTGTTTCCCAGCTTCTGTCCTGCTTCGTTTTTATCTGTGTGTGGGTATGAGAGGGTTTTTCTGATGATGAGGTAATGATAATTACCTCTTCACTGTTGGTTGAAAATGCACATGAAGTGAGTTGGCTGGGTCTCATACCCTGCTCCTGGTGAGCCCACTCCCTGCTGTAAGGTGCCTCTACTGCAAGAGCCTCTACCCTTCAGGTTGGGTGTCTGAGCAATTAAGTGCCCCCCTTGACTTCAGGGGATGTGGTGGGCTCATGGGATGAGTGATTCTAGAGGTATTTTCCAGTCTAAACGATTCTGTGGTTCTGAGAGAAGCTGCACTTCCCAGACGGTGAGCAGTGGGAGCTGGCCAGGCTTTCATCTCAAATCTGGATGAGGAAAGACTGAGCAGCACCAGCAAAGCTGTTGATCAGGCAGGGTGCTGCGATCGTCTGGAGCCAAATCTGGGCAAAGGAAAAGCAGAAGGCAAGGTGGTTTGGGGGATTAAATCCAGGATAGTGAAACCTGAACTCAGACTTTGCAAAGCTCAAAAAAAGGTCTGAATTCCACTCCCGCCCCCACACCCCTTTGCTATAGGCTTGGGGTTTGCATCTAATTGCACCAATTCAGGTGCAGCCACATGGTACTAAAGATGAGACCCACTGACTGACTTTCATTGCAGCTGTTAAAGCTAGTAAAAATCACACTTAATAGTTTAATTTCGTATCAGAGCCCCTCTGTGCTCTTCTTTCTCCCCTTGCAGTTTGGCACAGGCTGGGCAGTTTTTCTGTGCAGTGCTTGGAAGTCAGGGAATTATGAGTGGAGCTGGGAGTTGTTTTACAGGTCCAAAAAGAGAGGAAAAGCAGAACAGGGGAAGAAGATTTAACAAAACCAGGGAAGTTTTAGACCCAGTAGGGTTTTCATGGGTTTATTCAGTTTAGTTGGGTCATAGGGTTATACTGAAAGGGAGATAGGGAAGAGAGGAAAAAGAGGGGAAAAAGAAGAACTGCTTTAAAGCAGGATGAAATCATTTAATATGCCTGTGTGTGAAAGATAAAGTTGTCCTTCAGGCAGGTCTTGTTACTGGACACTGTGGGCGTGTTTCTGCATTTAACATCATTTAAGATTAATACCAATCCTTGAGGTTGTGCTACAACCTGAGCCTGACACTGCAGGGGCATTGCCACCCATCCTGTGACTAACAGGGTGTTTATTCTGGAGTCAGGCATCCCAAATCCCATGCAGAATGCTGGGCTTAAGTGCCCAGAACTGGAAGGTCATTTGGGGCTAAGCCAGATCCCAGCACCTCACAGGTGTGGCTTTGTCCTTCCCCTCGAAGGCTCCAGGGATGTTGTTCACATTTCCTCCCCTCCAGTACCACGTACACAGGCACCCAGCACAGCAGCACTTGTGCTGCAGCAGCTCAGCCATCCCAGGCAGTCCTGGAGCAGGAATGTGACCTTCATGGTCTTGCCCATTTAGTGCCCGTTGCAGGCAGGCTCTTCCTCTGCAGAGTCCTGTGCAAACTGATTTGTGGTGCTGATGGCTATTGAACTTCGACTGTGCTCATTGACAGGCTCTTGTGTGTGTGGAAATGCTCTGGTGGATGTGCCTGCCTGGCTGTCAGATCCCCCAAATCGTAGGGATCTTCTGGACCTGCTGACCTGTTCTGTGGCTGTCTTGGTGCCTTCCTTTTCTTCTATTTCAAGGGAGCATTGGTTTGGTTTGAGCAGGACCCAGTGCCCAGAACCTCCATTCTGCACTTGCCTGTGCTGGCTCCCTGGGAAGGAGTGTGCCTGCCCATGAGAGCCAGAGTGAGTGTTTGGAAAAGATGACGAGGGAGGTTTGAAGGACTCCTGCACACAGTAAATCTTTACTCTGCAGGAGAAAGCAAGAGGGAGAGGAGGAGGAGCGCTGTGTCAGACTGAAGCCTAAATGAGTCCAAGCTGGCACGTCAGAGCAATCTTTATTTCCTCCTTTACACTGATATTGGGTGACCTCCAGATGTGTGTTCTTCCCATCCCGGTGGCCTGTGAAACTGCCTGAGGGAGTAGGGGAGGGAGGAAGGGAAGGAGAGACCCAAGGAAGGACAGCTTTTGCTCATTCTTCCTCCCTGTGAATAGGCTCAGGTAGACTAACCCCTTCCTGCCCCTTCCCCGACCCACACTCCAGGGAACAGGCACTCTCCCCCTTACTGAGGCCCAGAACAACAGCTCTTTCTCTCCTCACTCCGGATCCTGATGGAGAGAAGGGTGTTCCTTACCTGTTTTTCACCTGTGTGGACTTTCCCCTTGGTCTTACTGGAAACTGTTCCCAGCTGCTCAGGAGCCTGCCTGTGGGTTTCCACAGCCCTTACTGCGGCCCCTTTTCCCGTGGAAAGCTGCCCAGTCATTGGGATTGAGAAGGCAGGGAGCAAGTTGTGTGAACCCTTACAAAATGGACAGGGGAGGGAAGGACTGCAGCAGCAATGGGGAGCTGTCATGTCTTTGTCTTCTCCATTCCCCTCTCCCCACTCCTCACTCCCAGGCTTCTCATGCACAACCTTTGTTACTCTTCCTTTGCCTTAATTCATGTCCACCTCTGCTGCTTCCCTTCTGCATTCTGCCCTCCTCCTGCTCCACCCCATACATTGCCTTGCCTGTCCCTTACCATTTCACACCATGCTGCCCTGCCTGCCCTCAGCCCTGCTCTTGTCCAACACACACAGCATTTTCACATGGTTTTGCCCCCTTACACACGCAGACACACCATTCTCTGTGCCCCTCCTTCCATATACAAACACACACAAGGACAGATCTGTACAAACCTCGGCATATTGGCATTGGTCTCACTTCCAGTAAAATTACTTTTTCTTCATATTAGGCCAAGGCAAGAGTGCAGAGACATTTATGAAACTTTGTTTAATGTACTGAAAAGCCATCGGCTAGAACATTTAGGAAATTGATTTTCCTGGCATTGATGAACTCTTTTTATTTTACCCCAGTATTAATTACTTTTTTTTTTTTTAAACAAATTAATTTAAGAGTCGTAAAACCTAACAAGTGAGCCAACCGTCAGTAGATCATGTTCCCCTCTCCCCTTCCTCCCCCCGTCCCTGCTGCTGGAGCTGGTATGGGAGGAGGCGGAAATCCAGCGCCGTGCCTGACTCTGTGCCGCGGGTTCTCCGCAGGGGAAGCGTCGTCGCTGCAGGATTACGCCGCCACCACCATGAACGAGTTCCTGGGCATGTTCGGCTACGACGACCAGAACATGCGGGACGAGCTGGCCCGCAAGATCAGCTTCGACAAGCTGAACGCCGCTACCTCAGAGGCCGCCGCCGCCGCCGCGCTGCCCGGCGAGGACGCCGTGAGCAAACGCGCCCGCTTCTCCAAGTACGAGGAGTACATCCGCAAGCTGAAGGCTGGGGAGCAGCTCTCGTGGCCCATGCACTTGGCCAAGTCTGAGGAGCTGGGCCCAAAGCTGGGCAAAGAACCTTCCTCGGTGCTGGCGCAGCCCATTCGGGTGCCAGGGCCAGATGCCTCCCTGCTGACGGAGACCAAAGCCACCATCCTGCCGCTGCCTTCTCCCAGCAGCTCCCAGATGCAGGGCCTGATGTCACGGGCCTCCAAGTACGACTTCTTCATTCAGAAGCTGAAGACGGGTGAGAGCATCAGGCCACAAAATGGCAACACGTACAAGAAGGCCTCCAAGTATGACCTAGAAAACGTCAAGTACTTACACCTTTTCAAGCCTGGAGAAGGAAGCCCAGATATGGGAGGAGCCATCGCCTTCAAGACAGGCAAGGTAGGCCGGCCTTCCAAGTATGATGTGAGGAACATTCAGAAGCTTACTCCAGTGAAAGCTCCAGCTCCCAGCCTGGCCCCTGCTCCCCTTGCCAGCACCCCCAGCAGCACTCCTGTGGCCGGGCCTGAGCAGTCCGTCTCATTGCCATTCAACACTCCCGAGTACCTGAAATCAACCTTCTCCAAGACAGACTCCATCACAACTGGAACCGTCTCTACAGTAAAGTAAGTGTCCTCCTACTTTTCTTACTAGTGGGGGCTGAGACCTGGAGTCTGTGGGTGGGTCAGTGGGCAGTCCAAGTTCTTGGGATGATAATTATTGCACTCTGTGTGATGTTTCTTTTTGTTCTCTGTTGAAGTGTCTTCTCCTCTGTTAACACCTTACATCTCTATTTATCTTATTTGCACTGAGGATGTGATCTGCCATCAGCAGTCACAGCCATGAATCCGGAGTCCACTGACTCCTGAGTCCATGCGTTAACATGAAAGGGGGGAACATAGTGCTGTCAGCACTGTAAGGTCATGGTTGGAACTCCTTTACTTTCTTCTCCCTCCAGTTCTCTGGACATCCAGATGTGTCTGTAGGAGAACCTGATTCTTGCTTCCATTTAACTCAATGGCAAGACTCTGCTGACTTTACTGTTAGCAAGATGGGGCTTTTTGTTTGTCCCAGAACTCAGAAGACATTTTGGTGCCTAATTCCCATCAATTTTCATGGGAGTTAGCCATATATGTACTTCTGTGGGGCCAGGCCTGTGTCTTCTCAATTTGCTTGTTCCTTACACAAATAGAGGTGATTCAATTACCCCTCAGACTGGGCAAACTCATTAGCCCAATTACCACTAATAACCTCCTACACACACGTTGCCAGCAATCTCTGCAGCGATGCTGTGACTGAATGGACATATCTGAAGGCCTTGCCAAACCTTGGATTACTTTTTAAATGTGGCTTCCAGAGGTGGGAGCTGTAGAAGAGATGCATATGTACATGAGGCTGCAAACAGGGAGGGAGGGAGGGACTTCTCTGCTTTATTGTCATGGTTTGGATTTACTTGTTTCTCACTGTGAACCTGGGGCTGCTGTGAGCTGCGATTCTCATGGGGTCATTTGTACTTATGTCCAGGACCTCTGTCCTGCACTTCTGTGGCAAGTGCCATCGCACACCCCCCTACTACTTTGCCCTCTGATAAGGAGGAAGGCTGTTCTGTGTTTGACATATGGACCTGGGAGGCCTTGGGCTGAATCCTCTTTCCAGTCCCAGGCAAGGGTGCATCCCCCACTCTCCATGTTTCCCCACCTGGAAGGCAGAGCTGTGTAATGACACCTGTCTTCCATGTGAAACAGTCGTTTATCAAGTGCCTGCAGACAGATTTGGGAGCTCTATGGTTAAGGTGTATGGGAAAGGGCAGAGGATTATTAACATTTGCATCTGGCTCCTGCTCAGGATGAACCTGTGTGTGCTCCAGATGGCAGGCAGGGACTCCTGTTACTAAAAAACACTGTTGTAAATATTCCTGTAGGCACAGTGCCTTGTTATGATGGGTGACTTGGCCAGGGACTGTGTGCCTGAAGTGTCTTCAGAACGCTCAGCTGCCTGGAGTTCGGTGGCCATCCTAGAGCTGTGTCTGAGGGGCTGGGAGCCTCTTATCTGTGGTGGTGGTGCACTGGGATCCCAGTTTGATTTCCTTTCTCTTGCTCACTTCCTGCCTCTTGCAGCTATGGGTTTGCAGCACCGTGGGGATCCCTGCTCTGGCCACAGGACTTCCTCTGCTGGGGCATCATCATGGGGCTGCAACAGGGGTGGAGGTGACCAGGGCCTTCAGCCTGGCACTTGCCATACCCTGATCACACACTGGAGTACAGAAGGGGCTCTGGGCACCTGTCCTTCAGGCTGATTACCAGATACAGGCTTCCATGATAAAAGACAGCAGCCCATCCCATTAGCTGTGCTGGTGGAGGAGGTGCTGACAGTGGTATCTGGGCCCTGGCTGTCCATTCTCAGTGCCCACTGGGTTCAAATAAACTGGCGGGAGTTACCCCTTACTCTCACACATATGCACATACCCCCTTGCCATGGGTTTATACTCTCTGACATGTAATGCTATTTAACCTGTCCTGAACTAATCTACCTTCAAGTGAACTCTGTGCGAAAGTGTCCTTGTTTAAACCAGGCTGTCATGAGGAGCACTGGAGGAGAAGGAAGATGGTGTACAGCCTGTCTGGGGTCCCCTGTCTCTTGGGTAGGCTGGAGCCTGGCCCTGTATCTCGTTTTCTCTCTTGTCGAACTCACTGAGGGTGTTATTTTTGTCTGCTTACTAATGATGTAAAATAACCCAGGCTTAGTTGACAGTTGGGTTGGTTTTTTCACTGATTAAAATACGTAAATACCTTTGCTGCTCCATCTGTCTGTTGGAGTTTTGGGGTGTCTGTGAAACAAAGAGGCAGGTGAAGCCATGTCCAGGGGCTGGAGCCACAGTGCCAGTGCTGGTCACAGCCCAGGGTGTCTGCTGGCCACAGGAAACGGGCAGGAGCTCACAGCTCTTCTCCCTCAGCTGATCTGTGCACGCAAGGGCAGCACTGCCAGGTGCTTGAGGGAGGTGTTTGTTTTCATGTGGCCATCACTTGTTTGTGTAGGGGATTTTATTTTTTTTCTGTAGAAACAGGGTTTTATGGTTGATCTTCTTGTTTTCTCCATCAAACTGCACTGGGTCCTGCAAAGAAGGAGCATACAGGAGGGGTGGTAGGCTGACTGTGTGCTTCCCTGGAAAAGGAGGTACAGGATTGGAAGGGGAAGGGAGGTTAAACTTATGGGTGTCTTTACTGGTGATGCTCCCTGGGCACTCTCTCCTGGTGTGCCAGTGGTATGTGGGAGGAACGGAGTTTAGGCTGTTCCTGCTAACCAGCTCTGCCCTGTGTGTTTCTCCTTAGGAATGGATTACCCACTGACAAACCAGCCGTCAGCGAAGATGTAAATATTTACCAGAAGTATATTGCCAGGTGGGCAAAACTTTTGACTTTCTTGGGGAGAGGGCTGGAAGTAAGAGGGTGGACTGGCGGTGGGAGAGACGAGGTCTTGTCCATCTGGATCAAGCATTTAAGCCAATCACTGGCACTTCCATTTCCCTTGGCATCTGTACTTGCTCTGCAGCCCTGCCTGGGAGAGCAGTAGCTGTGAGAGGTGTTCAGGCATGCCAAGAGCACGCTCCACTCCCCAGAGCTGTTAGACTTTGTGACAAATAGTGGAAAACTGTTTCACTGCAGAAGCCCAGGATTTAAATGGGAATGCTGCCTCTTGACTGTTGTTCTTTCTACCCATTGCTGTGCCGGCTCCAGCCTTTTTTCCCTGCCGTGTCCAGTGCCTGCAGGAGGCCAGCAGAGAACATCTCACTTCTGAGAATCTAGGCTGGAGGAATCCACAAGTGATCTGAGTTTAGGCAGCTCTTGGCATCAACACGGGATTTTTATCCTAGAGAATTTTGCGGCTCATTTTTATGAGAAACCCTCCCTGAATCAGGTACATGGTAGGGCACCTTATCACAGCTGTGGGCAAGCTTAGGTCAGGACTGAGCGATGCTGAGAGGGAGCCCAAGGTGGTTGTGGTGAGACAGAGTGAGCAATGCCATGAGAGCCAGAGGGACAGCACAACACTTGCCTGGTTTAGAGCTCCTGGTGTAAAGGGTCCGTCAGCCTTTGCCCTCGGCCTGTTGAATCCTCCATCTGTACTGTGAGAAAGCTCACAAGGAAGCCCCTTGTACCCAGACAGACACCAGTCAGGGAAACAAGGAAACACCTCTCCAGAAATAAAGCTGAGGGGTTTGCTCCCACCAGCACTCGGGCACTTATGAACAAGAGGGGAGGGGAATGTGTACTGTGCTTTCCCACCTTGCCAGAGTCTACAGGGAGTCTCCCCGTGGCAGACAGTCAGCTGCTAGGAGGGTGCAAGGGAAGATCCTGGCACATCAGCAAGGAGAGTTGGAACAGCACTCTCCCTCGCTGGAGAGTGGAACAGGAGGTGATTTCCTTTCCTCCTTTGCCCAAATCCCAGATACAGGAGGAGAGAGCAGAAGACCCCATGGGAAGAGAGGACAGTTGCACCACCACATGCAGCTCCTCAAGCATGTGGCAACTCACTGCCTTGGGAGAGAGTATGGGAAGGAAAGCAGGGATTTAAACCCCTCCTTGCATGGGGCAGAAGGAGCAGCACCCTTTTATTTCTGAGATTGCAGGAATTGCAGGGGTTGCAGTGGGAGAGGAGATGGCACCTTTCTGTCCCTGTTCCCCTCTCTAGCAGAGAACTGTGTACATAAACACTTGAGCCACATCCAGTGCTCGTGGTGCTCTACAAGCCCCCTCCCCTGGGTCAGGCAGTAGCTGGGGGAGGCTCGTGAGATACCTCAGGGACACCACATCCTGCTTAAAAGGCTCCGCAAGCCGCCCGTTGGCAGCACAGCCACTTCCCTTCAATTTACACACATTTTTAAAAACAGTTTAAAGCCTTAAAATCAAGGGGCGGGGGGAGAGAGTCACGACACTCTTATGTCTGTACTGCATAATTAGCTTAATGAGTTTGCCAAAGCCACTGCCAAAAGCTGCCCAGGGATAATCCATTCTCTCACACAACAAAACAAAACCTCTTACTTAGCTAGTTTGGGTTGGGTTGTTTTCTCCCCCCCCCCCCCCCCGCGCCTTCCCCCTCTGTATATTTATAATTAAAAAAAAAAGACCACAGAAAAAATTATTATTATTATTATTAGTGCCTCAGCAGATGGTGCTTCTGGCAGCACTTGCTTAAATATTTATTTCTGTGTGGGTTTCCTCCCCCCTTGTAATTGGGGTGGGTTTTTTTTTCTTCTTTCACATCATCGTTACAGAGTAATGAGTCTGTAAACACTCTCTAAGCATGCTGACTTCTTTATTTATTATTTTTATTATTATTTATTTATCAACTCTTGCCAGATCAAGACTAGTTCTTTCTGGCCAAAAAAGAAAAAGAAAAAAAAAACAAAAACAAAAAAAGTGAACCGATTAAAGTAAGGGAAGAGGGAGTGGGTTGTTCTTGGGCAAATGAATCTACAGTGCCTGTATGTATTTAGGAGTTGGGATTTGCATATCAGTGCGATGAGATGGTCTGAGTTTTCCTGTTTCAGGTGTGTTTGTGTCTTTTTGGGTGCGTGGAAATTGTGGGTACGTTCATGTAAATTCAGAGGGGTGTTGATGTACCTGAGAGTCTGTGCATGTAAATGTGCCCGTGTGTCTGCATGTAAGTGAGTGTGTGGTGTGTAAGCTTTCCTGTTATGAAAAACCTAAACAGATGCTGTGCTTTAAAAATTAATAGCTTTGAACTGTTTCAAGTGTCAGAAGAAACACAGGATGAATATAACCCTTTAGGAGCCCAACCTTACGGACTGAAGGAGCAGAATTTCCCCTTTGTGCTGGGTTTGCTGCTTCCCTCCTTCCCCAAGCACAGGGTTTGGTGGAACACTTGCCTCTCCCTTCCTGTGCTGTAGACACCGCACACACCTTTCCGTGGCACGTGGAAGGGAGGGTAGGATTTGGAAGTGCTGGAGTGCCTGTTTAGCTGGTGTTTTTAAAACTGAGATGCTTCAAGTGACTCAGCCCATAGCCAGATCTCTTTAGTGCCTGGCCCTTCTTTTACTCCAGTTGGCATCTCTGGTCATTTTGCATCCTCATTTTTGATAATATTTTGGCCTGCTTTGCTTCAAAGGTGTGTATTTTTCAGCAAGGTCTTTTATTTTCCTTCTCCCTCTGCCTGGCCTGCATCCACAGTTCTCCAGCCCTGCACAGCCCTTTGCTCTCTCTTTCCTTTAAAGCTTCTTTCCTTTAAGAGCTTGCTGGTGGTGCTGCTTACGTGAAGGCCTGGACTGGCAGGGCCAGTTGGCTCCCTGGGCTGGTCAGTGCCAGGGTGACTCTACTCCTGCCCTGGACGAGCCTGGCAGCCGCCCAGGCACTGAGCAGGACGGCTCCCTCTGCGCTGGGCTCCACACCTTTGTTTGTGCAGCCAGCCCTGCCGTTTGCCTTGTGGTTTGTTTCTTCTCCGCTGCTGAGGTTTGTTCCAGTTTCTCAATCACCTGTTCTGACGTGATCCTGATTTCCTGCAGTATTTCTTCTCCTTCCCCAGGGAAAGGCATGTCTGCTCCTGGCATCTGTCCCTGTCTCCCTTTGTGAATGCTGAGGCAAAGAAGTCATTTAATTTTTTAGCAATGTCTATCTTTTCTGTCAATTAAGTCCCCTTTCCATCTCCTAGAGGCCCTGCTGTCTCCACAGTTGACCTCCTCTTCCTTACTGTGCTTCAGAAATGCCTTATTTAGTATTGCTTTTCATCCTGAATTTTTCTATCCTGTAGCCTGGCGTTACCTCACCTTATGATGATCCATAATCTTTTCTCCTCCTGCTCCATTCCTCAATTTCTCCAGGACACCCTCACTCCTCTCATTTTCCCTTTCTATCCATTGCCCTTCCTTGTTTCTTTCCCATGCCCTTTATCGTAGGCACTCCTGCTGTGTTTAGCACGAAGTGACGTGAGGAACCTTTGAGGAACCTTTGAGCAGATGGTACTTTATCTTTGAATGTTTCCCCTCTGAGTCCCCTTCTCTTCACTGCTTTTCCCTTTCAAGCTCTTCAGCTCTTCCATGGTCCTCTAGAATATAGATGAGAGAGTTCACTGCACTGATTACCCCATTTCTGGATCATCCCCTTGTGCCAGTTCCTGGTGTGTCTGTCAGTCAGTGCATTATGTGTACTGACTGTTTGTATGTAGGTGTTACGTGGCACTTCTGGTCTTTTTTCCACCCTGTATGTCAGGAGTTTTCAAATGTGCTGTGTGAGGCTTTTCTGAGGTCCTACTAGATGGGCTTAATACTGAAAATTTCAAATCCGTATTTGCCCGATGTTTTAGTTGTCTCCTGCGTGTTGTGGGAGATTTCTGACACTTGCTGCTGTGGTATCTAAGCCCACACATAAGAATTCTAGAATTGTGTGATGGCTAGTTCAAGGAACCCTCCTTCCTTATGCTTCCCAAGTAAACAACTTAGATAACGGAGATGAATTTCAAGGGGAAAAACAGATTAGGGATGTACAAGACCTGAATGATCCGGCTCAAGAAGCACCTTTAAATAGTGACAAATAAGTAAGGGAAGGCGGGAGGGTCACCATCCTTGGGGGGGATAAAGGAGATGGGGTTTAATGCTATAAACATGTGGGATGAAAACAGGACTTTATTTGCACCCTGCTTACAGGCACTGCTGCCAGTTCAGTGTCTCATTCTCTGCTCTGCCGTTGCAGGTTCTCGGGCAGCCAGCACTGTGGGCACATACACTGTGCGTACCAGTACAGAGAACATTACCACTGCCTCGACCCCGAGTGCAACTACCAGGTAAAACGCTGCTCGGGAGCGACCAGCACAGCCCCCTGCGCACACGGGGCAGCCGGGGCAGCTGTGTGTCCCCGTGCTTTCCTCCCCCGTGCATGCGCATGCCTTTTCACTTTCCTGCTCTGAAAGAGGACAGGGTGTATTCTGAATTTAAGAGAACTCTATTTGGCTCCCGTTTAACTCAATCTAGTACCATTGAACCAAACCCAGACCGCTACAACGAAGAGCCAGAATATAGATCAGCTCGAGTCAGTGGGAACTACTCCAGATTTATATCAGTGAAACCAAGAGGATAAATTGTGCTGTGTTACAAACTGTGCCTGAAACGGGGAATGCTGATCTGTTAGTCTGTCCCTTTCCCTCCTGCTGCCCGAGTGACTTTGTAGCAGCGGTATCTGCAACAAAACACCCAGCGAGAGCAGCGGCGGCCCGGGATTTGTGGGGAAGGCGCGGGGGCAGGAGCGATGCTGTAATTCCTGGGAGAGCTGCCAGGGGATCCACGTCAGGCCAGCGGCTCACGTGCTGTGTTTGTTTACCCTCATCCCGGGGCCGGGAGTTGGACACTGCCGCTCCTGTGGTCAGGCTGGTGTGTGAGTGGGAATCCCAGGGCTGGCCTCTGCCGTGCATCAGGCACGACTTCAGCCCTGCCCCGGGAGAGCTCTGGGTCTCCAAGACGTGAGCCTGACCACAGCAGAGGAAGTTGAGCTGGATCTGCTGAGCTTGGCTGCGGGTTTCTATTGATCAAAGGAGAGTTTCTCTCTGGGACGCACGCAGCGTCCTCCTACCCGGCATCGAGCAGTGGAGATGAGTCTGTCCCAGCTGTGCCGTGGATATCCCTGCACCAGAAAGAGAGGAACACAAAGGATGGAAAAACAGAAAAACCTATTATTATGATTGGCCTCATGATTATTTCCTAAGGAGTCTGGAAGCTGCTTGCAAAGGAACTGTCTGGTCTCACAGGGAATAAGGATTTAGGCTGCTTTTTAAAATGCAAATTATTTTATGGCTGAGATATATTTTAGAATAAGTAACGCTCCGTAATAAGTGGGCACAAATTAACAATGATTGGCAATAGCAATCCTGTATGTACGCCCTGGGAAATCATACCTCCAGCCTCCGAGGGATTTCTGTTGAAATCTATATCCCTATATTCCCGTGCCAATACCAACGAGATTGATCAGGATTGATATTATAGGAGGAAAGAGTGGAAGCGATAATCATTTGTTTCCTATGAGGGAGACTAGAAAAGTTGTTAAACATTAGAATACAGGCCTTTTCAATTACTCCTCAAAATAAATGGATATTGATTTCTTTTAAAAAAATCAGATTTACTTTCCCACCTTCAGTGTTAAATATTGATGTCTGTGGGAAATAGAAATGAAAAGCTTCATTTTAAAGGCACTTAGCCTGCTCTGACAGTGGGGTACCCCCTCATTCCTTCAAGCAGGTAGAGGATTAAAAGGATATTCTGGTCATACAGATTTAGCTCTGAGCTCTACTACCATCTTTTTCTGTAACTGGAAGGAAGTTGTGTGTCCCTGTTTTCCTAATAAAGCCATTCTACCTTGTAGGGGAGGCAGGAGACTTAGAATGGGAAGATGGTGTAAAAGAGCAGAGTGTTTTTCCCAGTTTTTAGTCTGACACGAGTGTGGCAGCCAGTGTCTAGCTAACCACTACAGTGAGTGATTTGAAAGCTTGGGTTACTCTCTTGCAGCCTGTTTAGTTCACTGGTTTGCTTTCTAACTATAGCTCTTCTTGAGATAGTAGCAGCTAAAATTGTGTTAGAAAAATTGCAGTCTTAAAGCTGCAGGGAACTGGTTCTGGACATCACCCCAGTGTCATGTTTACTTTCCCTTTACCAAGGAGATACATGCACACGATTCCTCTTCAGCCTGACTCTCCTGGGGTGATTACTGCCAAGCTTGAAACTCCTGGTCCCACTAACAACAACAAAACCCACCCTGCCCTAGGATTGCTCCCCCACTGCCACCACAAGTCTCAGCGTGTGTCTGTCTGTGTCTCCCTGCAGAGATTCACCAGTAAGCAGGATGTGATCCGGCATTACAACATGCACAAGAAGCGGGATAACTCCCTGCAGCACGGCTTCATGCGCTTCAGCCCCCTGGATGACTGCAGCGTGTACTACCACGGCTGCCACCTCAACGGCAAGAGCACACACTACCACTGCATGCAGGTAATGGGGGCACAGCCAGGGCTGCTGCTGGAGCCCTGTCCTCCTGGGCTGCTCTGGAAGGGTTCTTGAGTTCAGGCCAACTCTTCCTGAGGCAGAGGGGTGACATTCAGGAGAGCATTAAGGGGGACACTCATAGCCCGTTTTCCTGATTCAGGAACCTCTTTGAAGAGTCTGTGCTCTGTCCTCACTGCACTTGCCCTGCCAGGTGTTGGGAAGGGTGAAGGGAAAGCCCCATTCTCTTTTTTTTTTTCTCACATGCAGCGAGGGAAAGCAGGTCTTAATGTTTTCTCAGAGTCTTGGACTTCACTTGTTCAAGCAAGTCCCATTTTCTGAGATTCAGGAACCTCTATGATGCCTCTGCACTGCCTCCACTCAAATCTGATCTGGCCCTCCCTTGAAACCAGACTTTTCTGTGACATAGCTGCCCTTTAACACTGGGTTAATTTCCTCCATAATCAATTTCTAAAGTAATTAAACCTTAATGTCACATACCTAGACTTAACCCCCCTGGTTCTCCATGTCCCTCACCACTGGTACCTGTGTGTGGTGTACACTGGAGCCATGTTCCAGGAGCCAGAGCACAGCCAGAGCTGGAGCTGCTGCAGAGTTGTCTCTGAGGTGCCCTCACTGTTCTAGACATGGACACACCACATTGTTTGGGTCTCACCCTGCTCGTTCCTCAGATTCAAGTGTTCGACATGTCCTCATTTCATCAAAATTGTGGCCTAAAGCATTGCCCCGAGAATGTGCTGTAGTTACAGAGTGACCAGGCCACCCTTGGTGGCAGCTTTTCTGGTCAGAAGAGTCAGGCTCAGTCCCTGCCCTGTCCCAGCAGTTTAAGACCCCAGTTAAAGTCACAAGGCATTAATCACATGCTTAAATGCTTTGCTGGGATAGACTTGAGCATATGTTTAACTTGAAGTCAGGTAAGCTTTCTGAAGTCAGTGGGACTTAAGCGCATACTTCAATGTTAGGCATGCACTCAAGTTCTGTCCTGAATAGGGGCTGCTTGAAGCATGTGCTTACAGCATTTGATAAATTGGGAACTTCATGTGACTTGCTCTTGAGGACATTTTCTGTTACACTTCCAT
Organism: Cephalopterus ornatus; assembly: GCA_013396775.1. NCBI lineage: Eukaryota > Metazoa > Chordata > Aves > Passeriformes > Cotingidae > Cephalopterus > Cephalopterus ornatus. The sequence goes on along the minus strand of VZRE01005235.1, from coordinate 214,512 downwards.
AATATTGATTGTTTAGTTTCTTCAATTGAGCAGGATAGGATTTGTTTAATTTTTTTTTTTAGAGTACAAGGAGTGTTTCACAGCTTTAAGTCACTCCGAGTTCAAATAGAGACCCTCGTTTACACAACTATATATGGCTAATTCCACCCTGTGCCCACTGCCTTCCAGTAAAATAATGCCCTTGTTAGCAGTGTCTTACAGGAAAGGTGTCTGAATATAAACTCCCAATTAAAGAAAATACTGCTTAAATGGCAGAATTTGTGCCATCCATCTCATGGGGCTTTTTTTTATTTTATGTCCATAATTGGTGTGGATAAAATTCAGTTAGTTGTTTATATAAACTGACATTTTTTTAGGCTTTAGCACCAAGAGCTGCATTGCAAATTATTCCTAAGGAGGTTTTTGTTTAATTCTTTTTTTTAATGCCGTGCAGGGCCTGTCTTTTTTCAAGGTGTCAGTGCAGAGAGAGAGAGGCTCTTTAATATTGGAAATAGCTGGAGATCCTTTTTTTTTTTTTCCTGGGTATTTGTCATGGGTTTTGTTATGGCCTGTTTGAATCAACCTGGGCTGAACTAAGGGGTGGTGTTTTCGTTCTCTTCAGTTCTGAGATGGTGCAGGCATTGGCACATGTTGTGCTAGAAGAAGAGAAAAAAAAAATCCTCCCTCAGCAGGGCTGAGGACGTTTTGGGATTCCAGTGTTTTTTTACTCAATATGGCAAAGTTGCCCGGTTTGCCCAGAGGAAGGCAGGTTTTCAGCATTCCCTCCTCATCACACCATTCCCATTTGCTGCACAAGTTTAAAATTATTGACGTGGGAAGTCTTGAGCAGGGACGGGGAAAAAAAGTCACCAGCTGAACATGGGGTTTAAGCTTTGCTGGAATTAAACTGTTCATTACAGCCTCAAAAGATTGGTTGGCCTCATGTTGTACCACCCTGCCTTACCTCTCAGAAGGACTAAAGAAGTAAATAACTTATTCCCACTCAATTCTGTATTCCCTAAATAGTTGAAAGCCCTGCTTCTTTCAGTGTCACTCCGAGATAACAAGTAACAACATCTCTTAGTCTTCCCTTCTCCTTAAGAGCATGAACCCTGCTTACTGCCTCCCTAAGCAGGCACGATTATCCAGAGCTGGTCTTTTATCCCTTCCATCCTCTCTTTTTTCCTTACTGTTTCGTGCCCAGAGAGTTGGTTTGGGTTGTTTGTTTTTTTCACTGCTCTCTCAGTCTTTAGATTGGGAATTAAAGTGATGTCTTAATACTCCAAGGAGCAGCACACAAATGGAACTGTTAAATGTTTGTGTGCTGCTCATGTGTTTTGTTACTGCTGGTGATGATGGCAGGCAGTTGAACCACTGTGCTGATGACTGCTGTTTTGGCCTGGGGCAGGTGGGCTGTAACAAGGTCTACACAAGCACCTCTGATGTGATGACCCATGAGAACTTCCACAAGAAGAACACGCAGCTCATCAATGACGGGTTCCAGCGGTTCCGTGCCACGGAGGACTGTGGCACTGTGGAGTGCCAGTTCTATGGGCAGAAAACCACCCACTTTCACTGCAGGTGAGACAGCAGGGAGGGGGAGGAGTCCTGCCTCAGAGCTGTGTGCTCTGTTTGCCTCCTTCTGCCAAGTCCTAATTTCAGCAGTGTGCACAGGGACTTGGTTTTCCCTTCTGTGACCTTCTCAGTCCTGCTTCTGAGAGAACTCATGTTCCAGGGCAGGTGGGATTTCCAGGATCTATCCACAGACCGCTCTGAAGCAGGAGTATGATCTGAGGAGAGGATACCCACTAGAAAATACATCCTAGAATCATTTGGGAAAGAGATCACATTGCTCATCAGAGTGCAGCTGAAGTAGGCCCTTAACACGCTGCTAATGGCACTTCCATGGTAGGGTTTTTTCCAGCCAGCTCATCCCTTCTGGGGCCTGACTGGGCCTTCTGTACACAACTGCTCTTCTATTGATTTCTCATGTTCTCAGGAAGAGCAGGAAAGCACAGTTTGTACCTTAGTCCCCTTTAGCTGCTGTTTTGGTTGGATCTTTCAGTGGAGGGTGCCTGTGTCCCCACGTTATTGTGGCTGTTCCTCCAAGGGGAGTGAGCATCCCAGCTCTCCCACATGGCAGCATTTCTGCTGGCCTTGGTGTCACAGCTCCTCAGCCCCTCTGCAGCCAGGCTGTTGTCTCATCCCAGCCCAAGTCCTTGTCCCAGAGGGAGGCAGGTGACAGCAGCACGGCTGTGCTCCTGCCCACACAGCCAACCACCCTCTCCTCCTCGATGCCCTTGCAGGAGACCTGGGTGCACGTTCACCTTCAAGAACAAGTGTGACATTGAGAAGCACAAGAGCTACCACATCAAAGATGATGCCTATGCCAAGGATGGCTTCAAGAAGTTCTACAAGTACGAGGAATGCAAGTATGAGGGCTGTGTCTACAGCAAGGCCACCAACCACTTCCACTGCATAAGGGCAGGCTGTGGCTTCACCTTCACCTCCACCAGCCAGATGACCTCCCACAAACGCAAACACGAGCGCCGGCACATCCGGAGCTCAGGAGTGCTGGGCCTGCCTGCCTCTCTCCTGGGCTCCAAGGACAACGAGCAGGAGGAGTCCAGTAATGACGACCTTATTGACTTCTCTGCCATGAGCTCCAAGAACTCCAGCCTGAGTGCCTCCCCGACCAGCCAACAGTCTTCCGTGTCTCTCATCGTCCCGGCTGCGCCCTCCTCTGCGGCCGAGCTCGCTTCCTCACAGGCCACCAAGGCTGCCAACAGCATGACACCAGCCACCAAGATCTCTGGCCTGCTCTCCCAGGCTCTTCCCAGCAATATACCCTTGGCCCTGGCACTCTCCAACTCAGCACTTCCTGGGACAGCTGGATCCTTCTTCCCCATCATCCCCAGTCGGGTCTCTACACCACTTCCTGCCAGCTCGGCTAGTCTGATGAGTGCTGGTTCTTCTGGCGCCAATCCAACATCATCTGCTCCTACAGATTCCTCATCCCAGGCAGTCTCAGGATCTGGTGAGCCAGCGGCTACTTCCTCTCCAGCTCCAGCAGCATCTATAATGGAAAGGATCTCTGCTAGCAAGGGATTAATCTCTCCTATGATGGCCAGGCTGGCAGCAGCTGCACTCAAACCCTCTGTGGCACTTGAAGCAGGTGAGTTACCCCATCAGTGGTGGTAGTGGTGGGAGGCAGAGCAGTGCCTGTTGACTGAGAGGAGAGTGAATGAGAAGCCACCCAGTGACATTTATGTTCCTTTACTACCTCCTTCCCACCTCCATGGTGTAGTTTGCTGTAGGCTGAAAAGAGAGAGGCACTGTATTGAAAATGCAAATGAAGAAAAGCTTGGCCAATACTTGCAGTCTGTGCAGAGACTGTATGAGCTTTAGCTGGGCCCTGTGGTGATAATCCTGTAGCCCATGGCCAATTGTTTTTCTGGTCTGGGGTGCTGGTTCTGTGCTGCAGCTCTGTTGTTCCAGCTGTGGATTTGGAGATAGTGCTGGTACAGTCCACAGACAGGAACTTTCTCCTGGTCAGTCTTTGCAAGCTGTGCTTCACCTGTCCCTGCAGCTCCCTGACGGGGTAAAAGATGGGAATGAGAACTCCCTTGGGGCAGCATGAAGCTCTTCCTGCTGCCACCTAGACCTGATGCAGGTCATAGCCCATGCCCAGCCCTTCCAGAGGGACATGGTGTTCCCGTGAGAGCACAGGGAACCTCCAGCGTCTGCTGAACACGGTCAGCTCCTGGTGGGCAGCGAGGGATCGTGGGGGGAGGCTGTGCCTGGCAGCCCCCATGGCACTGGGCTGCTCTGGAGCTCCTTCCTGGGGCATGGAAAGGCTGGAGCAGCTGCTGACCCTGGGTATGGGAGTGCTGAGCAAACGGGGGAGTAGGACGAAGTGATCTGATTAAAGAGGGAGGGGAACTTTCACATACTTTTAAAATTATTGTTTGAAAAATTGTTTCCTAAAGCAGAGAAAGGTCATTGAGGAAACTATTTTCCTTTATTTTTTAATAAAATGCCACTTGCTGTCTGAGAAGCAGCTCGCCGTCAGCTGTACTGCCGGAGGGCAAATTAATATTTTAGTCACTTGGGGATTGTGGAGAAAAGCTCTGCAGACATGTTCCTGTCAGCAACTTTTTTTCCCTCCTTTTTTCTTTGCTGGTTTTTCCTAATTTTTTTTTTTTCCCCTTTAATTTGTTCTCCCTTTCCTCCCTCCC
>VZRE01005235.1:194081-210258 GCA_013396775.1 Cephalopterus ornatus | reverse complement strand
CCCCCCTCCCCCCCCCCCCCCCCCCCCGACTTTTTTTTTTTTCCCCTCTCTTCCTTTTAATTTGAATGTTTCTTTCCCCAGACCTCCCTGCGGAGCAGCGCTCCCCGGTCGGTGGGGACGTGGCGGGGGCGGTGGCAGGAGGTCGCGGGTCCCTCGCTGTCACCTCGGATCGCCCCGGCGGGGCAGATGCTCCTGCTGGGCAGGCGCAGTGTCGGGCCGGCGCTGTCGCTACGGCAACGCTGGGATTGGGGACGGGGAAGGGGGCTTGACTAGCAGTCGAAAGCTGCCACATTGCCTCAGCATTAACAGAGTCTTTAATAAACGCTTAAGAGGCAGCCCCGCAAATTAGTTATGACAGTTTGTGCAGAGAATCAGGTCTCCCCCACGCTCCTTCCGCCCTTCTCCTTTAAAGGGCCCATAGCCTGGACAACTTTGACATAATTTTGCAATAATTATCACTTGAAGAATTTCCACGCTGGAGTGGACGTCAGAACCCATCATGTCAACTTGGCAATAAACGCTGACCAGCAATCCCAGCACTTCCCTTCCCCCCACACTTTTTCTTTGCTTTTTCCATTTAGGCACTGGTGCCAGTGATTTAACTTACTTATTTGCCACTGTAACCTCATTTTAGACCTACATTTTCCTTTTATTTCTGCACTTAATATGGGTGTCTTTCTCGAGCAGGGAATGGACAACCAGCAGCTCCCGGACGGTTCAATCCTGTCCAGGTGAAGCAGGAACCTGCAGAGGCCATGGGATCATCATCTGCCACCAGTCAGGACTCCCTGCAGGAGCACAGCTTGGACCTGAGCGTCAAGGATCACGGGTGAGAGAAGGGGACAGGCACACTCAGCTCTTCCCAGCATTGAGCTCTGGGAAGTTCCTGTACCTGTAACACAAGGGCACGGAGTGTTGGTGAAAGGCAGTTTCACAGGGGATGAGTTGGACACCCAGAAACAGCAGGCAGGGATGGTCATTATAGTCCCCCTCAAGTGTGTGTTCTCCAGATGTTGTTTTTGGGCTCACAGGCACCTCCTGACTCTTTGACAAGAGCTTCACCTCTTGTCCTCCCCCTCTGGAAAACGAGCTACTGGCAGAGCTGCTTTCCCTTAGTCCTGCTCTTGTGATCCCAAGCTGATCAAAGGCTGCCCCAGTGCCCCACCTCAGCACTGCTGTCTGTCTGCTGAACCAGGTCCAAGGGAAGCACCTGCTGGAAAAATCAGACAAACAAAACAGCCCAGTGTCAGGATAACTCTGGTCCGGGTCTGGCACGATCCATGGTTATGGTCATGGTTGTGCAGGTGTGAATGCACCTTTCTCAAAACGTGTGTCCCACTTGCCTGGCGTATCTGCCGAGAACAGGAGTGTTTGGGGATTGTCCTGTGTGGAAAAAGGGCAGAGGAACTGCTCCTGGGGATAAGTGAGCTGCACTTTGACCTTTGCATACATTCCTGGCCATACCTTCTTTAAACAAGCCTCTGTCTGGTACCCCCACACTCGGAGCTCCTGCTGATGGTGTGAGACCCCAGGGCTGCCTTTCAGCACTTCACCATTGCCTTCCCCTCTGCTGCCCAAGGGACCTGTGTCCCTGGGAGTGTGAGTCTTCAGCAACATCCCCCTTGGTTTTGTGGGAAGTTCTAGCGGGATGAAGGAGCAAAACATGGGGGAGGTTGTGAGTCAGCTAATGAAGTGTGGTGGGCTGGACGCTGGGTTAGAGTTCTGGGCTGTTTGGGAGCTTAAAGAACTAAATCCTGCAGACCCAGGACTCCTTTCCTCTCCATCTTGGCTATCCCAAGTTTGGCCTGCCCAGGGGAGGGTGGGCATCATTCTCGTCCTGCAGATGCAGCAGGTGAGGACTGAGGCAGCTTGAAGGGAGAAGGATTAATCTGAGCGCTCCCGGTCCCTGTGCACATCTCAACTAAACCCTGTTGGTTTGTGTGTTCCAGTAATGAATCAAATGGCCACACAGTCTCGGCAAATTCATCTCTTTTATCCTCGCTTATGAATAAGGTAAGAGCCATCCATCACACGCCTTTCATTGCCCCCACCACGAGAAATTAAAGCCGCGATAGCGGGGAGGGGGGGCCGCGATGCGTTTGTTTTTTAATGTTTTGCCTCTAATAAGATGAGTTTGTACCATTTAAATTTTGAGACCATTTTTCATCGGGTATAATTTCAGAGCCACTGCTTACGAATTAATTTAATGAACTGGCTGAAGAAATATATTGCAGCCTCTGACACCTTTTTTTTTTTTTCCATCCTTTCTAGACAGAGCAGGGCTCTGAGAGGTTTCTTTTCCTTTTTTTTTTTCCCCCTTTCATTTTTATTTCCAGAACCTGGCAACTTCTTTCTCGCTCTCTTTTTATAGTTATTCATTTTGTTTATTTACTTAAAAACATTTTCTTTCGTTGGGGGAGGGGGAGAATAATTTGTTTTTATGGAAGAGAAGGAAAAAAATTAGAAGTTTTGAGCCAAAATCATCAATTTCTGTCTTTCTGGTGTGAGTAATGGTGTCCAACAGGATCCCCTTTACCGTGTTCTAGAATATTTATTTCAGATAATGTACAGTTTCTTTTTCCTTACTTTTTCCTTAAATTATACATCATCTCAAATATATATTTCCCTTTCACATGATAAATTCTACTGTACCAAGATTAATTTTGCTGCTGCATACAACTGCAGTAGAGATCAGGGCGGCCTTTGAGCCATGCTTTAATATTCTGCTGTGTGATGGTTTTACAGGCATAACTGTTGCCCTCCCCTTGGCTCTGGGCGTTACGAGCAGCAAGGCCATATAACCCTCAAGAGAGGGCAAAGTGACTTTGCCTCATAATCTCCCACCTCCTTTCTCTCTTATTTCATCGCTGGTTTTCGCCGTGTTGTTTGATTTCTGTGTTTATCCTTCATGTCACTTTTCTCCTCCGTGGGCTCTTTGTTACACTGGGGTTTTGATGTTCCCTTTCAAACTTAATTTCTTATTTGTTCCTATGTGTTGTCCCTTTAGTGGTTCCAAATAGGCAGCTTTTTCTCTAGTGAGTAGATGTGTATAGCGAGTTTGCTCTCCGGGGTCCCGAGTCATTCTGAAGGCCCCAAATCGGGAAAATTCTCTTTCAATGGGCACTTCACTTGAAAATCTCCAGGATAATATGGGATTTAAGCATATGCTTAGAAATCAGCATTTGCTTGTGTGCAGCCTGACACACGACTCTAAGTTGTATCAAACCAGCGTAGCACAGGGGCAAGCTATGAGTTCTTCAGGCTCTTTTTTTAAAAGAAGGGGATTAACCAATGGCATAAAGCAGCAAGGAGTAGAACCCACTCCAATTCCAAGAATTCTAAGGAACTGAGTTGAGTTCAGTCTGCTCAGGAACACATCACGCTTGGTTTTATCTCTTGCTGCACACAGTTTCTGTCCGTGGGGGAATCCTGCATTGTTTGTCTAGGAAAAAGAGCCCTTTACAGGAATGGAATGCCCAAACACCCCAGTGGAAACAGACGACCTGAATTTCTGACTCCAGCCATAAAGAGTTGCAGTCTCCACACAGCAGCAGGGGCTTTACCTTCAGGGGGCATTAAGAGAGCCTCAAATAGCCAGGATTCCTGTAGCCTACTGCAGTTTATTTAGGGGGCTGTCAGACTTAATTAACTGATATTTATAAAGGGCTTTGAGATCCTCAAGTGGGTGGAGTTTCCAGTGCAAGTATTGGGCCCAATCCTGCATTTTATTCATGCTGTGAAATTCACTGTTGTTAGTGGAGGTAATTGAGAGCACAACAGAGCAAGAAAGGGTCTGGGAAATTGTGCGTTTATTCTGAAAGAAAATTTTCCCTCTAAGCACTCTTGAGTGACTTCTTTTTCTGTATCCTGCACACCACGTCTGGACCTCTAAACCTTCTCTGTGTAGAGCCTATTTGAAGCCTCTCACACAATGCGGGTTGTGAGTCCGAGTCCTGCTTTGTGGGGGATGTGGCCATTTAGCACATTATTCATTATTGAAGTTAATAAGAATTTTCCAGGGACTTAAGTTGAGGCAGAATTTTTCCCCAGTTCAATGACATTTTCCTCCTTCCACCCTCACACATGCCTGAGACTCACTTTAAAGGAGACAACCTTGGGGCAGGGACAAGATTACTCTAAATAAACTTGAGCTTCCCAGTTCTACCAGAGCTCTATACAGAGACCAGCATTTTGTAGGAGCTGCACAGGGCTATTACTGATTTAGCCTGCACACCTTTTCCATAGTCAAATAGGGGACCTCTCTTCATCTCTGTTCCCCCCTGTATAAAATAGACACGATGCTTCATTTCTTAACAAGAGCCATGAATATTCGATGGGCATCCGAGTGCTCTGTGATAGTTGGGTGGAGGATGCAGAAGAGTGAGGTGTTATTAAGTTTTGCTGATGCAGCTGGGGCAGCCTGTGCAGACTTCTTGTCTTCTCACAATCTTTGAAGACACAGCTTGGTGTGGGACAGTCCTGAGGGTGTCCATGGCTGTTGCTGGGCCTGATGCAGTGTCTGTGTTCTTGTTCCAGATGTCCAAGACCAGTGCCAGCCTTGGCAACCTGCTGAACATTAAGACAGAAGGTGATGGCAGCCAGGCTGGGTCTGGGGAGCCAACCCAGTACTTGGGCAAGGCAGTGAAGGCCCTTGTCCAGGAGAAGCTCTCTGAGCCATGGAAGATGTACCTGCGCCGGTAAGGAGAGCATGGAACTGGGAATACAGGAAAGGGGAAGGGACTTCTTTGCAAAGTGTCTGGCTCCTTGGTTCACCCCTGAATGCAGAGTTCTGCTGAATGTAAAGGCCTGACTCTGCCATACCCTGACCACCTGGAACGTGTTCCATCCATGCTACGTGCACCGGGTGCTGATGTCCCATAAGGAATGTCTGCCCACGCAGAGTTATTTTGCAAAGGCACCTTGAGAACCAAATATGAGCACAGATCTTCACAAAGCTCTGTTGGCCTGGACTTTGTCTTAGGCTGCTCCTTATGTCCCTGGTCTGTGAGTCCTGGGGACCCACTGCAGTGTCCCCTTAGCACTGAACTCGCGTGGGACCATGTTCAGTTACTGCACAGGGGTCATGGAGTCTTAACAGGCTTCCTGGGGCATTTCCCCTGACCACAGACCACTGAAGCAAAGTTTGGGGAATTTGGGACTTGGCAGTAAGTATAAGGGATATGGGAACTGGGGTGGTGTCTTCTGGTTTTGTTGTAGGAAAGGAGACTCAAAAAGAAAATGGAGCAGATCCAAACCTCACCCACACGCAGACACACACACACATGCATGCCCAGACAGACACATGCTTTGAGCACACACAGATACACCCAGGCAGACACATGGCTTTGTGCTCTGACACAGATTAATCGCCTACAAATGCCTGTGGACACTTTGTAAATCACAGGCTTTAATGGAAAAGACTAGGAAGTCTTCTAGCGCATCTGCCCCTGGCCACTGTGAGATCCTTCCCTGCAGTCCATTTGCATTTGGTCCAGCCTAGTTGTAATTATGCCAGGCAGTGTGGCTATTTTCTTGTCTCTGGGAGCATTATTCTACACCCTAAGAAGTTTCAGTGTCACAATTTTTTCCACGTTTGCTGCCTGAATTTCCCTTTTTGTAATTTTGTTGCAGTTCTGGTTGTATCCCCTTGAACCACAGCAGGTAATTCCTCTGTGCAGTTGGAGTTCCCCCCCTTCAGATGGTCACAGACTTTCAGCATTCCATTTAACCAGGCTTATTGACTTCCTGTGATCTGGCTCTGTGCACAACTGGGCTGCCCTTGCTCAGGCACCACCAGAACAAGCCTTGTCCTCCCATGGAGGCAGCTCACTGTTTGCACCTCTACAGAGCAGTGTGTCTGTGCCGTGTTTGCCATCCCCTGAGACACAGGACAGATGTTGCTCTGTGAGTCCCCTGTGTACAAACCCCAGGTGTATCAGCTGTGTTTCCAAACACAGCTCTGGTGTTCTGAACCCTCTCCCTCCTCTTGCCCAGGCCTCTCTCTGCTCTTTCTCTCCTCTTGCGCTGGTGTTGCCAACTCCTCCCAGTTCAGTATCTTCTGTGAATTTCATTATCACGCTGCTTACTCCTAGATTACTAATGAAGATGTTAAATAAGCTCAGGCTACCCCAAGTCCTCCTCTCAGCACTCACACGATGCCTCCTCCCAGCTCAGTGTGGTGCTGGTTGTCATCAGCCTTTGTTTACAGTCCCTCAGCCAGTTTCAAGCCATGAGGTGGCATCACATCCAGGCCAATTGGAATTAATTCTGAGCATATGCGAGGCTGTATCAAAATGCTTTACTAAAATCCAAATATATTGCATCCCTTCATCCACTAATTTTGTAATTCTATCAAAAAAAGCAATTAAATTTGTCTGGCAAGATTTATTCTTTATAATCCTGATGCTGTTTATTGCTCATGGTTCCTTTATCCTCTAGATGTTTAATGATTTTCTCCTCCCTCTTAATATTTGTTCCATTACTTTACTGGAAGGAGAAGTTAAGGCCAGAGGTGTGATAATTGCCAAAGATGATTTGACTTTTTTTTTCCCCCTCAAAGAACCAGTATCTTGACTGGTTGGTTTTTTTTTTTCCAACTTCATAGTACCTCCCTCTTCTCTGTGGCTTAAAAAACAGCAAATAGTCATGCAGTCAATTTGGGAGTTAATTTCCATTGTGCTTCAGGACATACATCACCCAGACTGGCTGATTTGTGCATATTTATATTTTTCCAACCAGTCCCTTCATCTGCCTTTTTCTCACCCAGAGCAAATGTTACAGTGCAGCCGTTTTTGACTTGTCACCTCCCATTTTCATTGGGCCTTCTTTTTTAGGTTCAGCACCTCTTGTGCCTGTAAAACTACCCTTTTAGTTTGCAGTAACTTGTTTTCTTCTCTCTTACCCCACCACTGCTTTCCTTCCTCTTCTCCCTGCAGCCACAACCGACAGCATGTGTTGTATATCCAGGCCTTCTCCAGTACAAGTTTTTTCTTTTCCCTTTACCCTCCCCTTGGTGAGAGGTCCCTCCTGGGACCACACAGGCTGCCGTTTGTTCCTTGCTTTCCTGCTCATCAGAGCAACTGTAGTTTGTTGTGTCTTAATTATGCAAGATTCCCTTGTTAAGTTTCAAATCCTTCCTGCCAGTGTTTCTCACTTGATTTCTCCATTCCCTGTGATTCTGGAGCTTCCTGAAACCACATGTATTTGTGCCTCTCTTTTAAAGGCAGAGGATCTCGGCAGTGGATGAGCAGTGACACCACACTGAGCTGGTTTTGCCCTCTTACCGTGTACTCCAGGATGACACAAGCACATCTTGGACGGTGTTTGCGTGGCAGGGTGGTTGTTCTGTATTCAGGGATGGTGCTCTGCAGTGTTTCTGCAGTCCAGGCTGCAGTGGGTACACAGGTGGTGCTTCCTCTCTCCCACCTGTGGGATACCCCACTGCTTCAAGGCAGGAGGTGGATCTGGATTCCCTTGAACGACTGTTGCTTGTGGGAACACCGATAGAGTTGAAAAAACAAAGGAAATGTGTCTGTTCCAACCCTGCTTCTCTCCTGGGGCCTTCCCTAAGATGTCTGCTTGTCTGCTTTGGCCAGGTTTGGCACCAAGGATTTCTGTGACGCCCAGTGTGACTTCCTGCACAAGGTGCATTTCCACTGTGTGGTGGAGGAATGTGGGGCCCTGTTCAGCACCCTGGATGGAGCCATCAAACACGCCAAGTAAGTGGGAGAGCAGCAGTCCTGAGAAAGCTCTGCACACGCTGCAGGGAGGGAGAGACCGGCTCAAGACCACCCCAAATTCCTTGTAAAGGCAGGGGAATGTCCAAGTAAAGAGTGAGTCAGGCCTTGGGCAGCCGGTCACGTGCCTGAGTGTGAAGGGGTCAAAGGAAGGAGATGTTGCAGATTTTAAGACAGATCTGTTAGCACAGCTGGTCCCTGTGGTTCACTACAACAAACTCCTGGCTTCTCTCCACAGCCCTGGGAAGCTGCCCCACAGGAACACTGAGCTCTGACTGTGGCATTTCCCTGGTTTCACACACCTGATTTCTCCACCCCTCTTAAGGAATTCCCTTCTCCTCACAGACAGTTTGCAGAGCCCCTTTTAGGATTTATCCTCAGCTAATTTGTTTGCAGGCTCCTGCCCCATTCTTGTTGATGTTTATTCAAATTATGTGCAATGGTCAAGAATTTATGTCTGAATGAACATTGTCCTTTTGCAGTTTTCACTTCCGAACTGAGGGTGGAACTGTGAAAAGTAACTCTGAGTCTCCCTTCTCAACCACTACTGAGAACAAAGCTTCACTGGCCCCTTCATCACCATCTGCTACTTCTGCCACCATGGCAAGTGCTCCTGCCCTCGACGTGCCCACTCCAAGCCCAGCTGCTGTGCCCTCTGCCCCCACACTGCTGGCTTGGAAGCAGCTGGCTTCCACTATACCCCAGATGCCTCAGATCCCAGCATCAGTGCCTAACCTGGCAGCTTCACCCTTGGCAACGACTTCCCTGGAGAACGCCAAGCCTCAGGTCAAACCCGGATTTCTCCAGTTCCAGGAGAAGTAAGTTGGAGCTGCCCTTGGTCCTTGGCCTCCTCTGTCCCCTCTGTACCACTCCTCAGACCTGCCAGTATTACACCTCTGTTCACCACTGAGGCCTTCTGCCTAGAAAGTACTCTGGGCTTTACCCCACAGAAAATATAACTTTCTAAAGTCTAGGAAATACTTTCAGTTACTTTAGGAAAAAAAATCAAGATTTTTGAGTACATCTGAGAGCACTTTTAGGCACAAATTTAGAGGAGAAATAAACTTGCTGATATATCACTGATTCCTTTTTTATCCTTATGAGGGCTGTACAGAAGCACAGGTATCTGCAGTATTTTTGACACTGAGGGGTTATTGGGCCAGAAATCCATGGGATGAATTGGGGGTGTAAGGTACCAAACCCATTTAGCTGATGAGACGGACCAGTGATGATTTTATCTGATCAGGGGAAGCCCTGGGATCCTGCAGTGGGATTGCCCAAGAGTTTCATTTCAGTCGAGCTTTAAATCGGAAGAGCGGCCCTCAAAGACTACAGAACCCACCGTGCACTGCTCTGTTCTAATAAAATGTTAATCAGGAAAGTGCCCTGGCTGGGTGGAATTGCAGTAGCATTGCCAGCTTCGATTTCCCTAAAGAGGAACGTGGCTATGGGAAATCTGTGGGCCATGTTTGGAGCAGAGGCTTCAGCTGGGCTCCCCTTGAATTAAATTTTGGCAAAGGAACAAATGTGTGAAATGAGTGAAGGTGATGATTGGGTTTTGGATGTATTCCAGTGATCCCTGCCTGGCAACAGACTGCAAGTACGCCAACAAATTCCACTTCCACTGTCTCTTTGGGAACTGCAAGTATGTGTGCAAAACCTCTGGCAAAGCAGAATCCCACTGCCTGGACCACATCAACCCCAACAACAACCTGGTGAACGTGCGAGACCAGTTTGCTTATTACTCCCTGCAGTGTCTCTGTCCCAACCAGGTAAGAGCCACTCCAGAGCAGGGCTCTGGCTGCAGTGTGGGAGTGGGAGGAGGATCAGGTAGACTGACTCCCCAGCAGGAAGGGAGGCTGAGTGTGGCATTCCTGGTGTAACTACAGAACCATGGAAGGGTCCTGATTATATGGTCTTGCAAAACGTCTGGTTTCTGTCAAATGGGAAATTGTGATGCTTTTGTGTGTATTTGACTGGGGTGAAGCAGACAGGGGGACCAGAGTGACCTGAGAGACACTGGATGAAATAGAGTAAAAGTCTGTGATGGATCCAGGGAGAGCCACATAGAATAATGTATTACAGAATACACAACAGCAGGACAAAAAGATGAGAGGGAACGAGGTGAGCTGCAGGTTGTGGAAGGTAAAATGCTCAGGATCTGGCGCGTCAGTTCAGGCCCCTGTGACACCTCAGAAGGGACACCATTAGTGGCAGGCAGGTGAGGGTGCATTTGTTTTAGTCCTGCCTAAAGCAGGTGCCTGTTTGCCCCTCCAGCACTGTGAATTCCGGATGCGAGGGCATTACCACTGTCTGCGTCCTGGCTGCTACTTCGTGACAAACATCACCACCAAGCTGCCCTGGCACGTGAAGAAACATGAGAAGGCAGAGAGAAGGGCAGCCAATGGCTTCAAGTATTTCACCAAGCGGGAAGAATGTGGCAGATTGGGTGAGTTTTGTTCCCGTTCTCATGTGGTCTGTTCCATGCCCAGGCCAAGAATGCCAGGAGTTAGGACCTGCGAGTTTTGCTTAAGAGCTATTTGGTCATTAAATCACTAAACAAGACAGGCAACAAAACACAAAGCAGTTCCTGATGTGCCTGTGTTGCAGCATGTTTTCCCAAATAGACTCAAGGCAAATGGATAGAGGATGGTATCTATGAATTTGTCTGGAGATACAGCTTCCCCCATTGTTTTTCCTTTTTATCTAATTGTCAAAGCTTTTTTTTTTTTTTTTTTTTTTTTTTTTGGTTTTTTTTTTTTTTTGGTGTTTGTTTGTTTTTATGATTTGTAGTCTTTTGGACCTACTGCTTGTGTTGGGTGAAGCTTAAGGGTGCTCTTAGGAGGAATTTTTTTTTTTTGGCCATTGCCAGTGCAGCATTTTGAAAGTCGAAGGGCAAATAACCAGAGAGAGAATGAGAGAGAGAGAGAGAGATGGAGAAGAGCATGCAATAAACTACTCCCTTCTCCTCCAAACCCATTCTCCACAGCCTCTTTGATCGTGCTCCCAGGGAATAAAGCCTCCCATCTGAGCAGGGCCTGAGGAAACACTCAGTGTGGCACAGCCTCAGACTGGGGCTGGACCACTTGCCAGAACTATCAGCAGCACTGCAGCAGTTATTAAATCCAAGTGCCTCCAGTGTGAAGCTGGGAAAACAAACACACAGCAGCAGAAAGTAGAATAAGTTCCTGGGGAGGTACCTAGAGCTGAAACCCGGGCTCTGAACACGGGGAGTCCCTAAAGAAAGCTCCAGCAGAGCTCTGTGCTGAACTTCCTGGGATTCTCGTTGTGGTTTGGCTTAACAGTGTCACAGATCCAAGTCTTCCCTGTCAGTCCTGGTTGGAACAAAGGCTGCAACAAAACAAGGTTCAGAATAACACTTCTGGGTGCTGTTCCTCCCTATTGCAGGGAAACAGCCACAGTAACCAGAACCAGACTTCTCAGCTTTGGATACATCAAAAATTTGTACCCAAATGGAAGCTTGTTTGTGGTAACCAGGGTAATGAGTGTCAATGCCCCATGGCCAGTACTTGCCTGGGTCTCACTGACACATGGCAGCAGATTCAGCAGTTGTGTTATTTACTCACCTTTGGGTGTTTCAGGTGATAGCAAGGGCCAGACAAAGCAGGACAGTGATAGATGACACCCAGCCCACACGGTGCCCTGGCAACAGGCGAGCCTTCACCTGCCCTGTGCTGATAGTGTTTCATCCCACAGCACTGTTTGTTCCCGGTCCCAGAGCACAGGGATCAGAGGGATGGGGAGGGCAGGAGAGGTGGGGCTGTGGGCAGAGCGATACCTAAACAAACACACTCTTGGCATGGACATAAAACGCTGGCTGAGAGCTCCACATGGGCTGGGTGATTCAGGAGCTGCTTGGCAGCTCGGCAGCTCCAGGCTGTGCGTGTGTCAGCAGTGTTTGTTCTGGGGAGGGATGGGGTCCCTGCATCCAGCAGGATGTACACATGCCTATGGGCTGGGCCTGCTGTGCAGTAAACATCCATTTACCCTGCGTTTGCCTGCATAGATAGAGGCAGTGTGATGGGATGGTGTGGGGGGGTGGTTATACCAACATGAACCCACCCCTGTGTCTCTGTACCTCTCTGCTTTTTATGTTGTGTGTTGTAGAGATATACGCAGAAAATGTGCGTGTGTGTGTGATATAAGCAGAAAGCAGTGCCCCGCTTTAGGGGCTGTGAATGTTTCTGAACAAACACATGATACAGCTGTGTTTGAACTATACCAAGCCATTATTTATCAACCATAGAAAGTGGCTGTTTGGGACTGTTAATGCCACACACTCCTGGCACACATGGCTGTAGCCACGAGGAGCAGAACGTGTGAAGTGCTCTATGCCAGAACCCAGTGAATTGCTTGTTGTTCAGTAGCTGCCCCTATTATAAAACAAATTTGGAGTGGCAGTGAACACTTCCTGGCTCATTCCTATCTGGCCAGAGAGCACACACTGTCCAGAGCTAGAGCTGGTACGAGACTGCTTTTCTGAGAGCACAGTTCCAGGAAAAAAAGAGAAAAAGAACTTTTCATTTCTAATCTAATTATGAGCGTGTATTTTTGACTGTAACTTCTGTGATACAACTAAGTGTCTTGGTTTTGTTCTCTTTGTAAAAGAAAAGGCACTGGCTAAGACTGGAGAGCATTAGGCACGACTAGATGTAATGGTAATGTTCCTTTCTTTATAATGAAACAATGAGGGATGGGACTCGGCTCAGGCTCACTTCTTAAATCAGTGTACACTGTAATCTTCTCTTGCAGTTGCTCAGCAGGCAGTAGACTGTGAGTTTGTTTTTTCACATTCAAGATTGTTCCTGAAGAACCCAGAGCCATTGATAATGTTCAGTCCCCCAGAAACCCACGTGGCAGCAGCTTTGTCCCGTCCGACCACCTTCCCCCCAGTCCTGCTCCCTCCCAGTGTCTTCACGCACTACATACAATGGTTTTGTGTCTGCAGGTTGCAAATACAACCAGGTGAACAGTCACTTCCACTGCATCCGAGAGGGCTGCCAGTTCTCCTTCCTGCTCAAGCACCAAATGACATCCCACGCCAGAAAGCACATGAGGAGGATGCTGGGGAAGAACTTCGATCGTGTTCCCACTCAGGTAACTGCTGGTTGTTGGAGCTGCAGATCCACAGGCAGTGTTGGCTGCAAAGCTGCTGCTGGGCAAGGACACTTGGACCCAGACTCCTAAGGATGTGTGTCTGCACTGGGGGGATCCTGCTGGGCTACAGCAGAACACCCGGAGTGGCTTTACCTGGCTGGACTTGCACAATATGAGGGAAGATGATGAAGCACAGACAGCAAGGCATTGCTTAGTGTAAACAGCTTCTCCTTGTGAATTATGGAGAAAAAAATTGAGAAGGATAACAGTAAAATAATCATATTTACAACTTGCACTCTCTCCCAGCTCTCTCAGTATACACAATTGGCTTATTAAAATTAAAGTGCTTAGGATGTGGAAGAATTGAACGTGCTGGTTAAAGCAAACATTTCCTGTTGCACATAAAGAATCATTTGCTGCTTCCACCTAAGATGGGAGAAATACCAGGCTTGAAATTTCTCTTCCCTTATTGATGTGGAGTTAGCTGGAGCACTCCCTGCCCTCTCTCAGGAAGTAGCAGTGATGCAGTTGCTGCTTTTCTAACACATAACTGATAGCAACTGGCAGAGTAGATTTGTCTGTTCTCTGAATAAATGGAAGAGCACTGAGCTTCAGCACTGAGCTGCTGCTCCCAGGGACAGCATTTCTGCCACCTCCTGCTTGTTCTTGCTCCTCAGTTCCTTTAGCTTCCATTGACTTGGGAGATGAAACAAGCTGGCTTTATTTAAATGCCTGTGACGGATCTGACCCTAAGAACATCATCTGCTATATGGAAAACAAAAGGGACCATCTGTAGAAGCAAGATGGAAACCCTCTTTCATTCCACAACATGGGAATGAGAAGTCCCTGTTAGTTATTAACTACTGTCAATAAGTGAACTGCTCAAGCCTAGTGCTGTTGGATTTAATGAGTTCACAGATGCCAAGGAACTGGTGTTGCTGTTGTGGCAGCTTTGGGTCTTTACACAGAAAGCTTAGGTACAAGAATCAAACTCAAGGTTTAACAAATAGATTTGTGTTCACTGCTCTTGTAGCACATGCTGAGTTTGAATATGTCAACCCTGAGAATTTTAGTGCATGCTGGGCAGGGAATGCTGGCTTTGACCTCCATCTCCTTTCACTGGCAGTCCTGTGGCAGTGAGAAGCAGCAGTGGTGGCCTGAGCAGTCCTGGGAACTCACAGCACTCATCCTGATCTGGGCTCAGCCCATGGAGCAGTCCAGCAAACAACCAGACAAGGACCAAACCACACTTGGGGCTCGTGGCAGAGCTGACCAGGCTGCAGGGCTGCCACTGCCTCCAGTTTTTCCCATGCCATGGCGCTCCCTAGGCAGTTAGTGCAGTATTGGGATATACTCTGGGTACCAATCCATGACTATCCAGACAAGGCCAGGCCATGTGAACACAGCCCACACGTGTGTCCCCTGTGTCTCAGCACTGGCAGTCGTGTTTCCAGTGTCTGACTGCAGCAGGACCTACACAGTGAGGCAGCAATGCCAAGATTAGCACCTCCTGTTTGTGAACGCCTCAGAATCCACACACCAGGACGTGGTGCCAAGATTAACACTCCCAGCCTCTGAGTGCATCACAACTCACATACCAGGGTGCCCGTGCCAAGTCCAATGCTCTGAGCTCCCCATGCAGGAAGATTCACTCTCCTGGCCCCAGTGCCATGGGTTCCACTCACAAGTATGTTCCAGCCATCCCTGATGAACTGGAGGGAGATAAACGTGCAGGCAGATGGTTTTGGTCTTGGCATCTCGCTTTTGGTGTGAAAGTCCCCGTCCTGTTTTCTTGCTGCAGGTTATTGGCCACACTCCAAGAAATGAGAATCTCCCCCAGGTTGGCAGCATGGCACCCAGCCCAGCCTCATCAGGAACCCCAGCTTCCTTCCAGGGACCCCCCAGCATGATGGACACTGAAACAGATGAGTACATGGATTACACTGGCTGTAGCCCTGGGGGCATCTCCTCTGAATCTTCCAACATGGACCGCAGCTGCTCCAGCACTCCAGTGGGCAATGAAAGTACATCAGCAGGTAAGGAAGAAGGGCCAGGGTGTGAAATGGGTCATCAGTTGCCTGCTCTCTTGGGAGATAAAGCCATGAAGAGCGGCCAAGGGGATAGCTGCACCTTAAAATATGAACTGTACCAGCTTCACAGTAGTGCCTCACTAACCCAGCTCTCTACAGCACTTGAGAGAAAGGTGCATCAAAATGCGCACCTCGAGCATTCAGGAACTAACAGCATATCTTTTTTCTCCCCATGAAGAGAGGTTTTTATCCTGGGTCTTGGAGTTGGGTCTATTTTAATAGCTGATTTAAAAAAAAAAAAAAAATAGAAAAAAAGAGCTGTGGGCCTGTTCTGTACTTGGCATTTCCCTTGGTACCTTTTTGTATTTCCTCAAGCAGCATCTGAAGTCAGGCACTTTGGTGTACTGGTGAGGTACAGAAGGACTGTACAACAGCAAATATTATCTACACAGGGGATAAATCACATCTTCAGGAAGCTACATATAAAAGCAGCTCAGCGAGCTCCCTTCCTCGCACAGAAACTCTTGTTCCACTTTGTGCGGTGTTGCACAGAGGAGACCCCCATCACCCCCTCTTTTGGGAGTTAAGTTCCTGCCCTTGTGTCCTGTTTGCCAGGGTCACATGCAGCCATCTCGCACTGCTCTGTGTCACAGGGTCAGCTTGTCGGGGCTCAGGTGCCTGTTAGGAGTTCTGTTACCATCTCGTGGTTTCAGGGATCTCTTAGCCGTCCTTCCCAGGGTTAAGTGTGATACTCTGCATAGGCTGCCTCAGTTTGCTTTAATTTTCCTGCTTTTCTTTCCCACACCAGATGAAGGCCATCACACGGCACAGCCTCATGTCACTGCTGGGTCCCCACAGTGGTTGCCCCATGACATTGTGGCTCCTCCAGAGGGTTCTGTGGGCACTGGTTCCTGGCACTCTCCTGTGTCAGTGGTGGCCCAAGTCACATTTCCTAGGAAATGCTCTCCAGGCAGTGGCAGCTCCACCCCCCAAGAGTCAGAGCACCCTCACAGCTGGTAGTTGGAACAGGCAGGCACCACATAGATGAACAAGGACCAGTCAATCAGGAATTCCTGCCTGAAAGCCTGTGGCTCTTCCCCCGTGCCATAAAGCCACCCTACTTCCTGCAGAGACAACCCTCCTCTTCCTGGTGCTGTCAGTTCCTCACCTTCTGTTCCTTCTCCATTACAGTTCTGTTTCATACATTTGTGAATGTATTTTCCATTTTCATCATATTCCTTCTGCTCTTGGGTTCTCATTTCAGTTCTTTTGTTTTCTTTTTTTTTTTTTGGT
>VZRE01005235.1:133383-186956 GCA_013396775.1 Cephalopterus ornatus | reverse complement strand
TCAATGTAGTGTTTGTTTGTAGGGGGTGGCAGGGGAGGGGGGGCCTTAACGCTGCGGTTTGAGGCTGACTTGACACTCCCAGCACTGACCGGAGCTGCACGGTTCCGAATTCTAACTTGAATTTTGTAGAGATGAAACAAATGGAAAAAAAAAAAACAAAAAAAAGACAAAAAACAAATGAAATACTGTTATTACTAGTTTGTAGTTTATTTAATTCTTTGGAGTTCTTTTCCTCTATCAGCTATTTGTGTGGCTTTTATTTTTATAGGGTTTTTTTTTTTGTTTGTTTGTTTTTGTTTTGTTTGGTATATCCCCTGCCCTCAGCTGTGTGTTTCCTAGCACAACCCAATTCCTGAATAGAATGAAGCTCATGTTCCTGGGGCAGAGTGATGGAATGATGCCCTGGAATTTCTCAAAATGAGATAGGGCAAAAAAAGATTTTACTTTACCAGCATTTGCTGCAGGTTCTGTACTTGTACATTTTCCCCATGTTCAATACTTAGGTAGGATGGTGATGGGCTCCGGGAGGAATCCTTGGATCTAACACAAAGCCACATCTTGCAAAGCAGATGTGAGGATTTTGTACCACTGAAATAAGAGGGTGTCTGTCGGGGAGTGTGGGAGCGGCACCGAGCCCTGCCCGTGTGTGGGGCTCCCTTGGGCCGCCCCTGTCCCTGCTGCTGGGAGCTGGGAACCTGCACAGAGACACAGCGTTTTACCTCCGCCCTTTCCTATCTCCCCAGGCTCCAGGAGTCACTGCACGGCAGTGGGGAAAGCAGAAGTGTGTGGAGAGAGGGGGTGACGTGTCCAGCAGCTCTGCCTGGCGCTGGTGGGACACATCCCAGGGGCAGGAGCGGGCCGGGATCCGCTGGGATGGGCCCCGTGTCACACGTCCTTCTGTGCGGCTGAACGTGCCAGAAGGGCCTGTGTTTATCTATGCACACCATTTTCTCCCCCAAGGCACCCTTACTTCTCCCTAACATCTCAGCCCTTCTCCCAAAGTTCTACCCCCTCTTCTCCGGGAGCTGGCACAGGGAACGGGAGTTCTTTCCCCCCAGGTGACCCCTGGGCAGGGTCTGACCCTGGGGAGGGTCAGGTGCCCTGCAGGACAGTGGCCACTTCTCCTGCTCCTGTAACTCTTACACTGTCTCTGTTCGCAACAACAACAACAACAACAACAAGTCAACAAAGTTAAACCCGACCTTTTATTCTGCCATGTTCAGGCTTTAATTCAGCAAAACCCTTAAGCAGATGACTCTGAGCGGGCCCAGGTTTAAGCCTGAGCTTAAGTGCTTTTGTGAACAAGGGCCTCAGCAGCCCAAGGACCCCGTCAGAGCAGGCGTTTGTCACTCCAAGCTCATATCAGCGGGACTGTCGGTGCTGCTGAAATAATGTGCTTAAAGAATGACCAGAGAAAGAGAGGGAGATTCAACTGACTCTATGAGGAGGGGAAAGAGAAGAGAGGAAGCGGAACTGTTGTGTCCAAAACAAGATAAAAACCAAACAAAATAAACCTTGAGATGGACCCTCCTGATTCTGCTACCATTCACTGCTGAAGAGCAAAAAAAAAAAAAAAAAAAAAAAAAAAAAAAGAAACAGAAACTATTGACTAGATTGTTCATTCTAGCCACAAACTCAACTGGATTAAAGTCTGCGTGGAAGGAATTTTGTAAAGAAAAAAAAAAATTTAAAAAAAATTTTCCAATGTAGCAAAAAAAATAAAATAAAAACAACTTTAAAAAAAACAAAAATGAAAAAAAAAAAGACGATGAGGGAGGATTCTAGCCTTTTGTAATATCCATATTGCACACTAGGACTATAAGCCATTGCTAGCTCATTTTGAATTTTAAATGTGTAATTTTTTTTTGTTTTGTTGTTGTTTTTTTTTTTTTTTTTCCGGGGGGGGGGGGGGGAAATAAATGCTTGAACCACCAATGCTCTTTTTAATGTTTTATAAATATGTATGTGTATATATATAAATATAAAAATAATATGTATGCACATATATATGTGTGTGTGTATATATCTATATGTATATACATATATATAGATATATAGATATATATATAGGTTTTGAGACAAAAATGCAGAAAGTGAAAAAAAACACCCTAAACAGGATGGTGTGCTCTGATTTACTTGAATCTGGTCTCTTCAGCACCTGCGTTATTAAGAACTGAATATTTTTCCACTTGAATTTAGTGCTATTAGAAATTTAATATATGTGTTTTATTTATTTGATTTTTTTTTTTTTTGCATGACTGATGCAAGGTTTGACATTTTCACTCAATAAAAACTGGAAAAAAAAACCCCAAAGTTTTAAGTGATCAAGTTGTCTTCTTGCTTGAGGAGGTGGTTCGTGTTTCTTTGGAGCTTGGAGCAGGGGGTGTTTGGAAGCCTTGCACCCTTACAGTGACACTCAAAGCCCCAAATCAACATCTTTGACTCACACACACAAAAAAGACACGAGCCTGAGTGGAACATCCTGTCTGGATGGAAGGGGAGGGGGCAGTAGACCTTCTCAGTCACACATTTTTGGCAGAACTCAGCATGGACACAGCTGTGCCCCAGGCCTCAAACATCCCAGAGCCAGCCCTCCTCCCTGGCTGCTCTGCAGCTTTTCCTGCTGCAGAAACCTGTGCACACCGAAGTCCTGACTGCCGTCAGGGGTGAGGATGTCCTGGCAGGAGGGTGTCCTGGCAGCCCCAGGGTGCCCCAGATGAGCTAAAAATCTGNGCAGGAGGGTGTCCTGGCAGCCCCAGGGTGGGCACAGTGCCCTGGTACAGCTGCTCCAGCTGCCAGGGGGGCTGGTGGAAAGAACAACAGATGAGCTAAAAATCTACTCGATCCAACCTGTCCCCTGTGCTCCTACCCAGGACTCATCCCAGGCCTGGGCACTTCCACACCCAAGGTGGGTCTGGAACAGGCTTTCATCACCAGCATCCCTGCTCTGGGACAGGCAATAGATGCCATTTGATGAGGAAGTGAGCAAGTTACTTTGAGGAAAAAAAAGAAGCAGTGCGTGTTTGCAGCACCTCGTGTGC
Source organism: Cephalopterus ornatus (assembly GCA_013396775.1). Taxonomy (NCBI): domain Eukaryota; kingdom Metazoa; phylum Chordata; class Aves; order Passeriformes; family Cotingidae; genus Cephalopterus; species Cephalopterus ornatus. Next base: position 183,915 of record VZRE01005235.1, on the reverse strand, counting down.
TCTGCAGTGATTGCCCTCGCGGTGCCTGCCAGGGGCCGACACGGCCCCGAGCACCTGCCCTCCATGGCAGGTCATTGCAGGCGCCTGTCCCCAGTGCAGGGGGAAATCCTCACGTGTGCCAGGACTGAACTCTGCACAAGAGCTGCCTCCGGGGCCACCCCCGCGTCCCCCACCCTGCCCAAAATGGTTCATGCAGTGGTGAGGCCCCCGAACTGCCCACAGACAGCACACATCCAGCTGCCTTCCTGGATGGGCTCCAGTGCCCTGGAAATGCAGCTGGTTCTGCACCGACAGCAGGATTGGGGTGTCTGTGCATCCATCCCCTGTTGGCAGTGCCGGATGAGCTCCTGGGCACTGCATGATTCCTGTCCTGCCAAGTGCTACTGGAGATGCAGAGCCAAGCGATGTCCAAGTTCGCGTTTGACCCAAAGAACACAAGAACAGCCCTCCCGTGTGGCTCTTCCCCAGCCACCTCGGAGCAGCTGGGTCTTTGTGCCTCTCTGCCATCGTCAGAGAACCCGGGAGCAGCAGAGCAGTGCCTGCCAAGCCTGGTGCATTGGCACCAGCTGCCTCCTTATTAGCAGAGAGGATTAGAGTCCTCTCTCTTTCAAAGCCCCCTCGTTGCTCTGCTGCAGCTCCCAGCCATCCTGTTTTCAGATGTCATTATCTGAACACGCTCCTAATCCGACCTTGGAGCACAGAGGTTTGTTCTCACTGGAGCTCTGCCCACAGCACATGGAATATTTACATGGCCGTGTTTCCGGGGGGGGGACAGGGGACAGGAACGACACGACTCGCTGCTTGAAAGCTCTTGCTGGAACTTGCCTGCTCTCTGTGGAACTCTGACTGCACTTCATAAAAGAATGACTAAGTCAGGGGGAAGCTGCAAGCTGAACAATCAAAGTCTCACTATCACAGTCGTTCCAAGCCCTGGTGCTGGTGCAGCTCTGCACCCACAGCCCCTGCACTTGGTGAGCCCCAGGAAGCACCAGACACCAGGCAAGGCCACTTTCCTAATGTCAGGACAAAAACTGGGCAGTTGCTGCTGCTACTGTACTTTGATACCTTGAGTGTGGCCTGTAACAGCATTTGTTGTGAGTGCAGCACTCACAAGTTACACACAGCCCCAAAACCACAGTGCCTGTTTCACATGAGACACTGGATATCCCCTTTTTGGTCTCCTGCAGCACCCGCAGACACAGGCACCCACAGCAGAGGATCCCTTGGCAGCAGCCCAAACACAAAATTCAAACAGCAGCACTGCCTTCCCCTCTCCAAACAATTCAAGACTTTAAACCAACAGAGGCAGCAAAAGTGCAATTGCCTCAAACATAAACAAGCAGCATCCAAGCATGTGTGACTCAGGAGGATATTTACTCCAGGAGCACAATGCCTCCTGCACCCCAACAGAAGGAAATTCAGAGTTCTGGTGCTCACTGCTACAGAGGAAAAGCAGCTGTGATGGTGCACAACATGTGCTGGGCATAACTTAGAGCTTGCAGGGACCAGTGCCCAGCACTGGCTTCCCAAGGCACCGTGACATTCAGAACGACCCGGAGACCTGTCAGGGAAACAGGTCTGTTAAACAATGGAGAAAGAACTGACTCAGCCAGCTGTTGGGCCTGTCCGTGTTGCTCAGGTAAGGGAGCTAACACAAAAACCATTAATAGGTAACAACAGGCTAAGAGATAACAAAGGCCTTGAGAGTTCCTGGAAAAGTATTTTCATTGTGCGTTGGGTATAATGACACAAAGCAAGAGAGGAGAATGATGACACAGAAGTGAACAAGAGAATGAAGACCAAATGTTTAAAGCAAAGACCTTCACTTGACCTCTAAAATTTCCTTCACAGTTCTGCACCAAGCCCTTTCCAAGAAGGAAGGTTCTGAACCAACAGTCCTGCTGTAAGGTACATACAGACTGCATCAACTGCTCACACAAACCTGCAGGTGCCTTTTTGGAAGGCCATGGGAAGCCCTCTTAAAAAAAACAGCTCTGGGGAAAGGGAAGGAGAGAAGCTACAGCCAAAGCACTCTCCTCCCCGATCTGCATACAAGACTGAAGCTTTCAAACATGACAGTAAAACTGCACATCCTCTTCAAGGGGAACACGAACTTTATGGAGTTCTCTGACAGTCATTGAGCAGCTTGTACCTCTTCTGAACAAGAGAAGCATGCAGGTTGTCAGGAATGTCTGTGGGGTTTCATGTACGCTAATAAATAAATAATTTCTGTGTTTCTTTACAAATCAAGGCAGAACTTTGCTTAATATGACCAAACTTGGAAAGAGGAGAGCATGTGTGAATGTATCTGTACACCAGACTTGCACATGCACAGCCACAGTAAAATACAGGGGTTTGCCCAATACCAGACAAGGAAAGGGGCCAGTTTTGGTGAAAGCATGTGAAGGAACTGCACCTGTGATGTTTACTGCACCTAGTGCATTTTATGGGTATCTATAAAGAGTAAGGTTAAGCAAGATGCTTTTGAGTCCTGTGACAGACGCTGTGACATGGAAATCCAACGTTCAGGCAGGAAGCCCTCTCTTTTTGGGTCTCTGACTGCTGTCTTGGACAAACTTCACCAGTACCCAAAACAGCTGACAAGACCCAACTCCAGAGGCAACAATCCCTACAAAGGGGTGAGGGCAAGGAGGGGAGAAAGGCACTGAACAGCATTTGTAGGTACAGTAGGTGGTGGAAGGGATGACAAGTTCTTCATGCCAGCCCTGGGGCAAGAAGTGGGTCACTGGAGTCCCTCAGACACACCTTCCCTCACAAGGGCCAAGCACTGCTCAGATGGGAACATGGTCCCTCCAGGGGCTGAGCCCTTCATGTTCCCTGGGGAAGGCTGGGTGCTCTGGGCCTCCCCTCTTGCCCTTGCCCCTCAAGTGCCCCAAGCCCATCCTGGCTGAGGAGGGGTGGCCAACAGAGGCAGCTTCCCTCCTTCCTTTTGCTCTTTTTTGGCAGGGAAACTCTTAAACAAACAAATGAAGAAACACTGAGGATTTAAGTAAACAGCTGAAGATTTATCTGACAGGCAGACTGAGCTGTTCCCTGCCCCCTTCCCTTCCCTTCCCACAGGGCCGGGTGCTGCCCTGTGCTCTCTGCAAAGCCAGGGACCAGCAGCCTGTGCCCCGAGCCCCTGCTGTCACCGGCAGCCCCACAGACCCTCCTGGGACCCCAGGGCACGGCCAAGCTCTGCCTCAGTGCCAGAGCCCTGCATCCAACACACTGAAGAGGAGACAACAAAGCCTTCTGGTCTGTGACCAGAGCCAGAGAGCCCTTGGAGGGAAGCAAGTGCCATCGTTCAGGCACTGTCCCTGCAAGTCACACCTCGGGAAGAGCCGGCGGTGCCCACAAGAGGGAAGGGAACCAGCCCTGGCCTGTGGCACCAAATCCACCTCTGACAGAGCTGCAGCCTCTCCACACCCACATCCACACCCGCCCTGGGCATCCATCACGAGCTTCCCACCAATTTACACAGATCAGCAGGCTCTGCCCGTGGGTTTCAGGGTTGGGGGGAAAAGGAGGTAAGAAGGAGGTGCAGCAGTGGGATGTTCCAGTGCCAGGCTGCACCAGGCTCCTTCTGGGGAACAAGCAGGAGGGAGCCCCAAGCTCCATCTCACACCCAAAACTGTGGAAGTGCAGTTATCAGTGCGCAGTGCACAGGGAAGCAGGGAAGCAGTTACACAGCAGTGGGATCTGCTGCAGACACTCCAAGAGGGCAGGAAGCAAGGAATAATTCACCCACACTGGAAAGCTGCAGCATTTAGCACCCAGCCCTGTGTGCATACCCAGCTCAGCTGAAACTGCTTAAGGAAAGCAAATCTGTCCAAAGAGATGGATGAATGTCCACCCCAGAATTTGCTCTGGTTCAATTAAATCAGTTAATGAAATTAATTCTGAAGAGGTGTTACTCTAGCTGCACACAGACAAAACCTCAGTAGTAGCCACAGAAGCAGAGGGATAAAGTTGGAAACAGCCTGTGAGGTGTTAGAAAGGGAAGAGATGAGGAGACAGGCATGAGGGAAGGCTGGAAAACCAGCACCAGGGATGCTGCACAGAACAGCCATGCCAAGCAAAGGGACTGACAGACAGACAGGCTGGCAAAGGGACAGGCAAAGAAAGGAAAACAGGCAACAAAGAAGCCGGTTGTACTCCTAGACCCGCTGCATCAGCCCACAGCCAGTCACCTTCTCATGCAGGACACACAGTCCTAAAGAAAAGCAAGTATTTTACCTAAAACAGAAAAAAATACAGTGTCAACCTCCCTCCCCCAGTCCTCTTCAGGCTGTTCTTGTAGCCAGCATCGTAAAACATCTCTCATTATTCGTGCAAATATAGAAAAAAAAATAAAATCCTGAAGGATGAAATCCTTCAGCAGATGCAGGGAAGGAGGGTTTGGTAGGAACACAGGATGTTTTTGAAGATGCTCCATACTGTAAGTAACCCCTGAGCAGTCCTTGCAAAGCATTTGGGGAGATTTTTAGCCTGAAAGACACTTTACAAAAATAAATTGTAATTGAGTTTCAATAATCTTCCCCTTTTCAGAAAGGGCCTGACAGATGCTGCCTAGTGCTCACTTCTGCCCCATTTCAAATATTTTTACCTTATTTGGATGAAATATATTATTTTTCTAATGAAAGGAGGTTGGGTTTTTTTTTTTTCCAACGAGCTGGTTTTCCCTTCGTCCAGCTGGTGCCTTTATTAGGTTAGTGCTTGCTCCCTTTTGGGGATGGGATTGTTTTTTTCCCTGAGCTGGGACAGACCATGCCAGCCCCTCAATCTACAAGTGCAGCTCAGAGCTTGGACTGCACAGCAAGTGGAGGAGTCAGGCCCTGACCTCCATCTTCCCCAGACCCCAAAATTCACCTTAGGCACTTTTCCATTATTTTATTTCCTTTTTAAGAACGTAAATAGTGGTAAGAGCCAGCCCTTCATCAGCATAATAAGCGGACACAGCTCCAAAGGTGCCTACCAAGGCAGACTCCTGAGGAAGCAGCATAGTCTGGGGATGAGATAATAAAAGGGAAAATGAAAAAAGCTGGAAGGTCTCTCCTGTGCCCTTGGGTAAATAATTTCCTGTTTCACCTCCCAGCATCCCATTATTTATATTTCCAGTCCCTGGAGGCCAAGCCCTTCTCTTGCTCTGCACTTGCACAGCACTCAATGGAATGAGAGGTCCAGTCCAGGCTGGAAGACTCCCCAAGCTCAGCATCAGTTTTTGGTGTGTAGAGTCACCACCACAAACAATTTATGCTTAATGTAAAGCACTACCACACAGAAAGGACCTTCCAAAGCTTCCTGTGGCAAACATGTTCTCCACAGCCTGCTGGGTGTGGAGGGTCTAATGGAGCACAGAGACCTTGACTTCAACACCACAGGTCTGCAACAAAAAGCTACTCTGGACCTGCTGCCTGGGCCTTTGTGTTCCCCAAGCATGACACTGCCCCAGCACAGGGGAAGCAAAGGCAGCCTCCACTCCTATGGTGGGCACTGCAAATACAGGCACTGCAGACTGGGATTTTCCACAGCCCTTCCACGAGCACACACCAGGATGGACCTGCTGGCAACCCAACAAACCCCAGACGAGCAAAAATGCAGCCGGTTCCTCCACCCTACTGAAGACAAAATCAAGAGAGAACATAGTTACAAAAAGCACTTACTTGCCAGAAGAACCCTAGCTGCAGCAAGTGAAGAGCAGATCTGAAGTGTCTCCAGGCTGCTGCAGGTGCTGGGCAGCCCCTTGCTCACCTGGGCAGCCCCTCGCTCACCTAGGCAGCTCCTCACTCACCTGGGCAGCCCAGCCCTCAGGGTCAGTGGCCAGAACAGGGGCTGGGGCTTGCCAGGGTCAGTGGCCACAGTGGGTGGTGGCCAGGAGGGGCTGGGGCTCTCGTTCCAGGGCACAGGGTTCATGGGGTGGGGGTTGTGTGAGCTGCAGGACCAGTACAACACCCGGTTCCCAAAGCTGGCTTCCTCAGCAACTCTGTATTTATCGTACTCTGTGTTTTCTACCAGCACGTGTGAAATCCGAGGCACACTTACAAATAAAACACTTTGCAAAGTCATCCTCTTCCTTCTGATCCCAAACACTGTTTGGTTACACCCCCAACACACAGAAGACAATTAAAAAACATTCTTCCTGCTCTTGACAAAGATGCACACAGGACTAATTTGTCACATCTGGGGATAAGGAAGGTTGGACGAAGATGATCAGGAGAGGTCTCTCTTAACCCTTTCCCCCTTGGTCACATTTTTTTGAGTTGCCCATATTTCTCTCGCAGGTATTGGAAAGGGAGCTTTTCTATTCTTTTATTACTGGGAAGCACCAGCCTGATACTGCTTCCTCTAGGAGAGAGCACAGGCTCACAGGGATTCACTGAAACATGCCCAGATTTCCCTCATCTGCCTTCTATATTCTATCAAGAAGCTACAGAAACCATGTTACAAACCCACTGAACTCACTCTCTGTGTAAAATACAGTAAAAATAAGAGTTCACAGTAAAACAAAGTACTTGAATGCACCAGATGGTGGGGAACTGCTGCTGCTGTCTTGTTCTGCAGAAAAAAAAGGTTCCCTACCTGGTCATCTTTCAGCTAACAGGATGAATTCTCAGTGCCAACTGGCCAGTGGGGTAAACATTTCACAGGGCAGCTAAGGAGGGGTTTTTCTAGCAAAAAAAAAAGAAGAAAAAAATCACAAGTTAGCAGTCAGGCTACAAGGACCAAGATCCTCTCCTTACAACTGTTGCTATGCTGGAAAGACAAGGAACACGAGACAGAGGAATAAAACTCGTGATTCAAGACAGTACTTGCTGGATAGAAGGTCTGGCTTCTTCCAAATTCTCTGCTGGTGAGTTGGATCTCTTCAACAAAGTACACAAATGCCCCATCAGCAGCCAGAGGCATAGAGTTAAATTTTTTGAGCAATAACGGTCTTGATGGGGTTTTCTGGGATTTATCAGGTTGGAGAATGGAAAAAACAGTGATCTACAGAATTGGTAAAGGCAGTAAGAAGGAAAAACTAAGGGACAGAAAAGAGCAGTTCAAGGAAACTGCCTTTTGTCTGCACCAGAAATCTTGAGGTAAATGAATTGAACATTGGCAACATGGAGGAAAAGGGGGGAAAAATGAACCCGCAGGGATGCCTGTACTGTAAACCTCGTAAGTCACTCTGCAAGGCACATACCTCAGCAACATATTTTCCACATTTCACCAACTGCTGTTGTCCAGGCACTTTCTATTTTCAAAACCTTCTATGTATATAAAATGTACACAGGCAGGACAATACTTTTTCCTCACATCCCTGCGTCCAGCCGTGTTTTCTTTTCATGAGGATTCTTGGCTTGGAGAAATGCAAAGTGCCATCTCTTAAGAAAAGCCTTTCCTTTTAAACACTTTCAAATTTGCCCTGTTTTAGCTAAACGTGACGTTCTTTGTGAACGTTAAACAGTGGAGAGAGAGACTGAGAGGGAGAGGGAGAGAGAGACACACACACACACACTCACTCCTGGGGAAGATATTCGTCCATTTAAGGAATGAGAAATCATCACATTCAGCAGCAGGTCTAAATACAGTAATATGAAGGTCCCTTTCGCTCCCCCTGAGCAGGAAAATGTCACTGTGTACCAGACACCCAAATGCTCAGGAATCAAGTAAATCCCTCATTTTTCAGAAGGGAGCCAAATCCTTCTGTTGAACAACGATGGGACTGTAGTAGCTACAAATTACTTGCTCCACTCCCTTTCCTTCAGTGGCTTCTGGACTGGGATGGCAGGGTTAGACCAGTCATGGGATCCGGCACAGCATTCCCTCCCGGCAGATAAGGCCAAGGGGCCGTGGGATATCTCACAGGCTCCCTTCAGCACCTCCTGCTGCCGGGGTGGAAGGAGCAGGACGCAGCATTCCACACCCTGCTGGGAGCCAAGGCACCGGAACAGTGGCGTTTCCCTGCCCGGGTGATCCACCCATCCCACCCTCTGCACCATGGGACACAGCCCAGCACTGGAGCTGCTGGAGCTATTTATGGTGTACCTGACACTGCTCCCTGCACTGCCTCCTGCTGAGATCACCTGGGATTGGAGCAGTCAAAAACCAACCACAAACACCCTTCAGAAAACATTTTCAAAGGACCAAATTTCTGTGACCATCCCACTTCCCTCCCCCTGCCCCCCCAATGCATATTTCTCCCCAAAAATAAAAGCCACAGTAACCCAGTGATAGCCTGGTGTTAAATAGTGGTAAGTCATATTTATTACAATTATGTACAATCATATTTTATATTTGAAATCTATACATGATCACACAGACGAGCACACTTGCTTGGTGAGGACAGGGAGACTCAGTTGTTACAAGAATTGCTCTGCTAAGAGGCTCTGATGCAGTGAATAATATCATTGGACACCACCATTTAACCAGCTGAGAACACGATGCTGCAAATGAGAGGTTTCAAAATTCACTGGTTTGATTTGTGTATGGCCCCAGTGGGGTAAAAAAAAGGCTGGACTGGGCAAAGAAGGGCCAGTGGTTAAACCTCAGTGCTGGAACTGTTCTCTCTGCTGAAGAGACTGCTTTGCTGAAGCAGGTACCTCTCACTGGAGAGATACAGGTCTGAGCTAACCATTTAAGATTGGTTTTATTCTCATTTAGGGAGAAAAACAGGCTAAAAACCATTGCAAACATTCAGAATTAACTATTTCAGCATCTGATATATATCACCCCATTCATTTATTCATTCATTCATTCAGGGCAGCTATAAATAAAATGTAAGATGTCAAAAATTGATGTGAGCTCCTTGTCTTTGGAGGAGGAAGGCTAATAATTGGGATGAGTGGAGTCAACTTCTTTTAAAGCCTTCTTTTACTGGGGAGCAATCAGCCACAAAGCCACCCATTCCCATGGATTTTACTGTGGCCTCGACACCTGGACTTGGTCCCTAGTAAGAGGCTACTCTGATGAATGTAAGCACATGGGGTGGAAAAATAGCGTTCTTTGGACCCCACAGAAATTTAGTGTTTTTAGATGCTAGGTAGTTTCAGGAATCTGAGGCTTGGCATAAGGTTTGGAAGTGCCAAGACTGAGATCTGGTGAGGAATTCAGGGTTAAAATGTTGTGGGTTTTTTTTTCGTTTTTTTTTGGCAACAGAATATCAAGTAGTTTGAGAAATAAAATGGAGGGTTATTTTGGGAAACAGAGAACTGGTCTGGGCCTTATGTGGGGATTAAAGGCCTGTGAAATCAAGTTGCTCAGGACAGATTTCTGAAGTTGGATAGAAGGGCTCTAGGATGCAGCAAGAGGCCGACTGTTTGAGGAGAGATGGTGTTTTTGCAGAAGGGCTGATTCTGTAGCTGTGGTGCATGGTAAGGCGATCGGTCTTCCAGCCCAGCAGTGACCCCAGCTCACGGGACAAGGTCTGGGAGGGGAGAAGAAGCCACCGCAACACTGCAGAGCCCTGTGGTGAAACAGGGCCCACCTTGTTCACCAGGCAATCATGACCCTGCTCGAGGTCAATCATGGGAGAATCACTGGAGGGGATGGTAGCACTGCTCTCCACAAAACGGGAGAGGCACCGGGGACAGTGCAGCAGGCCAGGGAGGATGGACAGCAGCAGCAGCAGCAGCCAGGGTGTCTTAGTCAATCTCATTCTCGTTGCTGGCCCCCTCAGGTCTTCGTAGCTTTTCCACTTGCTCATTAATCTGACCATCCCCTCCTCGCCGGTCCTCAGTCTGGACACCCAGACACTCCTCCTCATCCACGTGGCTGACATCATCATCCTCATCATCCTCTTCCTCCTCTTCGCTCCTTTTGGTTTCCCTTTTCTCCTCCTCCCCCTGCACCTCCATCCTCACCTGGCTGGTGACATCGATGACGGCCTTGGTGGCCTCCTCGGTGCTCAGCAGGTGGCAGCTGACCTTGGAGCCCTCGGGGCTGTGGTTCTCCTTCACCGGGGACGAGCTGGTCGACTCGTTGCTGACCGGGGAGATGTCACTGCTGCTGTTGTGGTTGGCAACGACAGCGTTGGAGGGTGAGCTTGGCTTCACCGGGATCTGCCATGACGGGATCTTAGGAGCCGAAGGGGAGGGAGGGAACTGCCTCCTTGGGGAGGGGAAGAGGGGAAAAGAAGGAGAGAAAGGGGCTTTTATTATAAATACCGAGGGGTTATCATTAGAGGGAGTGGTATTTGCACTGGGGAAGTCACGTAAAGCAGGGCTGAAACTGCAAGTCTCTTTGCCATAAATGAACAAAACCAAGGCCACTTCACTTCTCCAGCCAGATTCTCAAAGTGCTTTACAAGCACCCAGCAATCGAGCCTGCACACAAGGAAAATATCCCAGCTGGGCAATCTGAAGCACTAAAATGATCTGATTTGGCCAATTCCACAGAGTAAGCCAGCACTCAGGAATGCTGCCTGAGAAAAGACATGGGTGTCCCTTCATAAAACAATCACTAGTTAATTGGTAAAGAAAATTCCCACTGGAGCAAGAAGTCAGACACACCAGGTCCTTGTGCCTGAGCCAAGGAATTGCACCACCTGGCTCTCACCTCCACAGTGATACACCACTATTGCATTCTGGCTCGTGGCAATCCAGAGCCTTTCTCCCAGTCCCAGCAGGCACTTTACATGTTTGGGCCAGGCCCTGGATGCCACAAACTGGTTCAGCTCCTCTGACTTGAATGGAGTCACACCAGCTGGGAAAGCTGGCTGCTCTGTCTCCAAGTCTTTTCCAGGTGGCTTTATGGATATGACAGTAGCAAAATAATGCCCAGGCCTACGAGGAGAATCCAAGCACCAGATAGGACAAATCTAAGTGCAAGGGGAGCACTGCTGCCCTTAGAGTCATCCACCACGAAGAGCAAGGCATGTCTGATCTAGTACTCCCCACACACCCCTGTCTGTGTGTGTGGAAAGTGGGAGTCATCAAGTAACACTCTCCCCTCCGCAGTGAGGCTGGTATGACTCAGCTTAACAGACAGTAACTTAGTGTGTGTCCTCAGTCCTTCAGAGCTTCCCACTGAGACTCCTGGGAGGAATGAGAGGTGTAGCAAGAATCTGAAAGGTTATTAGAGACAATACACTTTTCAGACTTCTGAAAAGCCTACTTGCTGAGATCCAGAACGTGTTTAGTTCAGTCTTAGACTGACCTTTGAAGTCCATCTCAAGATGACTTGAGAAGACTTAGTTACATGTAGAAAGAGGGAAAGGAGTCATATCTGAGTGAAGGGATCAATAGCTGAAAAGCTGGATAAACTCTTAACATACTTGGAAAAGAAAGAATTTTCTCAAGAACTGAGATCTGATCCCTGTTCTCAGTCCCACAGGCTGAGATTTCTATCACCTCATTTCAGACATCTATCACACCGTAAGATGTCTATAACTGAGCTGAATGAGATAAAGAGGCTCTGCTGTGGTGAGACTCTTTTTTCATCCCTGACCATGAACAGGCAGCTGAGCTGCAGCCAGAGGTGACTCTTTGTACAGCAGAATGCAGGGGCAGATGCAGTCACTACCTCAGACGAGGTGAGAGGCATCCTGACTGGGGGGAATGGCCGAGAGCTCCTCCACCACAAACAAAAAGGGAAAATCTTATCAATTCCCCCAAGCACTCTGTGATTTAAGGCAAGTTTGAAAAGCATTTTGAGACCTGCAAATAGAAAGTGATAGTGGAGTGCAAAGTGGTATTATTAAAATAGCAATAACAGGATATGGAGCTAGTTCCTGTTGGAAATGCCTTTCCTCTCCATGACTGAGAGGATTCAGAAAGCAGCCCTTTCCCCACCACAACCTGCTCCCACATTCTGTCCATACCGGTTCAGGAGAAGCCCTTTTAAAGAGTAGATCTCAGATTTCAATTCATTAATATTCTGCGACTCCAGGATCCAGTTGGTGGAAGTTGTGGCCTAGAACATGAAAAACAAGACATAAAAGATCAAAGTCTGAACTGGACAATGTCACTTGTCACCAATGTCACTTCTTCCTGTGTTATCCTATCTGGGAATCTCGAGTCCTGTGGATAACATACAGGCTCTAACATTTAAAATCTCTCAGATCTGAGCAAAATAACTTTCACAATACAGAAGGACCTGAACAAATCCCCACAATGATCAGAAATAATAATTGTCTCAAGGTGCCAAGACTACTCAAATATTTGCTATGTGTTTGGGGGACTAACTGATCTTGTTTCCAACATCCCATGCACAAGCACTGCTGAAGCATCTCAAGGGGCCACTGCTTTTTCCAGAAGCACTTATGAGAATTCAGACAAAGCTGGGTCCACATAGGATGTTTTCCACCAACATATCAGACAGAGAACAATACACAAAGAGATAAACTAAATCATTTGGCACTGACCTAACGAATGTCTACAGAAGAACTAGAATTAGGATCCTGAACAGCAGTCGGAGTTGCACTGAATCAGGTCTTTTGCTCCTTCCTGTGACTGCACTTAGCTGAGGCAACAGATTCAAATATTATATATTAACAACTATTTTAAAACCATTTGTTCATTTCTCCTAAATCATGAAAGAAAGAATCGATTATCTGCACTCTGTGGTGTTTAGAGGTGGGCTGATAAATCAGTGCTTGAAAGTTGCAAAAATCTTCCGTTCCTCGACCTGAAGAATTAGAGCTGTGCTGGAGTTACCAGGTTGTATCTCCAGAAGCAGCTGCACTAGGCTCTGTCTCTTGGATATTTCAAGGCAGTCAATGCAGTTTGGTGGGGAAAAACAATAAGTAACTCCTGGAAGCCTTGTACAGCTGCTGTCAGCACTGCATCAGAATTGCCATGGGATATCAGGCAGAAATTAGAGCAAGTAACTGAGCAGAACACGCTGCAGACAATACTTTTGGCACTCTTTCTTTTAACCCTTTTGGGAACTTGAGAATTGGAAGGACTTTCTTAAAGACAGATCATGGCCTATGGTTCCCCACCCTACTGTTCCAGCAGCTCCCGGAGCTGTGGGACCAAAGCACACTCATGCCTGGCACTTCCCACGGTAATTTCTGCTAAAAGCCATTTGGAATGAACCCATTTGTAAGCATCACTCCAGAGAAACTTATAATAAATCCCGTGCCAAAGGAAGCCAGGGCTGGAATAACACAAATCTCCTCCTCAGCAGCTCCTACTCCATGTAGCCAGAACTGGTTGTTCCTACTTATTCTTTAAGCAGACTTCAGCTGGTGCTGAGTAACCCTCAGCACCTTCACAGCCAGCACTGCTCACGGGGACTTCTGGGCTCCGACCCCAAACTGTTGGGAGAGGCTCGGGCTGTAGGAGCTGTGATATACACAGATGCCTTCCCTTGGGATTCACACTCCCAGCCCTCAGACAGCAAGAATCCAGGAGCCACTGTTCTGGCTTTCCAAGACCTTGAAAGCTACGGCAGCACATTAACAAGGGAGTGATTTCCACTCACTGGCCTGCAAAGGACTCAAATTTCCAAAACACATATGGTGCCAGATGCCTAGGATTTAGAAATAAAATCTGACATCTGGGGCTTTTTAGCCAGTCTCTTTAAAAACAGTTGTAGAAAATTCAAGCCTTGAATTTTTATGTACGTTTTTTAATTACTTAAAGTCCCTCTTTTTAATTTTTTACAGCATGCCAGTAGGAGTTTGAAAAGCAGATATAAAAACTTACATTACAGCTGAGAAAACACAGCTTTTATTCCTTGGTTTGTGGGGTTGCCCAAGTTTTTCTTTGTACACATGAGGTTTAGATATCATAACAATGTGTGCTACCATTTCAGCGCAGGGGGTAGAGAGGGGGGAGGAAAAACTTCTTCAAGACTCTCTAAACCACCAAGACTCTTATGGCCTTTTTCCTTCTTAAAGCTCAACATGTGTTCTTAATCTTAACACTTAAGACCTGAAAACAGTTTTCCAATTTCCGGACTGGCTCCAGGCCACTGTCAGGCCACAGTTCCCAAGGAAAATTGAAGCAGAGTGTTGTGGCCATAAACTGGCTTTCATGGTTGGGTTTACAGCTGTGCCACTGAGGGATTCCTACTGTACAGTGTGCACAGCACAGAGTCAGCTGTGGCCCACCAGTGACACACCATCTAAGGGCCTGTACGAGATTAAAGTGCAGGGAAGGGGAGAAGACAATTCCTGCTACGGGCAAAAGACTATAAGCTTTGCCTAAGAGATTTCACAGGAAAATCTCTCCCTGCCCAGAGACTGAATAATCCCAAGTTTGTGAGTCAAAGGAAGGCTTCATCTTCACGTGACTGGTTCATATCCACCCCACCTCATATGTCATCAACAGTTTCTGACTGTGGAATGCTTAAGTAGAATGGCTGCAAAGTACTCTGGAGATGCAAAGCACTAATTCTCATTGCCAGAAAGAAAATCAATTTTGGTTAAAAGTGGTTACTTTATTTACACATGTAACAACACAAACTAGTCAGAATGGATGGCTTTATTGCCAGGGTCAAGTCAGGAGTCAAGGGGAATGGGTCACTGTGTGTCACTAATGGGGTTGTGATGTGACTGAGCTGTCCAAAATCACTGAAACAAGAACCCAGATTGTAAGAATGTTGGGCCATTACCTGGCCTGGATCTGAACAAGTGACTTAAATACAGTCCTTCAAGTGTATGCTTGTCCGAACAGGATTAAGTCACTGTTTTGAAAATGTACAAGAGAAAGAGAAACATGTAAAATTACATATTACACACAAACAAAACCTCTACACAACTGGTCATCTCAAATGCACTGCAGAAGGTGAGAACAGGTGTGAGGCCTCAGACACACGTGCTGCATCCAGAGCTACACAGCAAAGCCCCTTCCAAAGTCAGATGCATTTCACTGAGCACCCAACCCATACCCAATGCTTTAAGCAGACCACCTATGGCCAGATGCAGAGAAACCGGCTGGGGAGCTGACAGAGCCGATGGCTGGATTCTGAACCCAAGAGGTGCCTTCCATGTGCCCACAAAAGAAGCCACGGTGGTGGATATACCTTAGAAGCAGCCAGCTCTTGGGTGAGGTCCTGGATTTTCTGTTGTTGCTGGATTAGCAGCTCCTGGACAGCTGCTAAAGTTGTCTGTAACTGAGTCACTGTGGGGGAAAAAGCAGGAGAGCCAAAGTGAGATACATGCACAGACACACTCACACACTCCTTTCCTGCTGTCTAGCTACAGAGATGCCTCTATTCCTACTATATTTAATTTATCTATGCCCGCCTGCTCACTTTAATCCATATGATTTATCTGCACTACGGGTAATCTACCTGCACTGCATCTAACCTCCAGTATTTCTAGTTTATCTTTCCATTGTATAGATGTCTATAGCCCACAGTATATCCGTCCAAAACCTCTCCCTTCTAATTATATTGGTTTATGATTTGTACATCTCCCTGAACTTACACAATGTTTGTATCATTTATCTATCTCAGGCCTTTTGCAGGCAAACGCCGGGGCGAGCTCCAATTTGGGAAGAGGCTGCTCCCAGGATTGACCTCAGGGTATCATGAGAAATGAAAGATTCTTTTCTTCTCACCCTTCAATAAAAAGTGTAATTAGCATCCTCCCACTTTCAACCCACCAGCTCCTTCAATCCCAGTATCTTTAACAAACTCACTGCTGAAAACCATACCTTTTTTCCTCCCAACTGAGTATACTTTGTGCTTTTCCCCTTTGATTTCAGGAGAGCACCCTATATTCCTCTCCTACAGCCCAGGAAACACTGAGCAACTTCTGCTGGATTCCAACTCCAGCTGTAGAACTTTTCTACTTTGGCACTTTATCCAAAGCTTCCAGGTAGTAAACAAGCTGATAAAATAAATAAAATTAAAACCTCTATTGGTGTGACAGGTAACAGCTAATCCAGACCATCATTAGGGCATCAGGTAATGAACAGACACCCTATGGAGTCAATAACAGAGAAGGTGGCTCAGGTCAGGGAGGCACAGTAATTACAGACTCTCCTGACCCTTGCTCGGATTTTCAGATGGAAGGTGGGGGGAAACCACCAAAAAAAAACCCCTGAAAACATCAGAGAAGCAGAAATTAAAAATGAACTTTACAGCCCTCCAAAAGGCTGTCATTTTATTCCCCTTATTAATATTCTGAGGTTGGGAGCCTTTCCGTAAAAACATAATTAATTGAGGCCGTGCCGACAGTAAACAAGCAATTTCAAATTAAACCGAAATGACGGCGGCTTCATTTGCAAATGTGAACAGATTCTCAGAGCAGATAAATGAAGTCACCACATAAAGTGGAGATGGAGGGAAAGAAAAGGGTGGGGGTCTTGGCAGAATGGAGGATACGGGGAGGAAGGCTTTGAGGGGTGAATTGATGGAGTCATTAATCTTTACCTGTCTGTGTCACACTGCCACTCATCTCAGAAATGTTTGACTCAATCCTCTGAAGTTGTTTCCTGTCTTCTTTGCCTCCCATGATGAGAGGAACCAGGTATTTCTGCATGGAGTACAGAAACTTTTTTAGGAAATAGGGACATGCAGAGTACTCTTTCTATTCTACCAGAAACATCCTCAAATCCCACCCCCCAAACCTCAGCCTTTATCACAGCGCCAGTGATCCTTTATCCACACATCTGGCTGAGAAAAGAAATCCCCCCTACAGTAGGTGTTAAAACAAGTTGCAGAAGAAGAGTTTCATGGTTACATCTCTCAGGGTGCTAAAACCAGTTCCTAACTCTGTACACAGCCATGAAATCCACCTCATTCTGCCCTTGCAGAGGGTGGACTGGGTCTAACAGGTCACATCTCTTGCTGCCATGGATCCTTCTGCAGCACTAGGCCTGGGAACTGAAAGTGCACTGAGAGCAAACATGATGAAAATTACCTTGTTTACAGCAGTTTGAGAGTCACAGCTAAAAATCAGTTTTGTTTGCTTTCCATGGTTGTTATTTTTTTGACTGCATTTTCATGGTAAGTGCCTACATTTCTCAAATACCCCAATGGCAGTACCAGTGAGAACAGAGACGCTTCACCAGCTAGGAACCAACGCGATGATTTGGACACAGGCAGCATAACATGGTTCTCTCAGATATTACCTTGTAGAGCTGGTGGAATCCAAAGGCAATTCCTGCCATTATGATGGCCAAAGCCCCATAATCTCGCCATCTGGAGCCAGGGGGACCTAAGGGCCAAAATCAAGAAACAGTCACAGTCAGAACTGCAGGTGACAACATTTTTGTACTCCCATTTTATCGGAGAAAAGAGCCATGGATAGCACACCGTGTGCAGGTCCCTGGCCTGAGGACACAAACATCTGGCCAGGCCTCCGGCATTGACACTGGCCTTGCACAAAGTGTCACAGGGAGACAAATCATAGCAGCAATTAAGAAGGTTCCATCGAGCTGTTGTGCCCTCCTGTTCCCTTCCAGAAGGCACTCTGAACCCAGGTAATTGTCTGTGGGGTCCATACTAGCTGAGGTTACCTCCCTGCCTGAGTACCTGTTGTTCTCCTCTATCGTAATTGTTGAAAGTGGGGACAGAGCCAGACAACCAGAGGAGTGCAGGAAAAAGGAAAGAAGGGAGTGTTTTGAGAAAGAAGAGAAATCTATCAGGGCAATAAATGGGTTTATGAAAACTGTGTCAGCAATTATGGACCATTTCAATACGGAAGGATCCAGTATCTTTCAAGTTTAAGTTACAAACAGGGACCAAAAGCACACATAAAGAGCAGAGAGAAAATACGCAATTAAATATCTACAGAGAGAAGTAAAGAAGTAGATAAAATCTTGAAATATTTAACACACAATCCTGCACAGAAGCTGAGAGACTCCACAGAGCAAAGCAAAGGCACGGTGTGCTCTGCTCCTCCCAGCAGAATCAGGAGATACCTGTAGTTTTCCACCAGCTTTATCCTTTCACCTCCCTCGCAGTTCCCTGAACGAATCTTGTACTGCCCCCGGTTTTCTTTAATAATATAGAGGATGCAGAATGATCTTGCCTAAAGTTCAGTGGCAGGATGTGGGCAGAACTGATGAGATGGAGGCCGGTGTGGTCTCCAAACAGACAGATCCAAATCTACATGTGACTGCAATGTCTGTAAGCTCAGTGTGTTCTCCAGAGTTTCAGTCTGGGCTTTCAGAGGGAGGCTCAGCTGGCTGACATGGGTGCACGCTGCTCTCCTTCCTGCTTTGCTCACCTATTGCCATTTTGCTTGTTGCTGAGCTCTACAGACATTTCACTGCAAGAATTACTCCTAATCCCAGCCCTCAGGGTCCACAGACAGGCACTGACTCCCAAACACTGGCACTCAGAGCTCCTTACTATGTTTTAGGACACAGCTCCTGAAATTATCCACTGACTAGAAATCTGAAGAAATTAAAGCATCTCTGTCAGAGCTGGTGAATAGTGTCACCAGGAGTATTTTGGGTTGCTGCAGTTGCAGTTTTGGAGCTTAGGCACATGATCAAATTATCATAACTTTTTAACTTAATGAGTTAACACACGTCAGCTAAGCTGCAGTAACTGGCTGTGTACATGTCAGGATTGAAAATGATCTCTGGCTTATCTCGCCGCAAAGCCCAGCCATCCACCCCACTTTCCCCTCCACACTCTGCTCCCACTGTCACTTCTGGGATCTGAAGTCTCTCGATTGTCCAGTTCTCTCCCCTGAACTTCTGACTAACAATGCCCTTCTGTGAGAACACAGCTGAACTGCCCGCTGTGAAGGGTTAATGCTCTCCCAGGGTCCGTGGGTCCAGCTGTGCCCTGTCCGAGCTGTCCTTGAGTGTCCCAAACCCCCTCCCAGCTCGGTGACCTCCGAGCAGGAAGGAGACACACCTGTAGGAATCTGCCCGCTCTGCCCTTTCACCTCCCTCATCCATCCCTCCATTCCTGTAATGCTCGAGCTAAGAACATTTTATTGCCCCCTGGTTTTCATTATTAATGAAAAGGGACCAGAATGATCTTTCCTAAAGTTCAGAGAGTCTATAAAGACAAGAAGCTGAAATGCCATTTTACTCATTTTAGAGATGTGTGAAATAATTCTGTCTTGTGGCAAAAAAAAAAAGTGAGGGGGGTGCAGAGAAAAAGTGAGTGAGGGATGCAGTAAAGGCTCTGCATTGACCACAGCAACTTTACAGTGCCATCAAGAATGTCACAGCTCTGCCTAAAATTCACACTCACCCTTCCTTTTCCTCTGCAATGCTCTAACCTAAAACATGGGTTGAAGAGAGGCTTAGGAGCTTCTCAGCTGTAACCTCAGTGCTTTGCATATCCTCAATTTCTCCACTGGTAACACAAATAAAATTCAAAAGTGAAAAAGCACTGACAGCCCAGTTACTCTCCAGTTTAGGCACTGGGGAAGTAACAAACCATTCCACATATGAGACCCTCAAAAGGCAAACGGAAAGGACAGACACCTTCTCCAGCTGTAAGTCTGTGTTTTCGATAAGTGTATTTAATTTTCAAAGCAGCAACTGTAAATTGCACTTCCAGAGCAAACACCTACTATTTTTAAGATCCCCACTCATCTCAGAATTACCTTTCCTGACATCAATTAATTAGGCCTTGTGCATTCAAGTTAAGGTCAGCCTCACCAGCATCCACATTTAGAACTGTAGAAACCGAGGCTGGAAGAGGTGATTCTCCAAGAGCAAACAGTGAATCCATGGAAAGGTGTTGGGGGAAAAAAAAAAAGAGTTTGGATTCTAGTTACCACTTTTAATTGTAAGAGAAAACAGTATTCTACAGTGCCCCACATAACGAAGACACAGGGGTTGGGAAAGAAGATCCAAATGGCAAGAAAAAAGTCACCACAGCTGATTATTAAGCAGGTGCCAAATCTGCACAAACCCCCATAAATGGAGCCCATAAATACCACGGGGGACAACACACTGACAATACCTGGATGATCAGCTGCAGCTTTGCACACCTTGCTCAGAAACTCCCCTGAGTTTGCTTGTAATTGTACGGGTTAGAAAAGTAAAAAAAAAAAAAACCACAAACCCAATTAATCATTTAAATATTTAAAGTCAGATTTTTGTCCTCACTGCTGGATTAGTGCATTTCATAACGGCAACAGCAGACAGCCCTGGTTTTTTTACCGGGGGTTCATTTTAGAGCATGTTTAAACTAGTCAGATTGAGTGATGCTTCCAGCAACTAATCGCATGTCAAATAAAAGATATTTTATGTAATAAATTACTGCTACAAGTAATTCAAATGTCATTTATCAGTTTTATTATCAGTCAGGCAAAGTCTTGTTTCTCTATATTAATCAAATTCAAGCTTTTTTTAAGCTTTTTTTTTTAAAGCAGTTTTGACACCTCTTGGCGAAAGTACAAACTGGAGGGAAGGAATTACTCCTCCAGAACAGGAGGAGAAATAGTACAGATGGTATTGACCTAAAATACAAGAAACTTAATTCCTGTCTGTGCCCTCAAAAGTTTTCACAGTTTCTCTTGAAACCCAGAAGGAGATCAGCACACAAGAACAATGTGACTGAAGGCTTCCGAGTCTGCTTCTTCCTTGTTAACTCTTCAAGAGTGAGAAAGTATTTATACAGGTAACAGCTGCTTCCAACAAAACATCAGGACACTAGGAAATGGATACACTGGCAGTTCAGCTGTACAGAAGGAAGTATTTGAGTGGTGTGAACTTAAGAAATAGAACAGACTGGGGTGAAAACAGCAGGAGAAGAGGGAAGTTAAACCACAGGTGTGCACAGGATTTGTTGCTGTGACTCTCAGGAGTGGGCATCTCACACTGGCACTGCTGGCAAATCACCAACTCGGCTCTTTGCTTCACTCCTGCTGAATAAACTCCTGAGAGGGTTCTGAACCATCCTGTACTGCTGCACTCGTAGCCCACAGTTCTAATGTAATTTTTAAACATGAAGCAGCAACAACTTGTGGGGAGGGGGAGGCAGAGAGAAATTAAGATTTCTTAGAACACAAGCCTCTGCTTTCCAGCACGCAATCCTCCTCAAATGTTTTTCCTTTTTGCCCTGTGGGGGGTAATTCCTTCTCTCTAGTTTTGTGGTTTTGTGCAGAGGTGTCAAAACTACTCAAAAAATGCTTTAAAAGAACTAAAAATATCAAACAAAGTGGTTCGCAGTCTTCAAGACCTAAACTTGAGCACATCAGCTGCTGCTTCACAAGAAACTCAGATGCCTTCTTTGGGGAAGGCAAATACAGCTTGCAATTTCCTTCAAGATAAGCTCTCCAACGTGAGTTGTTCCCACCACCATGTCAGAGCACAGGCTCAGCAGCCTCCCTATCTCACTTGTCCTGCAGATATTCTTTCAAACTTCAAACCTTGCAGCATTCCAACGCAGTGTCACAAATGCTCTGTGACAAGATAAGCATAACAGATAGACAGAAAAAGTAGTGTTTTTCTTTCTCTGTACACGACAAGCCCTGAGAAAGCTGTGAAAGATAAATTGACTTAGTAAACTACCACAGAAACAACTGTCCTGGAGCAGATTTGGACCAATTCAGAAATCTTAACTGCAGGATTAGCATCCAGCTGATGAAATAACCCACAGCAAACAAGACACCTTTGAAAGAGCACTGAGTCACTGCACAGTCTCATCCACCAGCTCTAGAGAAATCCTCATATTCCTTTTGCAGTTCTGATACCGTGGAAAGTACAAAGATGGATCCGTCATTAACACCGGCCCAGGACTAGAACAGGGCACAGATGAGAACTAATCAAACCAAGTATTTTGGCCAAACAAATACCACGTATGTTCAGCTCTTCATTCTTTTTATACATCCATTTAGAGGTTAAGCTTAAATAGAAGGTCTACAAAGAATGGCTAGAGTGGGGAGGAACAATACCTCACGAACTCACTGTCACCTTTCCCCAATTTTGGGGGCTGCTAAAAAGGACTGGCTCACAGGAAAAAAGCTTTGGGTTCAAATTATTTAAAAGGGGCCAACCAGATCACAAAGTTAGAGCACCAATTTAGTTTACAATTATATCCCCTAAAAAGGCTTTACTTCGGTGGTATTTTTAGTTACCTTTGGTTTCTGAGCATTACAGAATGATACTTTCAAAATTCTCTTTGGAGCTGTTGCTGGGAACATTCTGATGTTTAAATATTAGTTAAGATTCTTACCTAGTAAGAAGAAATTTGGAACTGGTGCTTTGAGGAAGGGCAAAACAGCGAAAGAAAACAACCAAAGAGTGATTAAGCTGCAAGAGTTAACAGTGGTGACAGTGTTTCCTGGGTTGAACTGTGTGCTCCTTCCCTGCACTACTCAGTGCAACACCAGGAAATCAGGGAAGATTAACTCCTCCAGTATTGGGTTGTGCTAAGAGTTTGCTGAATGAGCAGTGGAGAGCACCAAGAGGATCTGGCACCGGTTCTTCAGCAAGAGAGATTTTTGCTTCCCTGGCATTTTCTGTGGACTATGACAGAGAGGTATGAGGGCAGAATTCAGCCCTGGAGTTCAGCTGCACACCCAGTACAGCAGCCCCAACTATTCCAGTTCTCAGACCAACTCCATCACATATGCTTTTCTTCTTAAACTGTACCAAACCAGAGCAGCTAAAAACTCAGAAAGCAAGTCCAGTATTGTCTCCAGCAATAGCAAAACTGTGCCTTAAACCAACAAACACAGCCCTAAGTGGACTGTTTTATCAGTCAGTATCTGACATAGAGCTGTTCAGGAGCAGCAACAAAATCCTATTTTTAATACTTGGCAGGTAAGTGAAGTGATTTTCAAACTGCCAGACACACATGTGAGCTGAACAGCTTCTCTTGATGGATTTTTAATGGTGTGCACTTTGGTTTTTATTGTTTGGAGCTTAGATACTTTTTTGCGAGGTTTGCTTTAAAATGCAAATATATATGTAAATTTTGAGTCTACACGGATTATGTTGGGACTTTAAAAATTCTTTGAGAGCGTATTTGGTACACAAAAATCATACAATCACATCCACATGGTCTGCACAGAATTTCTGCTGTCACACCTCAGATTGCTTAAGATCAGAGAGAGAAGTTTTCTAAGTTTAAGAAGGGAAGACCGAGTCCCAGTGTTGACTAAATGCTTTTTTCACATCCTTACAGTGCGTAAGAACCTGATTTGTATTGACTGTACGCCTTCAGGGCAAGAGGTGTCACAGGCTAGCCTGGATGATGTTTGTTTGTAGACAGTGATCATTTGTATCTCATTTTCCTGGTGTAACAGGATCTTGTCACAGGCATCGACAACCAGGAGGTGCATTCAAAGTAACATCGGTGTCCAATTCTGACAGAAAGTACGGCATCGGCTCAACTGAAATCAAAGGATTATGGCACAGAAAGCTGTGAGATTGCCGCAGAAACCGCTGCAGAAAGCAAGAGGAGCAGTTGTTTTTCCAAGAGTTACTTACTGTACACCACAGGGGGAGGGGGCTGAGCTGGCACGGGGTGCGTGGCAGGACCTGGGGACTGTGGCTCATCCGTGCCCGTGCCCGACTGCTGGAAAGCCAGGTCGATTTCTTCATCTGTCAGGCCTGGGGGAGCAGAGCAAATGAAATCAGTTTAGCACCTTTACCCACTTGATGCACGCATAATTAAATCCTCAAGCCAGGCAGAACCCTTTCAAGCTGCAAAGAATTTTGGCACTGACTTGAGCAGTAATGCCTCCCCAATTTTGGATTCACTGGAATGTCTCCCTCTCTCTTTCTCTCTTGCAATTTAACCTTAAGCGACAGAATATTAGCCTCAACGCTGCTTCCAAATGTGGCTCATTCAATTTCCTTAATTTATCCTTGAGTTTATTGCTGCTTTTGAAGTAGCTTTCTATTGCAATTCTCCATTCTTCCCCCGAAAAAAAGATACCATCAACTGCAAATGTGGCTCATTTTAATCTGTAATGGTGTAAAAAAAAAAAAGAGGGGAAAAAACTAACAATAATGCATGAAAACAGACAGGGAAACAAAAAACTAATTATTGGGTTAGACGACTAATTAGTCTAGATCGTTTCCGAAGACGGGAATAATTTGCTTTATTTTATGACAAATGCAGAAATAAAAAGAAAAAAGTCAGGACTGACTGTGATTAGTATGAATGGGACACAGAATGTAAGGAGGAAATAAAACTATAACAGAACAGATCAAAACAAGGCCAAGCCCAAACTTTCAGCTGAGCGTTGCCCCGGCCTATTGCTGCGTGATGAGATCGCCCCAGGGCAGCCTGGTTTGTGTTTCACACAGAGCTGGAGTAACACTGCACACCTGGTACTCGGTGGTGCAGCGACTCCTGCCACCAGGAAACGCCAGGATGACCATCTGCAACTGGCCACAACATATGGAAAGGATTTGGCCAACCAGGGGGAAAAGAAAAGCAGCTACAGGATTCACGATGACCAGCATCTGGGAAGAAGGAAGCACAGCTGGATTATTTTTTTCCGACAGGAGAAAACATCCTCAAGGAAAAGAATTTAGTGCTCAGATGGCAGCCATGAAGTGGGACCTGGACAGCTGGGTGTTATTTGTTGTGTCACTCTCCTGCACAGAAGCACATAAAAAGCCAGTGTCCCTGCTACGAGGAACACGTGAAGGGATCCAAGACCTTTCACTATACATGCAGTGTGTGTGCAAAAACATTCCCAAAGGTTGGAAGTGAGAATGTGGATTTCAGGAAAGAGATTTAGAAGAAAACCTGATTCTCACACCATGACAGGGACTCAACACAGGGAGGAAAATGGTATGAACAGGACAGCACTGGGAGGAAAGGGGGGACACCTCCTCTCCATCACCCCCAGTGGAGGTCCACGAAGCATTGCCAGTACATGAAACTCCTGAACTTAATCCTTTAGAACACTTACCTTTTTACCAGTACAGAGAGGTACAGTATAGAAAATGCCCAGGCTACTGGGCATATTAGCTAAGTTTCAAGAAAATTTTCAGGATCTTCAGCTTCACTGCACACTGGGGGTCTACAAGGAATAATCCGTAGCACAAACAATATCGCCAGAAATAAATACACAACTCTGCCTCAGAAGTGTTATTTAATATCATAAGCACTAACACAGCACTTGTGGTATTCCAAAGGCTTTATAACTATTAGCAGATCTTCTCCCTATTCCTGTGAGCACGTGAGATCTGTAATTCCTGTGAAACACTATTCAGCCACTCTACAGAGCAGATGCTGATACACAGAGAAGTCTGATGATTTGTCTAACAACAGAACACTGTCAGGGTCAGAAACTATCAGAAATCTGAAGTTCCTGATCTTTAGTCCTGAAATCTGTATTTGATGAATGCCTCAAATAGTAAGGAACCAAAAACCACACGTAAACAATGTGGAACAAGACTTGCAGTGAGAGTAATAAAAGGCACATGAGCACAACTCAGCCTCCTGCTCTAGTCACAAAAGCAATATTTATGGTGTCTAATCCATGTGAAAAAGCAAAGTCCTAATCAGAAAGAAACTGCTTAAACCAGCTCCTAATTATCCAGTGTAGGAGAACACATAAACAGATGCCAACGCTGCAGA
Organism: Cephalopterus ornatus; assembly: GCA_013396775.1. Classification (NCBI taxonomy): domain Eukaryota; kingdom Metazoa; phylum Chordata; class Aves; order Passeriformes; family Cotingidae; genus Cephalopterus; species Cephalopterus ornatus. Next base: position 158,508 of record VZRE01005235.1, on the reverse strand, counting down.
TCACCAGCAACTCTGGGATTTCATAAAGATGGAGACAACATTAGCTGCTGGCTGCAAATGTGGCTCCCACTATAAAAGGGCATTTTGTTCTATTTCCACGCAAAGACAGAAAATCTGATAATATTTAACACTTAGAAACATCAGAAATAATGGAGGATCCTTACTTCATTCTGCAAAAAGAGCAGAAAACAATGTCTATTGTTTCCCAACCATACTGCCCCTTCTATTCTCATGCTGTTTGAGAAAAAAACTAAAATCTTTTGCAGATAAAATGCACATCTAGGATTATTCTGATCTGGCCAACTAGGGACATCCAAGTATCGCTGTTTCCATTTAAACCCTGCTGTGCTGTGAAGGAAAAGCCGACGTGAGTGATAGAACGATGGGAAACCTTTCCCATTGTAATTCCTGGTTTGAATGCTGTGCAAAGTAGATCAAATTAAAATTGTTATTACTTCCCTGGACTATTCTGCTGCCTGGTGAAGTGGTCTCAGTCATGGTGCTGGTGGCATTATACAAAAGAACATCACAAACTACATCCCTCAATTAGCAGAGGAGGAGACTGGGAGTGGCACCACCTCGGAACACCTCTGTTCATCTGGACAAGATGCTTTTAAGGCCTCGTCATCTTGGTCTCCAAACATGTCCCAGAGCTGATTCCTTAAGCACACACATGGAGCACGTGCGCCCTGTGCAGACTCAGTGCTGATGAGTCACCTGCCTTCACACTGGTCATTTCTCATACACAGGAACACAAATGGACAAGATATTCCAAGAGTGTCCTCAGGCATTTATAACCAACTCATCACAACTCCCTCTGGACTGATTTTTTTTCAGATTCACCACCTACACACGTGTATGCACACAGTATGAGTTTTCCATGCCCAAATTGTTCAACCTTGATATATTAATTACACAGAAAAGTGAGAATTTCTAAACCAGAGGAAAGTCTCATCTGTTCCAATCTCTCATTTTGCTTTATTTCATCACAGACCTTCTATCACTGCACTACATGAAGAAGTATCCATGGTCCCTTCATTGTTCCAATCTAGCAGGAAGTTGGCAACCCAAAATCAATACCACTTCCCTTGGATGCAAAATCAGTGCCACAAAAACTGAAGCTTTGTGTCTAATATAACTCTCAAATAGGTATGTCAAGAAAATCACCTCCGTTTAACAGAGGAATCGCTCTAAATCCACTTTCCAACACTTAGGAACACAAACATTTTTGTTGTTCTGTAGTTGCAGCAAGATCAAGCCCCTGCAGAATGCAAAAGGTTAAAAGGAACAATAAAGGAAACTGCCAATTGTAAGTGAATTATATTTGGCTTTGAAAGCTGAGCCACGGCTATATTATAAAAGGCATCTCTTTGCGTTGTTTACCATCACCCTGACTAATGCAGACCTTTTTTTTTGTTTTAAATAATCTCATGCAAATTAGACACACACTTCCTTCCAGTTGATTGCTATCTGCAAGGAATAATCTAACCGCAGAGGGTACCGAGCAAGGACTGAGCTGAGGAGAAGGATGCACGGAAACTGCCTTCAGAGCCCCACGGAATGCAAACCTGCTCCCTGCCCCCAACCAGCCATTTCGTTCCTCCACAGCACCACAGCCATTGCAAAGAATTAGTCATAATTTTCACAGAGCCTTAAAATTCCCTTTTCAGGCTTCAGGGTGTTGATTTGAATAATCCAGCGCCCATGATTGTTTTGCACTCAAAGGTTCTTGCTGTCCCTCTTTTGTGGTTGTCACTGCTGCCATTCAGTTTGCAGGGATCACTCAGCCTCTGTAAATTGTAGTCAAACACAGAATCAGAGCAAGTCAGAGAATAAAACGGGCTGTCACAACCATCTCTTGGTGCCTGCACCTCGGGTGTTGTATAAAGAGCTCTTTTGCCCAAGAACTTTTAAGACTCGACTGTTTATGTCCTTTTATAATATCTGTTACTATTTAGTATAAGGACCTCATGTACATCCAAATGCTGTTCCTCTTATGCCCACTCTGAAGTTGAGGAGTACTCAGTGCTGTTATCCACATTTCACAGATGAGGAAGAAGTGAGACATACAGATATGAGAAGTGCTTCAAGGTCAGAACTGAACCTCTGACAGGCAGAAAATAAAACTCAGGAGATGTGGGTTCCAATCCACTGTTTAAACTGTTTCCTGGCCAAATCGCAGCAGCAATAATTGCAGTGCAAAACCCTTGCATGAGTTTAACTAGAGAAGCCACTAAGTTTATTCTTCTCCTCTGACACAGGCTCTGACATTTCAGTGACAACCCTTTTCCCATCCCAGGCACTGAGGATATGTTTTTCTTCATTAAATTCCTCCTTCTGCTGCTCAACCCAGTAATTCATGCAAGACTTTCACAACCTGAAGGCAACACCAGTTTTAGGGAGAAAATTTCTGTTTAGGTGAAATTAAGAATTGTGCCATAACAGGGAAGGGTGGTGGAAAGAATTAAGTTCCTTTGTGGGTTTCCAAAGCCAGCTTTATTACCTCTGCTAGGGACCACCCCGGAGCAATCCTCACCTCCACCCTTCCCAGGGACAAAAGGCAGCGGAGGGTGTGGGGTAGGGGGTAGCAGCTGTTGTTGTTTTCTCCACAGACCTTCTAATTAGGAAGAAAACAAAATGGAACAGGGCAAGTTGTTTAGCTACAACAAACTACGTGACCACCTGAAGTCAGTGCCTGGTATCATGTGAGTAAAACGAAGATCTGCTGGTCAGCACCCTGAACTGACATTACACTGCTGTTCCTGGAAGCCACTGAGTCAACCCTGCTCAGAAAGAACATGGCCACATTTTAAAAGAATCATCATAAAATCCTTCTGGGATCCGATCCAGACTAATGATTCCACCTGTTCAGTCAGTTACATGCAGTGCTGGGTGACTCTGTTATCAAATGTTTGTCCTACATCCTACCCTGTGCTTAGCTGAATGTATTTCAAAAAGGTCAAAAAGGCAAAGTCTCCTGATCCATTTTCCTTCACAAACGAGTTATTCGTGAGGCTGAGCCCAACCCAACCTTTGAACAAAACCTAAGGTTTCAGAAACATCACTCTGATTTTGCTACCCTTGATTTACATTGAGACACCGTATTTGAATGTAAACATCCTGCTGCTGCACTTCCAGCTCAAACTTTGGTAAAGGAACCCACACATCAAAGGGACAGGGACTGCTCTCAACTGTCAGGCTGAAAAACGCAGAAATAAAAGTAATTTGAAAAGTTGCTGAAAGGGTTTTGGATTCTTACAGCTTTATTCATCTATGAGACTGTTAATTAAGCAAGTGCAATCTTTAAGAAACATGATATACTTTAACCCATCAGGGTGACTAAGCAGCAGTCAGAACTGATAAAGGTGCTCTAACCTCAGCTGCACAGCACGAAAAAGGAGAAGGAAAACCCGACTGCCAAGACAAAGCTAAGAATTACCGTGAGTCAACCAGGAAGGAAAAGGTTAAAATAAAAAGTATTTTGGAATAACAAGTATAAATAAATAAATAAACCCAGCAGCAGTTTCTCTTCCTGGCCAAGCTTTTTGGAGTCTATAATAAAATGAAGTGTAATGGAGGAGAGGAGGGCAATGTCAGAGGGTGAGGGTTTGGGAGAGAGGTTGTTAAGTATCTCCCTCTCCTCAGCTGTGTTTACTCCATTTACAGGACCCCGGGTGATTGATAGACAGACAAAAGAAAAGCAAGCAGATAGTAACCCCCCTCTGGGAGCATCAGCAAAGGGGATAACTCCTGACATCATCTACAGCCCCAAACTCTCCTTAGCCACTCATAATTAAAAAGACAGCGCAAGATATGCAAACCAGAGAAAAAGTAAAAGAGGATTTTTTTTATTATTTATTATTAACATTTTGTTGGAACAGTGGAGTGCAATAAGGACTCTCAGAGCCGTTAAAAGTCGTCGGGTGACCTGCAGACCCCTATTTCCCAGAGCCTTGTATAAAATTGAATTTTTTAAACATAAATTACACGTAATGACGACACTGTAAAAACTAACAGTAATGGAAAGCTGTGCTGTATTTCATTAGCCTGTATTATTCCGTGCCACCTGATCCAGCCGGGCCTTGTTTATGAGTTAGTGTGTTAGCAGATGCCGATGGAAGCATTTGCTTCGACCTTGCTCTTCTCATTGGGGCATGAAATTACGACGGCAGCACCTTGATATTACAGCCATAAATACAGTAAACTGCAAATTTAAGCCAACGGCTCCTATTGTCTCTGAACATAAAGCTGATCGGTATTTATTTAAAAGGAGAACGAAAAAAAATATTATATATCACCTTGTTTATGGGTCCAGTCCCCCCCCTTCCCCTAATCTGCCTTATTCACTTGGTTAAATACTAAACAAACAAACTAAATCCTCCCTATTTTCTACTGATTAAATATTCTTATGAAATGAGTATTGTCTTCAGAAAACTGGATCAAAGTATTTTCACTCTGAATAAGAAAGGGCAAGTGACTTGCTTAGCATGTCTTGGAATGGAAAAACAGGAACAAGTACTACAACTTTTCTGCTCAGTTTTCTAGATATGAGAAGTTCAAAATGTAAAATGAAAAGGCTGCTTCTGGTCACTCCCATTTGTGTGTAACACGTAATTTGTGTGTGCACACCAAAGAGAAGTGTGTTTTCTTCTATTTAAAAATATCTCCCCTGTTAATACTATTTCAAAAGAGGGAGGAAATAGATAGAACAAAAAAAATTGCAATAAGATTAATGAGAGGGAAAAAAGTGTAGGATTCCTTCTGTGAGGCGGCAAACAGCAGGGAGAACGCCTCACTCTCCTACGGGCATTTTGGGTAAATACCCCGTTCACTGACAACATACCCACTACAATTTATTAGAGGGGAAAAAATCAAACACAAAGGCAAAAGGACATTGTAACATCACAAAGCATATCACAGCATAAATCACAGCATTATAAGCCAGTGCAAAATGTATTTCACTGGTAGTTTCAAGGCAGGGGAAATACAGTTTCACTTGCATGTACTAAGAGAGGTCAGGTCTTCCTCTCCTAATGTAAACTAAGCTCCTTGATTATATGAAGTATGTGATCTCTGGTCCACATAGGAACAAAAGGAAGGGATACCTTAGGTAAAAGCTCACAATACCAATCTACACATTTGAGGGGCCAAAGCACTACGAGGAGAATTTAAGGAACAACACGCAGGATGAAAATGGGACTCACACTCTGCATTCTGAAATGCAGCAGTCCCAGTAGATGGAGTGCTATCACAGCCTCAAATGGATGTGGACACTTCATTTTTGAATTAATCTACAACAAATCTGCAGGCAGCAGGCAGCATAATTCAACAGGCACAATTTTTGCTTCACAAAAAGTTCAAAACAGAAAAAAAAGCAGACAGCAACATGACTCTAAATCAAACAAGACAGGTCCAGATGTCCTCAGCAACCTGAATTACAGAACCAGAAGTTTTGTTACACAGCCCAGTTCCATTCCTACACAACAAGTATATGCAAACACACAGCAAAAATTCAAGCTTGGGTACCTTCCTCTGAAGACTTGTTTGTTACAGAATCATTCCCAGAATACCACAGTCAGCAAGAAAGACAGAAGAAACAAGCCCTTCTGTAACATAAATAAAAATCTCTCCTTCTAAAAATGGAGGGAGATTTTATCATCATCTCTGATGATGGTTATTTTTATTTTTAGGTCTCTGCCTCCAGCTTTTCCTGTCTATTATCACACAAGCATAAGCACGGTACCTGATGGAAGCTTCCTTAGAGTGGACACTGGTAGAGTAAGTCCACTGGTCTCTGAGTCCACCACTTGACTAGAGGAGAAGGGACAACGTGTGTGACTAAGCTGGAAGCCAGTGTTGCAACCCAGGAACACAGGACATCCCATCCAGCCAGCACCCGATGGGAGGACACCACATAAGAGCAAAAACCTCTGCATATTTGAAATTATTTCAAATTAATATCTACTTGGGGTTTGAAGGCTCTGAAGACTACGCCAGGATGCCAATTCCAAGGTACTTTATCACAAACAGAAGATAACCAGGGCTCTAACATTAGTTTAGAAGTCTGTGTAGGGCAGAAAATCCAGCTAATGGAAGAGACACTACTCCAGTAACCATGGTGCTGTCATGATTTGTTACCGCAGCTGACAACCTCCCCTGAAACGAGCCCAGGCATTCAGAGAAAACAAGTCTAAAAGATACACTAAATGAGTGAGTTTCCAAGCACACCCAACCTGTGACCCACAAACGCTGCAGATCAATTGTGCTTCACATCCATCTACTTCATGTGAGCAAAATATATTCTGTTAAACAGCTTGTTGGGCAACAGTAACAAAATGATTGGCCTTTGGCTACTCTTTGATCCGTGATATTATCTTTAGGAGCTTCTAAGGAGAAAGCCAGAGGTTGTCTTAAATTCCAGTAAGGTAGAACAGTGTCACTACAGGAGGTTTGGTTTTGATCTACCTTCGGAACTCTGATTCTAAGCTGTGCTTCCAACAACCTGAGCCAGCACATCACAAGAATTCCAGCAATGAAGTAGAAGGAGCTGGCCTGGGGGATCTGCACTCAGCCAGACACCTGTAACTCCAACATCTCCTTTGGTAAGGCAGCAAGGACTCCCCAGGCCTCTCCATGGTATGGGGCTGAACACAGTCGGTATCAGACCTGACCTCCCAGCCCAGCCCTAACGTGGAGCTCTGGATTAGCAGTCACTGCTCACCTGCTGTTACTGCACTGGGCTGGCCTGGAGTTCTAGAATGTGCCTCTCTTTCTCCCCAGCTCTGCATTCAAAAGAAAGGGAATGTGTACAAGAACAGCAATTTCAAGCCATTATAAGAAATTGTTTAACCAGATTTGTCGAATATCTGAAGGATGACTGAGTTTTATACATAAGAACGAGAAAGTGTGTCCTGATGCATCATTCCCAGTTCCCTGTATTACTCTGGAATTACTGATTTCCCCAAGCACACAAGAGGACCTGTCTATTTTCTACCTTAGACAAGACCTGTGACAGAGTAGCCTCTGCAGACCAAGATGAACTGCAGCATAAAGAGCAACTTGCCTCAATGTTATTTATTTCCTCTTTGACTTTAAACTTTAGAAAGGAACAAAAAACCCCTTAGTGCAGACTTATCACAGGAAAAATCATATAAAGTGTCTATAAATGAAGTTCGAGTGTTTGAAGAGCACACAGAACGGAGCACTGAACACACAGTCTGACAGTGCACACTGGGCACTCCCTCTGAAGGGAGGTTGTTATGGGAAGCAGAGAGACCAGGAGCTCCACGATCTGAGAAAATGTAAAAATACATGGGAGTATGCATGGAAAAATATATGGAAATGTAAAGAAACCAACACTGGGTGAGGAGCCATGAACACAGTCCTTTTTTTGACAACCTCACCGAGCATCCTGGCTCCTCTAACCCGGTTTCTGTAAAGTGGAATCAGACACCTGGGAGTCAGGTATCATCGCAGCAAGAAGATAAGTTGAATTAAGAAAATTACATCTAAATGCTAAATATTTGATTATTATGGTACAAATGTTTCAGGTAAATCTGGTTTGCTCTTCCCCCAGAAAGACAGAGACGCTTCTACACTATTATAAAGAGACATGTCAGCAAGTATTCATTACAGATTATAAATCACCCTCGGTCTTCGTTCTTTTGTTTTAGAGAAATTTTTTTACATGCCATTAAAATATTGTTTGCTGAATGCTACTACAAAGGTAGCCACCTGTAAAATTAAAGGCTGATGCTGCCAATAACAGTGTTGAAATACCTTCTGTTTAAAAGGCAAACCTACTTTGTAATTTTTAACACAAGTATATAAATATTTCTCCACCCACCCTTCACAATTTGTTGGTTACATCGCGTCCATTTAGACAACAACCATCTATGTCATCACACAGGATGTTAATCTTGGGTGGAGAAGAAAGAAACAATAGTAAATGAACTTTTAAGAAACCCAGATTACACATTCAAGCAGGGTCCTTCATGATAAAAGAATAGCAAAGACAAAAACATTAGGGGACAAGTCAACAAAATAGCAGAAGTTTCAAAAGATCATTTTTCATCCTTTGGTTTGTTTATTGTTATTTTTTTTCTCCCCCTGTGCCTTCAACAGCTCTTCAGAGCTCTGGAGAAAATTAAAGAGCCTGGATTAAACGCCCAAAGGACAACTAATGCTAACAATACTAAAAATAACGAGGTTAAGTGGTGGAAAAACTGTGGTGACCACACACGGAGAACTGGAGTGGTAAGGTGGAGAAGGAGTTTCATCATTGCTCCCTGGGGCCATGCACAGAACATACTAACTGCTTCTGGTTCTCTGGGGTTCCGATTACCATGCCAAACACACCTCCAGAGTTTCCTTATTAGTATAATAAAAAGCTTCTACACATTTGTGTTCTATTCCCAGCCTTGCTATTGACCTTGTGTAGGTCATTTAACCTCCATCTGCCTCAGTTTCTACATCTGTAAAACTGGAATATTATTACACAATATCCTTTCTAAAACGTTGCAGACTGACACCATCATCATGCCCAAAGACCAACTGGCAGGTCTGAGGACCTACACATTATATGCACTTGAGTTAGGTAAGGCATTTGTAACAAATAATTTATTCAAGTAACATATTTATCTCTCTTTTTTTTTTTTAGATCATCTATGGAAATACTTCCAGATTGCTAACTCTCATCAAGGACTCAAATGCATGCACTGCTTTGACTGGGTGCTAAAATACATCGCTCTTCTCTGGTCTCCTTTCAGCCAAGTGTTTGTTGCCCTCAAAATCCAGTCACTGGGGTTGAATGTTCAAAATGGAAATATGGAAATATCTATTATTTTTAACACTGCCAGTTGTCTTCTAAAGCCTCACAAAAGTTCCACCCCAGGAGTTCAAACGGGAGTGGCTACACAGAATTCACACAGAAACTGGAGTGAAGATTAAGAAACATTTGTGGGCATGTTCCTGCAATATAACACAAGTCAGATCAGTAGGTGAGGCAGCTGAAGCAGTTGAAAGAATGAGGATAGCTCTTGGAGTTCCTGGACTAGGAAATATCCCCTAAACAAAGAAATCACCGCACAAATAAACAGGGAGTGAATAAAAATGGGGAGATACTCCCTTCTGGGCACTACGTAAGAACGTGTCTCCTCTCCGGGATGCCAAAAGGCGAATCGACAGCACTGTCTCACCCAGTGAAGGGCCCAAAGAGCTTCTCAGAGTCGGGTCCCTGAGGAAGGGCCGAGGACGCCCTTGGCAGATCCCTCTCTCTCCACACAACTTCGCACCCTCCGGTCTCCAAGCCCAGGAATCACACCAGGCACAGGCACAACACAGCTGAGGGCGTTGTGACTGTTTGATGTGCAGATCCCTCAGCAGCAGCTTCACACTTGGTCCCCAGGGATGGCACAGCCCCCAGACTCCTGCAACGACCAGATAAAACGACCTGCGCTTTACAGTCACCTCAGGAGACAAAGCTCTCCAAAGGAGCTCCCACTCTTTTCTTCCTTCCTTTCCTGCCTGGTTTTCTTTTACTGCTACTCCGGTCTGTCTCAGGCGGCCTGGCATGAAAAAAGCTCTCCTTCTGTGAGGCAATGTCTGGGACCAGGTGAGGCCCTGACTCTGCAGACAACCCAACAAATGGGCAAGAGCAGCTTGTGCTCCTGTTGACAGTGCACGTGCTGGTAAATCCTAGTGCCCGGGGCGTTCTCAGCGAGCACGGAGCCATCCCAGCTCTCAGACACACACACAGGCAAGCGCTGCTTTACCCGACACTGAACTCACACCTCACAAACAAATTATTTAACTACTCTATCCCCCAAGGAAGACAGTGATCATTTCAAATGCAGCTCCCTGCTCGTCTCTCACATACACGCAACGGCCTGATAGGTTAAATGCTGCCATTTAATTACAGTAATGGAACCTGCTATTTTTTGGTTGCCTTGAATCCTCTCTCGCTCTCTTTTTTAAACACATACAGAGTCATCTTTTAAACATGTGTTTTATATTTTGAGTTTAACAGCTGCATTCTCCTGGTTACTTGAAGAGCAGGAGTAATGATATTCTGTTATTCCTCTCCGTACCTCTCAGCAGGCAGTCTTTTAAACACTACATAAAAAAGAAAGGCCAGGGGATGCTGTAAGAAGGGATCCAGGCTAACACTGCAGAGGCCAATCTGCCCCTCCATTTACTGAGATGGTTTGTGTAGATTTTATTGAATAAAACAAGCTTAACCTCTCCCACCACCCCCCCAAAGCAGCTGGGGTCTGGAGTGATGGATAAACATGAAAATGCTTTGAGTACTTTTACTGAAAATGCTATAAACATCAGTACCTCACGATGTATGGCACAGTATGGTTGTATTTACAGATCTATGGCTGGCAGTCAGAATTATCTCAGATCTAACCGCTCTTAATACACCTGCCTCAGTGCCCCCGCCCCCATCTAAAATGGGCATGGTATTACCTCTGTTTCCCACTGAAATCTGGAGTTTGCAAACTGTTTCAAGAATGTAAAGGTCTAATGAAGAAGAAAAAACGTAATCAGAAGTGCCTTAAATTAATTTTATAATCTTGCCATTTCACTAAAGGTGTCAGAAGCTTAAGTCAGTTAATATTTGTAGAGTACTCTGAATATGCAAAGTGGCATAGAAATATGGGCTATAGGTGTGTTAAATTCCGGAGCATGCTGCAAAACACTTTTTTCTTGAGTGAATTTGAGAAGGGGGCTGTAGGTGGCCAAAACCTGGAGGGTTTCACTGTGGGTTATTACTGAAGGAGGACACATAACACAGTCCTACAAGTGGCACAGTAACTGTTTATGGGGGTTCCATTTCATACTGCATGGCAATTAGAAAAAATCCAGAAGCTTTAGTAAAGCTTTTAGTACTTCCAAGTCAAAATAAATTCTTACCTATGCTAAGGCCACAACACTCCTAGAAAAATACCCATATTACACCTGTCCTTAGCTTTACTTGTCCTTTAAATGTGAAAAGCTTATTTATTTGTTCCGTGGTAGTTGGCTCACAATCAGCCAGCCAGCCATGCAGGGATATTGCCCATCTTCATCCTCTGGTACGGATATCCACTGGTGTCTCTAAAGGATGGAATCTTAAAAGGTGAGGCAAGGCAGAGACAAAGACAAATTTAATTTTATCACCATAAAAAGGGACATTTCCACATGGGCAGCAAGGACATGAATATCATGTGTATGCGGGGGCGGGGGGATTATAAACGCATTTTTGGCGAAATTCAATAAAGCTGATTCCACTGCATAAGGTCAGCAATTTACTTTTAAAAAATGATATGATTGCAACTTTTAATATAACCCATGTATTTGCTGCAAGATGCTGTAGAAGATTGTGTAATGTAACCACCCGACCTCTCCACAGGAGCAGAGATCACCCCATTTACCCTTTATTGTCTTGCTAAAAGCAATGCACATTTGCACGGTATGACAAAGTCAACAGCTCTTACTTCAGAGAGCCTCGGGTTTCAGGAGAATGAATTCTCTGCCCTGCTCCTGGGGGAGTGGAGTCACCTGGACTGGGCTCCATCAGAAAGAACAGCAAGGAATGAACCAGAAACTAAATTCCCCTTTTAGCCAAGGAAAGAATGATTGCATTCCAGATTAAAATTAGGAGGGAACAGTGTGCAGCAGAAAAGCAAACTGTAGAATTTTCTGTTCACAGGTACCAAAGGCATAGTTTTAAATGGAGTAGAAATGTCGCCTAAGAGATCCTAGAGAATTATGTCATACAGGAACTTATTTTATCTTTCCTAATAGAAAGTATCATTAGGTCTGAGATGGATTTCAGCAGAAGAGCAACACAGATTATCTTAATTACACTCCTTGGTTTAGCCCCACGAGAGAAGGCTGTCTCTTTAGACTTAGAACACCAGGTTCATTACCAGAGCAGGTCAGCAGCTGAATTCCTTTACTTGCTCCAGGAAGACCGTGGAGAAACCCTGGGCTGGATGACCATGAAGAGCAAATTCCTTCTATCACAATATTTCTACACAAACGTACATAGATTTCTTCAACTGTCTCAAGGTGAATCTTGCTTCAAAGGTCAAAGCTGCAGGGCTGGATTAGGATTGCACGCAATCTGTTCCAGCCTTGACATCCTGACATTCTCAAGTTTGCAGCTCTCCCCTCCCGTACACGACTGATGGCAGGAAATTCTCAATCTCTCTGCAAGTGTGGCTTTTACTGCATCAACTTCAAAAATCACAGGCTGCAGCACCAAGAACTCCAAAACAAGCATACCAGAGCAGTTTACAAACACAGCTAACATAAATCTTACCAAGGCAATAAGGCAAAGGTGGTAATGAGCCCCATTTTACAGATGGGCAGGCTGAGAACAAGAAACGTACCCAAAGCCAAGCAGCCACGTCTCAGATCTCCCGTGCCTGCTCTTGGATTGTAACTGCAGAAGTGACTTTCTTTTGGCACTTGGCATTTACTGTCACTTGAAAACATGATAAATAAATGATTAAATTTACAAGTCAGACTTAAGGGCTGGATCTTTTTTGCCCATCTCTAAGTCTCACAGTTTCAGGACTCAGAATATAACTGACTGTTTTAGCGTTATCTTCCAGAATAGACTTCAACTCCCTCTGCTGCAATCATATTATTTTTTCAATGCTACCAGGAATGGAAATATTACTTTGTCAGTAAACAAGTCAGATATGACTCAAAGTACACCCAGTGAGCAAAAGGAGTTAATTTTGCAAAGCCATTTTTAACGGCTCTTTTACATTACATAGTTACTGTCAGATAGCCAAGTGGAGAGACATCATTAAACCCATGACATTCCAATTATTTGTTAAAATTAAGCTTACAACCAGCATTTTGTAGCATGTACAATTTCCTCAGCATCAAACCGGTCTGTTCCAATTCATCAATAATTTTCAAGCTACAAAAACGAGGCAAAGGTGATTCTGGACTCTTCACTGAAATCATGAGGAATTTGTTTAGTCCTGTAGACACAGGAGATGTAGCAGACTTTCCCCAATACACTCTAAATGAATCACCTCTCTTGCTCTGAGGAGTAGAGATCTAAATGGCTCAAGAGCTCTGTAGTTGAGCCTGGTGAGAGAGGAAGGATATTACCACAAATTTGACTTGTATACTCTGGTGCAGAACACACAAACAGGCATTTAGAGGACGTAAAATTTGGAAGTTGCTTCCTCGGTGTTCACAACCTCACTAAAAATCAAAGGGGTGCCTCTCACGAGACACCTGAACACTTTACACGGAAACTAAAGAGAAAGTCGCTGAGATTTTCATCGTTTAAATATTAAAAAGCAGATCTTGTACCAAAGCCCTTTAAAATTACCTTGTTTAGACAAACACACGGTGGAGCTCAGTGGGTCTCAGGATTTCCATGACTTTTTGCCTCTGCTCCCTTTAAACAGGCTCAGGTAGGATGTTTTTCCTCATGTTCAGCAACAGAGTTCAGAGCCAGCACTGCAGAGTTTTCAAGCCAAGGGTGCAAGAACAAAGCACTGCATGAGGACAAGTTCGTTGGAACTATCCAGTCACAGCAATGACATATTTTCCTTCTAGTGAAAAGCACTTCTATGAAAGAATTCTTTAGTTCCAACTACAGCTCATCAATAAACTTCTAGAACATAATTTTTTCATGCAGAAAACACTTCTTCAGAAAAAACCCAAAATGTTTTGGAGAAATGTAGTGTTTTCCTAACAATTAAAAAAGCATTTTTCCAAATGTTTTCACTGGAATAGTATGGTACATATATTATTCTATTAATCTCTTTGTATTGATTAGACTCATGTCTAATCAATACAGAGTGATCTGAAAGGTCTATAATATTTCATTTTTTAAAAAAAAACACGTGATTTTAAATGTTAATCCCTATATAATATAAAAACAAATTTCCAAATCTCAGAATTTCCAGTGGGATAGAAATCTATTGTTCAACCTAGTTTCTAGATACCACTGAGTTATAAAACCCAATTGTTACACAACAATGGAATGTAGAGAAGTACGATGTTTTCTAAAATAGCAAACTCACTTAGAAGTAACTACAGTTTCTGGCATACACACTTTCCTTAATTAGCTGGCTATTACAGACATGAAAAGGTAGGAAAAAGAAAGGATTGCCTTCCTTTGTGCCCTGCACCACATGGTGAGTTATTCCTAACCTGAAGTCAAATCTTGAGGAATGGTAGTGAAGGCTTTTATCAGCTGTTAAGATTTTCTTCCCAAACCCCTGAAAACTCCAAAGAAACACTGTATCCGATTCCCAGGATGTCCTAAGGCTGAGCAGTTTATCACATTTTGTTAGCTCTGCTGCAGGTCCCTTCTCAACAAAGGAGCCAAGAAAATCCGTAAAGTTCATGACAAGTTCAGGCACCACAATCAGTGGTAAAATTGATGGGGGGAAAGAGTCAGGATGATGAATAGGCTGGTACTGCACACCCAGTGACAGATCTGCCCACGGAAGAGCGGCAGGACAGGGAGACACCTCCTTCCCAGGAGATGGATAGAGATTGTCAATCATGTTCAGGAATAAAAAGGAAGCAACTAATACAAAATACAGAGCGGTGGAACTAATTTCAGGATCAGAAGCACATCTATTCTTCTGCATTCTGATACTCCAGCAGTGGAAATCTTACCTGTCTGTTGAACATTATCAGCACTGGGCAAACACAGCAGAGTGCCACAAATGGATGGTGGCAGTGCTGATTCAGCCTGGAATTGGTGTGAGTTTGTGAGCAATGACAGCCTTCATTCTCTCAATGCTTGTTCTTCAGGTCCCTAATAAGCTCCTTGGAAGCCAACCACATTTCCCCATTTATGCAGGGCTGTGTAGAGTCAAATTTTGGATGGGAGGCACCTAAAGAACAAACCGGTTGCATGACCAGGTGTAGGACATGTTTTTATTTAACCTAGCAAAATATTATAAGGCACATTAGCTGTCTTGCAAAGTCATAAACAGAGGCCTAACCATCTTTAGTAATTAAATATCCCATAGTGCTTTTCAAGAATCTTAGTAAATTTTTTACTCAGTAATTACATTCTCTATCCCTAAAGCTCCCTTTGCAAGATCACTTAGATAAAGTATTCTTCATTTCCTCTCCTAAAAACCACGTAGTGATGTTAAGCAGCTGCTGTCCTCTACCTCAGAAGTGGATGCTTTTTAGTGGAAAGCACAATGAGATCGAGATTACAGAATCACTGAATGATTCTGATAATGACAGATAACCCTAGAAACACCATCAAACATGCTCCATGCAAGTAGCTGCGAAGTTTCCATGGTTAATGGGTACAGAGTGTCCAAGATCCTCACATGAAAACCATCATGAACATGCAGAATGCGCTGACTTCCCCTTAACCTCTCCAGTCATTTCTGTAAGTCTACACAAGCTGTTACACTTACTTCGTGCTACTTGAACACCTGCTGCAAACTTCTTTAATAAGCAGAAAGCACACCCTCCCTGCTTCTACCTGTGCTAGGGCACTTTCTCTCCTGTGTTAATTTGTTCCAAAAGCTTAAAACACGAAGCATCTTCTTGCAGTATATTTTTGCTATCAGCGTCTGGGTTCCAGGTCTCGCTTGTAGCTTTGCAAGGGCAAGAGATGAGGTAGGAAAGGCCTTGGCTCTGTGTAAATCCTGCTCAGCTACAGCTAAAACATCGCTGTGTTACCAGCACTGCCTTCAGCACAATCCCAAAACACAGCCCACATCAGTTACTGTGGAGAAGCCAACACGGCCGTGAAAAAAGCTCCTCTTCTTCACCATCTCTCAAATCTTGTCAGGAAGTTTGACAAGAAGGACAAGTCACCCAGCACTCCTCAAAGAGTCAACACGTACATCCTAATCCCACATCTGTGTATCAAACACGGCAATTCCTATAAAAGCAGAAGGTTTGGAAGGCTGGAGCAGTTTGGCCTGAATGAGTATTTTGACAGCATAGGTTACTAACTCTATTTTTCTGTCTGAGTTGGCACTGGACTCTATTGGCTTGCACTGTATTTTCTTCTCAAGAAAAAGCTCTGTAAAAACTGTTCGAGCTTCACTGAGACATGTTAAAGAATTAATTACAAAGTAAAGCTGAAGGAGAAAATTAATTTTGGAAACACAAGAGGTTACTTTTCTTTTCCTCCCTTTTCTGGAAGTGGGGGAGGAAAGGCAGTTATTTTCATCTTCACGCTGGGGGCAGGAGTTGGGAGCTGTCCAGTCGATAACCTGGCCATCAGAACAAGGTTTGTAATTAAAAGGTCAGTGACCTGGAAAGCTGGGGCCTCACTCTCAGGGCTTCTCAGTAATGATGGCGCTATTAAATTAAGACTGTTATGAAATCAATGCTAAAAAAGCTTTCATGGTAACGAGATTCCATTCAAGGACATGCAAACTGCCTCATGAAATGGACTTAAATTATAAAAAAAGAAAAGTAATAAAAGAGGGTTAAATTGAAATCTGCTGTAGAATTTGCTGTCTTTAAAGCCCTCCAGCAGTGGGCTGTGGCCCCTTCCCTCAGGTCCTCAAGGTGATCCACTTGGGGTTTCTTTGGTAAAGGAGAATTCTAAGAAAGGGGCTCAACTCCCAAGAATGCAGCCTACAGAAAGAGGAAGATAACTGAGTCAGTTTTCTACTGGAGATTCTGGGGCTGACAGCGTTTGTTTCCAGGGAATCAAGTGTCTTAGTGCTCTGACTGGAAGGGGGCATGTGGAATTAAATAATCTTTTCGTCTCTTCAGAAACCACCACAGTCTGGCACCTTGACACCGGCAAAATTTTCTGGAACTCTGAAGCACTGCAAAAAACCTTCTGGGTGGACATTTTCCCAACATAACTCAACAATTATACATTAACCTGCTCTAATGCACTTCTGTTCTCCCATCACCATTACTTCTGAGCTCCTCATATGCTTTGTCTGTTCCCACAATCCCACTCTGGGAAGGCATTACTGTACTCGTTTTACAGATGAAGAGAACAAGCAACTAACAAAACAGTTCTTCATCCAAGATGACATGAGTCTGTAACCCCGGCAGCTTTTCCCTTCTCTGTCTCAAAAACCCAGCACCCTGAAAGCAGAGCTCCCTATGAATAGTGCACTTCTACCTCCTTTCTCTGCCTTTCCAGAAGTTCCAGATTCAGAGTACACAAAATTAACAAGCCACATGGGTTACTGGATGGGTAACTGAGCAGTACAGGACATCTGAGGCACAACAGTGAGATGACAGACACATTTCCACAAGGGTTTAAGCCCCACATGCTGTCTAATTACTCCCAAGGCGCCGCTGATTCTGTGGCATGTCATCAGCAGAATCAGCGAGTTGGACAAAAAACAAACAGCATCTTTTTTTCCTTTCCTTTCTTTCAGATACTCTGAGGGGAAACAGCTGTTTTTTCCCTTCATCTGAAGAAGTTCATGATAAAAAGGAGGAAATGTCATAAATTACACAAAATGCCAGTGTAAGCTTCAAAGAAAATGATAAATGATTCTAATAACTTCATGTTTCTCATTAATGCCTCTGTATATGGGAGTTTAAAAGTGCTTAAGACAACAGAGAAATCTCATCCAACTTTTGAAAGCCCCTTTACAAATCCAGGACACCCTCACTCTCCCAGCTGTCATCAACACGATCACCCCATGGGCCAGAGGGAGCAGTTCAGCACCCCCTGACCTGCACGGAACCAGGAGCCCCCCCTGCTTTCAGCCTCTGCAGATGCTGCTTCCCCAAAAACCATGTCCAGCCCCGCTGAGGGTCCTGCAGAAACTCTTTGTTCCTCACCGTGCCGAAATAGATCATACCAAACCCAGTTCTTGTATTAAATATTAAATAATACTAGAAGGAAAGAAAATTCGATTGGCTTTTTTTTTTAAAAGGAGACTCACAGAAAAAGAGGAAAAAATTCTAATTTGAGGCAGAACCATCTCTGCAAGTCTCAGAAGTGAAATTTCCTCGGCAAAGTCAGGATTGCAGGACCTTTTTGACCGGCAGTGAGGACTTCTCTAGCAGACAGCCTAAACTGTGGATAACCATTATCTTTGGGAGCGACAGGGGCTGTATATCAGAGAATAGGGGGGACAGCCCACCGAACCCTGTAATCCCTCATCTCCTCGGCACTAAACCAGCACGACATCCACATTTCAGGAATAATTGCCTCCATCTGCAAGAGCACAGAGGTACCACACCAGTGTGAACCCTCTGCTCTCGAACACTGAACACAGGCCAGATTCCATATGGACCCACTTCTAGTGACTGCTGGGTCCAGGCACTACTGGACCCTGATCCTTCCTATCTCCTACTGTTAAGTTTTCAAACAAACAATTAGCACAAAGGGAAGGAGGGCTAATTAACAAATAGGAACAAACAAACAGCTCTACCAAACCATTTCAGCTCTTTAGTAATTATTAGCCAAGTAATTCATAAGAAGTATTAGTCGGGCCACAGTTTCTCTGTGCCTCCATCTCCCCACCCTTCCTCTTCTCCCAGTCAGGGATTTATTAAAATTAAACAGATTAGATGGAGCTCCTGATACTAAAAACTGTTCAGCAAAGCCTGCGGTGGGGAAGTGCAGAGCAAACACCAGAGACATTTGTCTCTAAATTGCTCTAAATACCTTCTGCAAATGAAATTCTAACCCAGCTGTGTTGAGAGAGAAAATGAGGAATAACTGGTCATTGTCAGCACAGAAGAAGATCAGGCAGTTATAATATTGCACGATATACTGGGGGCTAAGGATCTCTCGGCAACAATAGATTTTGTATCAGGTTACCCCGGGTAATCAGCACAGCTTTTAGGCTCAGCTTTCCCTTGCTTCATTGCTTCGATGATAGAGTTGAAATCCCCAAGCTTTTATGATTAATTACTCCCCGTAGGTCCACATATTTCAAGGAAAAACTCATGGAGCACAGCGACCAACAGGCTCCAAATTTTAATGTCATCCTGATGGCAGGGCAGGTAAAGCAACATACCTATGTGATTGGAATGTCCTGTTAATTGGCTCGAGGACAAGCAGTGAGAGGATCACACTCCAAGTGATGTGAACTGCTTGTCATGACATCATTGCCAAAACACAAGGCTGCCATTCCCTTCTAGGTCCTTTGCTGTTTAGGATGAGCAAAGCGGTGCATATCCTTGAACCCTCCATCTCATGACATCAGGTCTCAGGCATCTCAGTAAACAGTTCATAAGCCCAAACAGAATAATATATATTTCATAGGCTTCCCTACTATTCAAAAGTCCAGATCTTTAGCTTTAGAATCTGATGTACCCTGAAGTACTTGTGACCTCAATGTATAAGTGGGTCGCTCCCCTCTGAAGTCTGGAGTTTGTATTTTCAGTATCATTTCAACACTTAAAGTGCTCCACTGTGCATGTAATTAACTCCAAGTTAAAAATGTCCTTATTATTTACATCTTGTGGTAAGGATCTAAGCAATATGGTCCCAGGAGGGTAGCAAAATATGGAGTGAACTTCACCTGAAATGCACTGCAAGTTGTGGAATAAAAACTTTAGAAATAAAAAAGGAACAAAAGATAGTTCCACTATGAGTCAGAAAGTAAAATAATGCTCAGTAGGCAATGGCTGAAGTATGTTCCATCTGTCTAAGACAATATAGGATTTGTCAGGATCTGTTCTATCCGTGCTATAGAAAAGGGCTAAACTCAGTCAGCGGTTTACCATTTCAGCCTGAAAGTCAGGCTGACCCCAAGCTTGACCTTAATCTGACCTTGTTTACTTTCACCGAGTCCTTTGCCCTTCACTGTTCTCTCTCTCTTCGGAAACGTTTGACCTTTTCACCCAGAAGTTGGCCAGTGTCAGTGAGGCTAGAACTGACCAACTAGTCCACAGCTCTGAACTGTCCTCATTGCAGAAAAGATATGATAACAGTTAACCCAAAAACTTCCCATGTGTCTTTTGTATTCCACAATCCACATCTGGTGCCAATATTGCTCTAGTCAGTTGGGAAGAGACTGATACTTAAAATCTTCAAATCTTCTTTTGAGGCAGATCACTTGCTTTGTCCTTAACATCTAGTTTTCCATAGCAATACATTTTGGCTTTACACTAACTCAAGGTCCCTCACTATCACTGAGATCACACACTTAAGAGTCCATACCTTTCTTCTTCAGGAATGCTCTTCTGGTTGCAAGAGGACTTTGGCGGACCCGTGGATTCTGTAAAAACTTCACTGCTGTTGCAATCTGAGGAGGGTGGGAGGATTGGAGAGAAAGAAAAGACCCAAGTTAGGAACGGTCAAACCCCTGTTATACATTATGCATTCTGTACTGCAGGGTGAGGCATCGCATCCACCACATGGAGATGGGCTGGAGCCAACACTGACCCAACTTTCAGAACTGGTTCAATGAGTGTCAGAGCCTGTGGCTCAAATCGAATCAGACAGCACAATTATGGTGTTTCAACCCAGAAGTTCTTGTTGAATTACTCTCGGAGCAGCTCAACCTGCACAAAACACTCCACTGAGATTCTCAGGGGTTTCTGTCATTTATATTGTGATCT
Source organism: Cephalopterus ornatus (assembly GCA_013396775.1). Taxonomy (NCBI): domain Eukaryota; kingdom Metazoa; phylum Chordata; class Aves; order Passeriformes; family Cotingidae; genus Cephalopterus; species Cephalopterus ornatus. The sequence goes on along the minus strand of VZRE01005235.1, from coordinate 138,000 downwards.
CCTTACCTAGGCTGGCTCCTATAGCTAAGGGCAACCCTGAGTCAATGCATGTGAAGAAGTAACAGCTGACTTACTGTAAGAATGCTTCCTTTCTACCTGACTTAAGGCTCCCTGGAAATTCTAAGAGATTAAGGCCTTTTCTGCCATCATTCTAATTTACTGAAAGCCATAAATAAACCTCAGCTTGTCATGACTAGAAAAGAAGTGACTTCACATCTTTTGGATCCTATAACAAAAATATGAAAAAAGTCACTTTTAGTGACATAAATGGGTAGATGAGTAAATAAAGTCCCACAGCAGCAAAACCCACAGATTACTTTTGTCTACAGACAGACTTCTACACATCCTTCTTTAAGATGACAGAGAACCTGAAACAGAGCACTTAGTCAAACAAAGGGTAAAGTGTGGGGTAACACTCAGTGGCATCATCAAGGTATTTGGTTTTTTTCTTCAAATGGTAGTTCCACTTTCCACACACTCTGCTATACTGTTACACACGTTATTACATGTTGCTGCACCAGTGATTCATTCTACTTTTATATAAAGACATCTGTTCAAATCGTGGTATCGGGAGGAATTATGTGCTAACAGCACTCAGGTGATGGACACATCCATGTGAACCAGTGGAAGGCATTACTTCCCTCCTCTAGAGCTGAAAATAACCGCCCTAATACGCTAGACCTACGTCAGGCAGGTCTCGAACAGTTTATCTTAAACCACCGTTTCTGGAACTCAGTTCCAAAAAGGTTCCCAAAACTTCCACAGCAGCAGAAGAAAGGAAAATACAGCTTCACTCCTGAAATCACTAAGTTTCACTTTGTGTTTGAATCAAACGCTTCGAATATGCATTTCTGGTCAGAGAGCAAAGTTCTGATGGGTTTAATGGCACTTTCAAGGTACTCCTCAGTGCATTCCATCAATGTTTTTTTTCTTTTAAATTGCATCTCTTATTTCTTTAAATACATTAATCAGGCTAGTGTAGGCAAAACGGATCCATTGGACAATGCAATAAACATGAATTATCATCTATCCAACATGCATAATGGCTTAAAAATACATAATAGCAGGTGTAGTTTAAATGATTAGTTATTACACCTGTGGTGGGTCTGATTCAATTGGGGAAAATCATCTTTAATAGGTTAAAAGGTTTAGATCACCAGGCTTCCCTTAAAGTGGCTGTAGAGAGGGTATGATGGAGTACGCTGTCATTACTAATTCATTTAAGAAAAACATGGGGGATACAGCAAAGAACAGCATAAACGAGCGAATCCAATTTAAACATCAGGTAAAGCAGAAAACACCTTTTAAAAAAGCATGATAAATGAATTTGGGAGAGAGATGAAATTGACAGATTTATTTTAACGGGAATTTGACGAAGTCCCAACACACTTCCAAGTTGGGAGGATGAAATGAACAGGGTATTTTTAATTCTTTTCCCTTTTCTTGTTTTCCTGTTTGTTTTTTTTTCCTTAAGTTTACATGTGGCAATTTTGAACCATAAAATCCTAGAGCAAAACACCCCACATAAAGTACCACTTGGGCTTCATTTATGTGCACTTGATCTGTCTCCAGCTGAAATGCAGGTGACAGGCAAATCACGGATTTAAACCGTGCTGATACTGCTGTGCCAGATGCAGAAATGGAAAGCGCCCAAACTAATAACCTTAGGATAATATGCTGAATAAGAGAGATGCCCAAACGAGCAGACCGGCAAACATGTGAATGTATCAACACCACTTCCCTTCTAACAATAATAACTTGTGTCTTCAGAAACTCCTCAACGCTCCCCCCCCGACACCGAGTGAGCCAGAGACACGAGTGGCCTGCAGACCTGCAGTTCTGCAAGCTCTTAGATTTAATTATCAATTTTTAAGCATTAAAAAAAAACAACCAGTAAGAAATAAGCAGTATTTTTCACTGTGCTGTTTCAATCACAACCATGTGAACACTTCATTGATTCCAACCCTTTATTAAAACTTATTTTTGCCTTGTAAAAATGTAAACATTTCAGTAGTAAATTTCTCTCCAAAATAAACTTCTATTTTATCTCTCCCCTGCACCACTTCCTCCATTATTCACAACCTTTTTAATCTTAAAACAAAATAAAATTACAAGCAACAACAAACTCCATAAAAAAGAATCCTGGACGTGTATTCCTCCTCCCAGTAATCCCATGTTTCTCATATTTGTGTTTGCACTTGCCTCTGAACATTCCTCCTATAGGCTGAGCAGAAACATCTTCATTTTTATAATCCATCTTGTATACACAAGCAACTTACAAAGCAATTTTGGCCATGTCAAAATGCCAATATTTTCAACAAACACACACAAGAACTTCCCTACCTTCTATGGATCATTTTCTTTGCACAAACAAGGGCAACTGCAGTCCATAATTTAAACAACAGAAAAAGGAGGAGGAAGACGAGAAGACTTGCAGTCCTGTGTATAGCCAAAAAAAAATCATGCGGCAAATAGCACTCTGACTCAGCTGCTAACATTGTTCCATACTATTTCTGTAGCATTTGTAACACTTCTCCAAATTTTTACGGTATTAGGACAGTGCCAAATAATGAGTATTGTATCACCGCTCTGAGGCTTGGATTGCCAGCACGCACCACCCAGCACACTGGCTGTGTCCGGTGGGTCAGCTACGTGTTTCTATTAAAGAAAGACAGTGCATTTGGCTTTTAAAAGCCAGTCAATTCCATAAACTTGCTCTCCCACCACCACCTCTCTCCCACCACCACCTCTCCTGCAGCGACAGGATTCACAAAGACATCTTTCTGACTGAGTGGGGACAAGGTGGAATTCTGCAGCAGGTTCCTGTCCTGCAGTTTGATTTTCCCATTAAAAGATGAATGTCACTATTCACAGATTGTATTTGCAACTGGCCAAATTACATAAATTCAGGCCAAATATTCTGCTTCAATGTCAAAGATATAAAACGGAGACGGGAACTTTATTGCAGATGTTGTGGGAGTGCAGCAGGCTGGCAAAATTCTGGGCCAAAGCACAGCACTTGGACATTACAGCCAAGGTCCTTCATTCCTAATTTCCCTCCCTTTTGTGTTAATGGGGAAGATAAAGACAGCCTTATTTCTCATTGTGCTCAAAGCTGCAGGGTTTCCAATAAAGCAATCTAAATGACTTTATCAGTTATTAGCATTAGAAAAATAAACCATGAAATTTAAAATACTGTAGCAAATGCCTATTTTCTACCATCTCAAAAAAAAGAAAAAAAAAGCCAACAAACAAAAACCAAACAACCAAACCCAATCAATTAACAGAAATGTAAAAGAAAATCATCAGACAAAAACCAAACAACCAGACCCAATCGATTAACAGAAATGTAAAAGAAAATCATCTTCATCAACAAAAGTTCCAGAGGATTTGCTCAGAGAGTTCCACGTGGAAAACAGACTCCAAAGCTACCAGGAGTGGAGCCCGTAAGAGCTCTAATAGATTTCCTAATACTGGGAACCCTCTGTAGGTTATTACTAAACAGCATTTGTTGATAGACTGAGACTTTGAGATGACCTGTGATGTAAAGGTTGGGTCTGAATTATACGTTGCAAGGGATGGTATTTTGTCTTTCTGAGTGGATCTGTATCTGTTTAAATGCAACACTTCTTTTCATTAAGCAGAGGCGGCCCAGGCCATGAACTATGCACAGACAGTTTACATTACATGTGCGGAAGCAATCAACACTGGCAATATACATGACGTATGTAAAAGAAGTTGGAATTAATTTTTTTCCAGTGTATTAAAAAATAATAATATGGCAGTATCAACAAACACTCAACTTATTTCAGCCAGAGCAGAAGGCCACGGCTATAGGGCAAATGGAACTGATCAATATATTAGCCTACAGCAACACCCCCTCAGTGTACGGCTGTATGTTTGCAAGGCTCGGAAGATTAAATTGTCTGTGAAAGGTTTCTGCACTCCTACTCTAAAGGAGATACCCAGAATCCTGTTAACAAGCATCAGGCTAAAGCCAACTTACGTTTTAACAAGGGCTGACTTAAAAGCCTGGCACAGCAGTGAACAAGAAAACCCCTTCCAACAGAAACGCGGCATTTTTAGCAAGAAATCAGTGCCCTGCCAGGACTAACTTGACAAATATGGTTATCGGTGGCACACGGAAATAGTTGCAAAGCAGCTGTTAATCAGGGAAACACATCATAGAACGCTGATGCCAGCACTCGGAAAAAATGCAAGGGGCTAATTATGAAGCCATATATCTCACTAAGGAGGCACCGCTCCCGCATCCCGGCAGCGCTCCCGCCCAGCCGGTCCTGGGACACCGCTCCAGCCTCCTCCTCCAGGACGAGCCTTGCCCCAGTTCAGCCACCTGCGCCCCGAAATTCCCGCGAAATTCGCGCTTCACAGAAAGCGCTTGTTATTTGTAAAGGAATTATCTGCAGGTCAGTCAGGGCAGGAGGAACGCTTTAAAGCTCCCGTGATTTCATTGAGATTTATAGGAAAACATGCAGAACCCCAGGAATTATTTCGGTTGAGAGGTAACCTAGAAATCTACAAAGTTTGGCGGATCTCAAAGTTGTAAGGAGAAAAGTTCAAAAACGCAAGAACAACAATAACAAAGCCCTCCTGTAA